>CM021104.1:248156671-248542548 GCA_007115665.2 Sequoiadendron giganteum | reverse complement strand
AAAGTGACTTCTTCAAAAGACATCGAATTTCCAACGTAATTCCGCCTAATGTCACCATATCATAATTTAATTAATAATTATAGAGATTAATAACAAAATTACATTATTTTAAAATATAGAATCTAATAATTTTTTTTGATATTAGTTATATTCATTGGTTTACTTCTTAAATTCGGGAGAAGAGTTGAACCCGAGACCAATGGAGAGCTAACCAACTACCCAAGCCCACTCTACTACCCATTCGGACATAGTAGATATTTTTGACGGACATATGAAATGATAATATTCTTACTTGAAAATTTTAACCATTGTTATTTTAACATATGACTGCTATCCAACATGACAAAATTACAGTAGATTATTAATACTTCCAGCCATACCAACAGCCATAGATTTTAAATTCTTTAATTCATTTTACAAATAACATCCACTTTAAGTTTTACTTGAGAAATTTTAACTTAATCAATATCAAAATAAAAGTCCGTGACAAAAAGTAAGCGGCATAATAAAAACCTAAAATCTGAAGTTTAGCAAGAAGACCTCTTTCCATGGCAGCCATACCAGATGGAGAAATTGATGGTAGTTGTCCATGAGAGAAAGACTATGCAGCGCAGGGATAAGTCATAGAACATGCACATAAATTTGAGTCTGGAAACTCATCAAAGATTCAACTTTTTCTATGAAAACAAGATATTCTCTGAGTAGGTGTGACATAATTTTGAATCCAAGTGTAGGCAAATAATATACAACTTCTTCTTCCATTTTTTTTTTCCTTGAAAATTATCAACCATTGAACTGCTATCATTGCTTTTAGCCTGTTTTATTTCTTTTCGCAGTGCCCTCTATTTCCTTGAGTTTTGGCAACGAGTCATCAGAAGTTTTTTTTTGAGTTGTAATTGTTTTTAATAGTAGATATAGGTGATTGGGGGCACAACCTCCCCTATTTTTTTTTTTTTTATTCTTTAATTGCCAAGTTTAAAAATATGAAAAAAATGATGCATAGAGGTACAGATCTAATTTTGTTTTGTTTAGAGAGTAAGGTTTTAAATAAATAAATAACTAGCACTTGCACTGGAGGGGGTGCAAGGGGTACGCCGATAGGAATGTATGGAGTAGTAAGAAGGGGAGTGGCATGCAATGTAGAACTTGTTTAACATTGTGTGTATTTTTTTCTGCAACGCACATGTAATACATATTTTTTGGGTTAGACGCAGATACAAGTAGCATAAGAAAATAGGCATTATAGAAGTAAATATACAATGTGTTCATTCTATCTTGTTCAAATTAATAAAGAAGTAAACATAAAATGTGTTCATTTAATCTTGTTCAAAATATGTAAATAATGCCAGTAATATATAGAGAACACCTTTGGCATATTTTGTGTACTCCCAGATATATACAATTTTTGTTTCAATTAAATACAATTTGTATATTTTCTTGAAGCAAGATGAAAGTATTTGGCCCTAGTGTGTAACAATGTATGGAATTTAATTGGCGGATGCATGGATAAATGAATGGATGAATGGATATTTGAGGCATGCAAAATATAGATGGTGGATGATAATGACCCATGTCAAGAAATATACCATTAGCAAGTGTTAACTGTACAATAGTTGTTGAACAAGATAAAAATTGAATTGGAATATGAATGGCGATTGGTGAACATGAAATTGTTAGCTTATTGGTGGGTGAATGAATTCATCATGGGTAAGCTTGGTCGAGTGTTGGATAAAATATGGATAGGATGAGATGCTTTTCCCTGATTGGCTCTACATAGATGTTTTATGAAGTGTTTTTTGTACTCATCTAGATGCACACATCACTATAGGGAGGTAGCAGAGTCCTTATGATAAAGTGTTGTTGTCAACACATGGTTAGTGTGAAATTTGGATAGTGTGAAATGTGCATAGTGTATTTTGAGAGATATGAATGTACGGTAGGTAGAATTGGCGATTCGTTTGGGAAAAACTCTTTGATATATCTTGTAGGTCACTCTTGAAGCTTTCTTCTGCATTGTTGGACTTTTTGAATGGATGGATTTCCCTTTTTCATTTTTTGCCTCATAGTTTCTTTGACTAATGGAGGTTGATAGGGATGATTTTTTTTTTGTATTTTTTTGGTATCCATTTGAATTTAATTTGTCCATTTTTCTTCAATGATTATTTGACGCAATTATTTCTTTCTTTCTTTGATATAACTTGTTCTCATGTGATTGGTCAGAATTTGTGGATGGGATGATGCATGAATGCTAATTGAAGTTAAAAAAAGTTGTAGCATTGATAACAGTTCTTGTCATAAGGACTCTTCATTCTCCCCATGCTTCTGTTTGCACTAGACAAAGTTTAGAGTGGGAGACCCTTTGTTTTTGCAGAACATCTACGTGTACAATTAGGAGTAAGCATTTCATGGGTAGATGGAGGACTAGGTGGGTTATGGCTATATGTTTGTCATGTGCGTCATCTTGTATGGATATGGGAGTTTCATCAGATCATCGTAGTATATTGGAGGTATGGATTCTTGATCTTGATTCTACATGGTGTTGTCTTCAATATGTTGTGGTTTATTTTCTTGACATGGATCATTTGGTTGTGATATGGTTTTGGATCATAAAAATGACCATTTGGTATACTTTGGTGGGATTTTTTTTAGCTTACTTTGGGAAAAAATATGTAGATTGAAGCAACTGTTGTAGTAGTATAAGATTATGGAATATCCACCTACATGTGATTGTTAATGTGGTGTAAATATGGAAACTATCATGAGTAATATATGAATTTGGTAAAGAGAAAAATTTAAACTATTTTTTTTTTGAGAGAGAGTGATGTGTACCTGTTCTCATCATAATGAGAGAAGACGTAGTTGAAGCTCCTCTTTTTTCTTGATAATTGTGTATGGATTGTTCTTCATTCTTGAGTATCGGTCAAAGGAAAATGGTGGTTCGATCCTAAGTCCATGTATTGATTTAACTCTGGATATAGCTGTAAAATTCAATCCCTGTCTTTCTTTTTTACCTATATCAATTGTTGCTCGGTCGATTGTTAATCCTTGTGATCTATGTATTGTAATTGCCCATGCCATGCATAGTGGTAGTTGTCTGTGAGAACCTAGGGATATAGGCGATATTGGAATAGTTGTTGGAGCATGTATGTTCCAAGGTGGGCCATTGTAAGTATCAAATTTTACCACTACATATAATGGTAAGTCTAGTGGTTTAGAGCTTTCTGTGTATACAATATCTAAAACCTCTCCAAGAGAACCATTAACAAGGCCTGCTTGAGTCCATAGGTTTGTAGTTAGCATGATGTGTTGGCCTCTACATAGTAGGAGTTCATGGGGTAGCTGGTCAGCATCATTATCGATGTTTGATTTAGTGCTTGTTTTTATTGCAACACTTAGTGCAATAGGAAGGTTTAAAAGGTGTATCATTTTTTTGTTGTGTGTGCCAACTAAGTCATTGGTCGGAAATAGGTGCATTGCTAGGTCAAAAGACTTGTTTTCATTGTTTGATAGCATTGTGTTTGTGCGACTCATTAGTAGCTCCCAATCTTGTTCATTTGGTTCTGCATTACGAATGTTTTGTAGAGTTCTTCGGAAGTCAACTTGAGCTTAAGTGCCCCCATCTTGTCAAAATATTTGTTCTAATATGACAACAATAGAGAATTGTTCCAATAGGGCTTTTGCATAAGTGTGGGAGGCATATATAGGTTTGTCTATAATAGGGGTTAATTGTGCAAAGTCACCTACAAGAATGATGGATCGTCCACCAAAGGGCAAGTGTTGTTGATGGGGGAAAACCTCCCATAGCCTGCTATCAATTTTCAAGAGTAATTTTGGGCCTATAAAGCTCATTTCATCGATTAGGATGTATTTTACATGCGTGTTATGTTGAAACATTGCAAGCGATTGACCCTTCAATGGTTGCATTTCCTTGATTGGAATCTTTAGGGCTGAATGTATAGTGGAGGCATGTATGTTGAATGCTGCGATTCCTGTAGGAGCAACAACAAGGAGTGGGCTATGTTCTTGTGGTACTAAACGGGAAAGGGTGTGTTTAATGCAATGATTAAGATAGGATTTCCCTGTTCCTGTTGTGCCTTGTATGATCATGTGCAATGGTTGTTGTAGCTCACAGGCACTGCAATGGTCCAAAACAAGTGTAAGAGCGAGTTGTTGTTTGGGGGAGAGTGGATATGGAAGGTCGTTAACCTGAAATGGTGTTGGGTTTTCATGTTGGTTAACCTTGTTTGTGCTAACGAAATGCTCTGCAGTTTCATGTAGAGCTTGAGTATTGTACGGTCCTTCCAATTGTTGCAATTGTCAAAGTCACGTCTTCCAAGCATATCAAGCGAATTAAGATTTCCAGTAGTACCAAGACCCAACTGTGATAAGAACTCCCATTCATTCAAGTGTACAGTATTATCTATATTGCTTTTATTGTCTATTTCGTCTTCCTCATCTTGATTTATTTCTTCATCAATTACACGATCAATATGCCACACATTATATTTAAGTCTATTCATTAGCTTCCAATTTGCAACAATTGTCTCTTTCTCAATACCTATGTCTATAACAATGTTAAGAAACTGCTTGTAAAGTAGTAGTTCACTCAAGCAAAATGTCTCAAAATGTTCTGAATCCTCATTTGGAATACTAGTAAATCGGGGGAAGACATTGATAATTGCTTTTTGTTTCCTTTCTTTCCAGTTGTACTGTTTGTGACTTGATGAGAACAAAAATGATTTTGCAGATTCAAGAAGTGTTATTGTTTCCATTTGAGGAGGACGTTGCATGTATAGTTGGAGGTAACTTTGATGTAATGTATTTTCATTTGAGTTTCCCCTAATTCGATTGTAAACTTTACGACCAACATTTAGGACCATAAATTCACGATTGCAAACAACAAGGGGCAACTTTTGTAACATGTGGCATGTTTCTTGTGCACCTATGTCACGATCTGCAATAATCTCAGACATGAATTTTCTATAAGCTGCAAGTGCTTTGTCTTGCAGTGCTTACTTTTGACATATGCGGGTCAACATATCAATACAAGTTTCAGATTTTCTTTCAGCCTTTGCAACATATTTGGCAATGTACTTTAGAACAAGTGTTTTGGAAAGCACAGGCTGACAATCCATATTGGCTCTCCATATGGAAAGCATCTCTAGACTATGTATATTCAACCTATCGTCATTACGTGCAAGGTTGAAGGTTTTTTTCCCATTTTCATCAATGCACAATGAAGAGGTGGCACATTCAATCCAGGGCGCCCTATATCGACACTCCATGTTGTTGCCCTTCTTTTGAAGGCAAGTTGATTGTGAACATTTGGTGTGTCTCTGGACACGGTTGAGCAGCTCTTCATAGTCAGAAAGTGCATTTGTAGCAAAGATTTTGGGTGTTGTTAATAAGCAAGGATCGTCTTGGAAAGACTGATGGCGTGTGTTGTTCCTGTCTTCCATATTTCGGGGATTCCAAGCACTAACATATCTGTCAAAGAATGATTTCGCTGTGTCTACATTTGCAGTATTGCTCCAGTCAATTTTGTCCATGTTTGGTGCACCTTCAAGCCATAGGAATCCGTGTATATGTGCAGACCCTCGATGCTGCCACTCATATCTGTACCAAAAGTCTTTTGCACAGTAAAGCTTCTCTAAGACTTCTTCGCAAAATATTGTGAATCATTGATGCAAGTATAAGGATGTGTTATGTGGGTTCATAACAATGTTATCTATGCGATCTTTATTGTTTCCTGATGTTGGCGTTGTACCCTTTGAAAATAGTTGGTGTAAATCAGGCCATTTGGTATCTACAGCACTTAATGTGAAGAATAGTGTGGGGGAGCCTATTTGGTTTATCATGTTTGATAATTCACCATGACACTTATTCCAATATGCTTGTGTGCCTCTAAGGGATGATCCATAATGCATCAATTGTTCGGCTATTTTAGTGTCAGGCAATTGTTGTATATGGAGACGAAGACTATCTATGGTGGTTGGTATGCAATCCTCAACATTTTTCTTGACAAAAACAGAGGCAACACCTTGGCTTCAATGGCACATTAGTAGGTTTAAGACAAAATATCTAAACCTTGGATGCCTTCCAAATCTATTATCATGAAATCTCATTAGGTGCAACACATATTCATGGATTTCAACTTGTCTATAGTGAGGTTGTAAATGTAGTGCAATACCATTGGGAAATAGTGATGGAAAAGCCATGTCTAAAAGGCCCTCAGTATTGTATTCATTAATTGGTGAGGTTTCAAGCATTGGCCAAGCAATAATGGTATCATTTTTATCTCTAACTTGCAACGTTTCTTTTATGATTTCTAGTTCATGGTGTTTATTTGGTAACCTAGCCATAAATGATGAGGAGCAAGTAAATTCATTCTCTAGTGGGTCTGCGTAAAATGTTGATGCATTGTTTGGTGCAACGATATTGTCGTTGTCAGAAATTATGTTATGAAGCATATTGGAAATGTTTGTATTTGTATCTGGGAGCTCTGCAAGAGATGCAAAATCGACCTCAACGTCTTTGTAGTATGGGTCATATGTGATTTTATATTGTAGTGCAGCCCACACACGATGCCTACTTACATAGCAATCATAATGGTCACCTTTTGTATTGGTTCTTCGAACCACCAACACATCCAAGTTTGCAATTTTATGCGGCAAGTATTTTGCTATGGTCTTGATATCTTGCGGGAAACAAATTGTGTGGCCACTATATTTGTACTGGTCACCACGAGCATGTGTTACTTGTATTATCAGATTGACTCGTGCTATAAGCATCTCTTCAACTTG
This sequence comes from Sequoiadendron giganteum, assembly GCA_007115665.2. NCBI lineage: Eukaryota > Viridiplantae > Streptophyta > Pinopsida > Cupressales > Cupressaceae > Sequoiadendron > Sequoiadendron giganteum. Next base: position 248,535,745 of record CM021104.1, on the reverse strand, counting down.
TGTTAGTGTTTGTAGCTCATATGGTTGTACTCCTGGGTCCATAAAATTATCTGATGCAAAACGATGTCTACCTTTCTCACGAAAGCATCTAAAACAAACTGGACCACTTTGTGTTGAGTTGGTGTGCATTCCTAGGTAGCATTCATGACAAATTGTGCATGTTGGTAAGTTTGATAGTTTATCTAATCTTGAACGAAATCGTCTAGAAGCCTCTATAAAGTTTACTTCGGTATGTGGTAAGCTCGTGGACTGATTTTGAAGAGAGTGCATAATTTCGTTTGAACACATTGACAATCCTCGATTGGAAAGGTCTTTAGTTTGGGATGTACTTTCATATGGTATTGTGTTGTGTTGGTTTGACTGAAAGGAGATCGGTATGTTGTTGGATTTTATTGTTTGTTTTCCTATGCGTTCCATATGACGGTGAATGCTAATTTCTTCTTTATGTTGAGTATAGTAGTAATGACTTCTTTTACGAGATTGTATGTTTTTTTGGTTGGAAGTTGCCATCTGTAAAGGAAATAGGAACTACAATCATCAAATGTACATTTACAAATACATACAGAATTAAAGAAGCTAAACATTTATGGTACGATTTCTTCTATCATTCTACTTTTGAAAAATATATGAGATACAATATGATGTGCTATATACACAAGTAATTTTGTGGAAGAGATTAATCACATTATTTGCATACCACCAATATCTTCAATAGACATGTGACTTTTAGATTTGATGTGTGCAATCAAAAGTATACTATATAAGATGCTTAAAAATTGTATATACATTACATAAGATCTTGAGCTATTTCTAAACAGTAGGAATATGACACATATCAGTGATTTCACCCAAGATGAGTAAATTCTCTGCAGTAAAATCCACCTCATCCACCTTTGTGATTGTTGATTTTACCCGTGTTTGACCAGCACTTGAATCATATGAATTTGTGATTGTGAAGATAAATTGCTTGAATAACACTCCTTTTACTATGCTCTCGGCTTTACTTTTTGTTTCAAGATTGAACTGTAGCATGTATAGATTATCTGTAGAAATTCCAAGAAGTTTGGTAGCTGGTTCTTCAAAAGCAACAGCCCATAATATTCCTGTATGATCTGTGATCTTTAGCTGGAGTATGTATCTATAGGTACATGCAGTAGTTGTAGCTTTGCACTTGGAACAGTACCATGTTTGATCATCATTTTGTAAAACTTTTTTTTTACATTGTTTTCCATCTAATTCAAGGGGGCAAGATGGATAGCATATTGAATTTGTTTTTATGAATTGCACTGTTGCTTTTAGAGTGCATTGGAAAGTTTGTTTCACATTGGTAGTTTGCTCTTCAATATTAGCAATTGTTTTCCTCATTAGCATGAGAGGTGCATCCAACGGTTGTGTATTTGATGGTGTGAGATCAGTATCATTATGTTCAAACCATGATTTGAGCTCTTCTGCCCCCTGTATCCTTGGGTTTATAAATAGGTGGGTGCTTGCTAAAGTGCTTATGACCTTTCCATTATACTCAGTGACACGACCATTTTTTATTGCAAGTACAACAACATGTTTTAAGTGATACATCTCCTGCAGTTGTTTGCCTTCCTTTTCAGTAGCTGGACCCCATAAAGTAATATTAATGGTAGATGAAGAGATATCTATCAATTTGATGCTCCTTCGAAGTACTTCAGTCCCATATCGCCTCCTTATGGTTGAGCTTGGGTCCACACATATGACTATTCCAATAACATCAACAAGGATTTTATTGTTTAGTGCTAAAATTTCCTTAAAGGGCGTGAAGGAGAACCTATGTTTTGGAATTGCAAGGTCATCCTCTGAGAGAGAAATTTTGGATTCCTCAACTAAACAAATTTCAAGCTGGCTATTTAGTTTATTGTACAACCTATTAGCTGACTTAATGATTCCACCAGATATTGTATATACTTCACCAAAATGAACATTCATGTAATGAAGGTTTGCGACTTCATTAAAGCATGTGACACGTATCTCAATGCACTCACAATCAATAATATCAAATGAGAAAACTTGCCCTTATCCTTTCTGTGTGTTGAAGTGGTGCATTTTTTTTTTCATGGTAACATGACCCTTTATAAGCCACCTTGTTTGGAATGGATTCAAATTTCTAATAGGAGTAATATTGGTGGGAATGTTTTTATTTTGTGGGGATGAGCATAATCCAAAAAGTGTCCTATAAGCAGGTGGCTTTGTTACCATACCATTGTTACTGTTGCTTGTAGATGGAGCAGTTGAGTTTGTAGCATTTATTTGGTGGGCCATTTCTTCAAAAAGATAGGCAGGGTGACCAATGATATCGTGTTGCAAGCATGCGACTTCTATTTCAGAGATGACAATCCACCTAAAAAGGTTAAATGAATAAGTATTTTTAGTAGAAACAACTGTGACATAGTGGATAAAAGATGTAAAGCTAGAAGATTTTATTTGGATTTTTGTAGAAGAGCATGGAAATATGGTGGCTCACCTTGAATTGCAAAGAACAGAGCACTTGTAGCTTATGAGTTTAAGTATTGATCCCTTTTGGAGTTCTTTTGAAGCTATGTACCGGTTGTACTTTTTTGGAAGTGTAGCCTTCTGCTTATGTACCCCATCAGAGAGCTCCACTCTATATCAATCACCCAATTCAAGGCTATGGCCAAATAGTGCAAACTCTAGTACTTGTAGATGGGGTTGCAAGACTAGGTTTCCAACATTCATCTTCTTGATTGCATTGTCGGTCAAGGAATATTTTGTCACAAGAGGTGGTTGTGGTACTATAATACTATCATCAAGGCTTGTAGATGTGGCATGTACTAGTTGGGTGTGTTCTTCAAAAAGGTAGGCAGGTTGGCCAATGATATCTTGCTGCAAACCTGTGATTTCTAATTCTGATATGACAATCCACCTATAAGCGTACAATAGAGAAGTATTATCAACATGACACGATTTGACATAGAGGGTTCAAAAATGATAATTTGTAAGTTATGATTTTGCATATTGTAAAAGAGTAGTGACATATGGTGGCTCACCTTGAATCACAAATAATAGGGCAACTATATTTAATGAGCTTAAGTATAGAGCCCTTCTGGAGCTCTTCAGAATCTATGAGGTGGTTGTATTGTTTAGGAAGTGTACCCTTCCGCTTGTGCACCCCATCAGAGAGTTCTACCATACAGCAATTCGTTGGTTCAGGCCCATGGCCAAACATTGAGATATCTATTGCTTGTAGATGGGGTTGGAAGTCTATGTTTCCATCATTTATCAACTTAATTGCATTCTCAGTCAAAGAATACATTGTGACGAGAAAGCACAGTAGTCCTTGCAAAAGTAAATTGTAGGTGGCAGCTATTACTTACTATAAATGACATATAAAAACATACTTTTGAAGTAGGAAATGAATATCTTGTGTAGCTAACAAATTATAGCGAACTAGCAACCATTGGTTTAAATTATAGTGTGGAAAAGATTTACATAGTGTAAAACTAATTTTTGAATAATACCTGTAAAAGTGATTTTGTATATGTATGTATATGAAAGTATTGGCCTTTGGAAGTAGGTTGTTGTATTGGTAAGAACAAAAAAAGAGAAAGTGTAGTGAGTACAAAAGTTTGTTCATTGCAACAATTTGTCTAAGTAAATTCCAAGCACTATAAATGTTTGAATATGCATACAATGCTAACATCACAAGAAGAAAGGTGTTTTGGAATAAATGAATATAATTGTAGTGCACTAGTCATTTGAGGTGCAATGGAAGTAGGAAATCTAACTATAGGTTATACTTACTATGTTAAGTGAAAGAGCCTACCACGTTTATCCTATTATTGGTGGCTAAAACTTTAATGTGGATTGTGTCATGGTTGAGGAAGGACATTATGCAAACCATCTTTGTAGATATAAGGAAAATATAAGGTAGTGACTTATTTTATGTAGTAACATTTTGTTTAAATCTTAGTAAATTTAGAGTACCATAAGAAACACAAATAAAATAGATTGCCCAAAGACTTATTATGTATGTTAAGCTAATATAGTACAAATGTGGTATATTTTAGAAGAATGGAATTTGTTTATAATAACAGTGTATTGTAAGGAATTTAGATTCAACAAAGAGACAACTATTAAATGAATTGTTTGTGATCACAATTGTTAGCTTTTAATTATTTAAATGAGATACAGATTACAATACATTATAAATAAACTACTATTCTTCATTATATGTAAATATTTGTGTATATATTTATGAAGCAAAAGCGTGTTACATGGTAAGTATATTGAAGCCTAGACTTCTTTTTGGGATTTACAAAATATCCAACTATCCATAAGTTGGTAAAAATTGTAGTTACATGGTTATATCACATACTATATACGTAGTTACAAGGAAAAAGTGTATTAGACATGATTCAAGTAGTTTTTAAATGCTTCCTTTATGTAGATAGAACCACCTTCTCCGTAAAACTCATTTGCCTTCATTTCACGGAGGAAAGTGCAGAAGGAACCCAACTTCTCACAAGTTGAGTGGAATTCATGTACGGTAACTTCCATGGATTGAAGGTCACATTCTTGCACACTTTGGATGTTTTGAGCTGTGACCTTTGCTTGTTGTACCAAGTCAAGGCAACTAATAGTAATGTCATTTGCAAAAGCTTGAATGTGGCTTATAGAAGTTGGATTGCAATTGATTGATGGTGAAGAGTTGGTCGAAAGAGTAGGGCCATTGGAACTACTTGAGATTTCAATAATCTCATTTGGTTGATGTGAATTGTCCATTCCTGAATGAAATAGCATTTTTAAAATGACAAACATTATACTGTATGTTTAATATCCTATAAAAGGGGTAAAACTTTAACATAGAAGAATAAGTAAGAATTTATAAAAGAAGTTAACAAATTTTTATTTGCGTGCTAATCTAAGATAGTTTCTCAAAATTGAAAAACTATTGGAAATTGATTCTAGTGGATCGTAGATGTTATGTGCATGCTAATCTAGGATAATGTCTTACAAGTAAATAACTATTGGAAAGGGATGTTAGGTGGTCCATAATCGTTATCTCGACATCATTGAAAACTAAATTTATGATAACTATTTGTTACTTTGCTTGTATGGATATAAGTTTGGGTTCTTGTTGGATTCAATCGTTAAAAAAAGTTTGCATGATATAATAGAAATTGAGTGAAAATAAAACAATAGAAATAAAAATACTAAAAGAAATATAATATAATATGAATACTACATATAAGTTTGTTTATAAGTGTTTATAATAGAAATTTAGTAAAAATAATATAAAAAACAAAAAGGTTACCCTAAATAGTTTGTATAATGTATCTAATCAAATAGAATAAACAAAATATTCTTTTTAAAACTTTAAACTATTTAGGGTAGAATTTAATGGAAGAGATCAAATATAACAAGATCTAATAAATATAATTCTAAATTTATATAAGTAAAATGTAATTTAAATGTATTTAAATATAAAAAATAGAATGTAATTAATAGTTTATCCTACATCACTTGAAATATTTAAAACTATAATAAATAAATATTTTTTTTCTATTTGTATTGTATTTTTATTTAATATGGAAGTGAGAACATATCATTTTATTCATTTAAAAAAAAAAATTGATAGCAAATATTGTATATCTATAATAAGAATAGTATATGTTAACATGAACAAAATAAGAATATTATAATAGAAATAGAAATAATACAAATAAAAAGTTTGCATGATATAATAGAAATTGAGTGAAAATAAAACAATAGAAATAAAAATACTAAAATAATAATAATATAATATGAATACTACATATAAGTTTGTTTATAAGTGTTTATAATAGAAATTTAGTAAAAATAATATAGAAAACAAAAAGATTACCCTAAATAGTTTGTATAATGTATCTAATCAAATAGAATAAATAAAATATACTTTAAAAAACTTTAAACTATTTAAGGTAGAATTTAGTGGAAGAGATCAAATATAATAAGATCTAATAAATATAATTCAAAATTTATATAAGTAAAATGTAATTTAAAGTCTAATAAATATAAGTTGTAAAATATTTGTTTAGAAGGGATCAAATATAACAAAGTCTAATAAGTATAATTATAAATCTATATACTATTCAAATGAGTTAGTTGTTAATAAAAAAATATTTAATAAATATTTATACTATTTGAGGTACTTTTGAAAAAAGAAATATTTAAATATAATAAGTAAAATGTAAATAATTTTTTTTTTCTATTTGTATTGTATTTTTACCTAATATGGAAGTGAGAACATATCATTTTATCTTTGTTTTTTTTTTTAAATTGATAGTAAATATTGTATATCTATAATAAGAATAGTATATGTTAATATGAACAAAATAAGAATATTATATTAGAAATAGGAATACTACAAATAAGTTTGTTTATGTCTTTATATTAGAATAAGTAAAATATAATTATAAAATCTTTGAACTATTTGTGTTAAAATTGATTAAAAGAGATAAAAAATAACAAAAAGTCTTTATAATAGAAATTGAGTACAAATAATATTAAAAAAATTATGTACACTAGTGAGACAAGTTTGCAGAATATATCTAATCAAATAGAATAAGTAAAATATACTTAAAAAGACTTTAAACTAAGTATAATAAATAAAGTGTAGTTTAATAAGGTATCCTATTTGAGTATAATAAATAAAGTGCAATTTAATGTTTTTTTCCTAATTATAACCTAATATAGACTTGAAAACATATTTTTTTATATTTTTTCTAAATTTGATAATAAAAAAAATTATATCTATAATAAACTAATTAAATATAATTATAGTAATTTTGTATATAACATTGGTTAAATACTGAAAGTATGCACTTTATATCAAAATAAATATTAATTTGTTAAATTTAATATAAAAGTATTGGCATTAAATGGGAGAGATTGAAATATTCAATACACAAAATGAATGGCATAGTAGTTTTATTATAACAAATTATAGTAGACATGGAATGAGGTTATGGGTAAACTCGGAAATAAATTAATGCTTACACAAATAAGTTGAAAACATCTAACTTGAATAGAAATAAATCTTACAAAATTTTGCCGTTGACACCTATGCTTGATTAATCTCTCTTATGAATACAAATTTTATTTATCATGTGTTTTGTAGTCAAACTTTTAATTCTTAAAATCTTAAAATATTTGCAATAATAATATTTTTTAAATCTTATTTTGATGTTGGTTCTTAATCTAGATTTTATCTATGAATGCAAACTAAAAATTAAATATAGAGAAAGAATACGATTAAGAAATCCTAAATCTAAAAATATAAAAAACAAAAAGGTTACCCTAAATAGTTTGTATAATGTATCTAATCAAATAGAATAAATAAAATATACTTGAAAAAACTTTAAACTATTTAGGGTAGAATTTAGTGGAAGAGATCAAACATAACAAGATCTAATAAATATAATTCTAAATTTATATAAGTAAAATGTAATTTAAATGTCTTTAAATATAAAAAATAGAATGTAATTAATAGTTTATCCTATATCACTTGAAACATTTAAAACTATAATAAATAATTTTTTTTTCTATTTGTATTGTATTTTTATCTAATATGGAAGTGAGAACATATCATTTTAGTTTTTAGTAACTAACATAAACTTTATTTGTTTTATTGTTCTTACCATCTTATTATAGAACTTCATATTCATATATTTTACATAGATTATCTATAAATTGAATTGTTAAAAACCCATCTGTGGAGGTGTGACTTTTCCCATCTCGATTTCTCTCTCTTAAATGAGATATCCAAGCACCAAAACTGAATTGTAAATGAGCATACACAATGTGAAACTAGTCAGATTTTCCTATAGCCCTATGTGAAAACTTCAACTTATGAACTATTCACTATAGAGCCCCTTTAGCTCATCAATTGATAAGTAGGAGGTATTTTCCACATTGTGTCAAATTATGAAATTGCTATCAGGATTCAACGTGTAGTTTTACGAGTGAAATATGGGTCAATGAGTTTGACTCATAAAACTACACAGTTGAATCCTGATAGCAATTTCATAATCTTATTTTAAAGTGAAAAAACTTATGCTCAGGGATTATCCAGATATTTTATTGTTAGTCAGACTTAGTCTTTTGTTGATTTTTAGATAGTCCACCTCTATGAATTTTTAGTTTCCAGTATCTATATATTCAAATTTCAGATTTCAATTGTAGATTTCTCAATACAACAGTAAATTTCATAAGAATTTAAACATACAACATGTTATGAGTGTTTAAAAGGGGAGAGAACCCCACACAAAGAACAATGTGCCAACGCAACTTGTGCTGAAAAGTCATGGTCTTCGTTTGGTACGGGCCGTAATACATCACCCATTTGGATTTTATGTGGCCAAAAACAATCTTCCACCTTAACTTATGACTTTGGCTGACCCAGCTCAGTGTTATAATTTAATTAGAAGACAAAAAGGTGGGAAGAAATTGCTGAATAAAATAGCTCAAAAGGTCAATGAAATATTGGATAAATAAGAAGGTACAAAAAATGTAAAACTCAATTACTAGTCTTAGGAAAAATAATTGCAATTTTTAAGTGAATGCAAACATTAATCAATTAATTTAGCAAGTCTTTCCCTTCCATTTGGGTGATAATCGATGAGCGCTCTAAAAATATATTCTTATAGTTTATGAAAGAGAAGAAGAAATATGAAAATAAATTTTAGGTACCGTAATTTTCATTTTAATAAACATACTCTAAATCTACCATAAGGCGAATTAAAAATCTAATCTACCGTAATTTTCATTTTAATATACAATAACTGTTTTTTCTAATCTTCTAATATTCTCTATCAATCGGGTGTTGGGACGTGCGTCAGTTGCAGAATGTAACAGGTGTTGGACATGTGTTAGTTGGCTTTGTGGCTCCTCGTAGGAACTATAGCGTGGTAGCTTAAACAAATACGATGGCTCAAATGAAAAGCTAGTGCGCTCAAAAACTACACGACCTGTTCAAAAAAAGGAATGGGCTCATTGAGTTCAAAATAGCCCCAAGCCCGCTTTCACTATGTTCTTAACAAGGCAAAGGAAGGAAATGCAGAGGCTGTGTTGGATGCCAGTGATGATTACACTCAAACTGTTTGGATGATGAACATTGGCAAGCAGAAGGCCTCCATTCTAGAATTTGCAGTGTAGAGATGTGCGCCCAGATTGGCCTTAGAGCTGGGAGCTTACTGTGGGTATTTTGCCATTCGAATTGCTTCCAAGATGACAAAGCCTGCCAGCAAGCTCATCTCCATAGAAATGAATTTAAATAATTGCAATGTTGCCAAAGCATGCAGGTGAGTTATTATAGTTTTTCCATTCTTTTGGCTACTATTGTAAACATGAGGATGCTGAAATTATTTGAAAGTGCAAATTTACCCTCAGAGATCAAGTTGTTTGCAAGAAGTTTTTCAGCTTCACCCAGGGGTGCAGGGGTCCTATTTTTATTCGTTAGCATACAGATTAAAAATGGAATTATTTACAGCTAATCTAGGGCTTAGTGCGAATAAAATGCAGGTTTGCTCTTCACCATTTTTGCATCCTCTGCCCTAAAATCTTGGATCCAACAACCAGTGGCGCCTGCTCTTAAACACCAGGTGAACTTGCAAGGTATTTATGTCCATTTCTAGTAAAAGTGGATTCTCATGGCAGATTTATGTCCAGGTAACTCCTATCGTTCTTTGTTGTATGTTGTAATATATCTCTTATCTTTATGTTATGGGTAAGGCTGATATACAGTGCTTTCAATGATGGCAAAAGGTTATGAGCCCTAAACTTGTGAAGGGCTATTGAACTAAAGAGGTATGATCATTCTAACTCATAGAAATAAACAGGTCTATACTGGTAAACAATGTCCATAGCTACATAAATACAAGAGTGAAAGCAAAAAATAGTGAATACAGTAGTTTTTATTTCTGGAATGTCATATAAATCTCCTTGCTAATTGTTCTTCTTTTGTAGTCCTTGTCGCTAACAAAATTTGTGCAGTGTGTAAAAGTTATTGGTAATATTTTTGTTACAACAAGTAGTCTTTTTATACAGGAGTGGAGGCGGTGAAAGTAGAAGCGGTGGAAAAGGCTAGGACATCGGTGAAAGTTGCAAATGCCAGCTGAACGAAAGGTTAAAGAAATATCTATGCATTTATTAAGTAGTTGGCATGATATTTTCATTGAACAGGTGACCGACATTCATTAATGTAATGGAAATCATATCCATTCCAAATCGGCTATTTGGAAACCCCACCATTCTCTCTCGCCCCTTCTCAGGCAATTCAAACAAGAGAAATTAAATGCAATGATAAACAAAGATTACTTTGCACTTCTGTCAATCCCATCAAACTAATTGTGGAGACTTTGCACCTCTGCCAATCCCATCAAATTGATTGTGGATGACTCTCAACTGCAATACAACCATGCAAATTGATTTCACCGAAGCATAACACAGGTTGGCATATCTCATCGGATTATGCTTGGAAGACTGTCAACTGCAAACAGCTTGGTAAACTGGTTTCAAGGGAGCGTGAGACTTGTTTTAGGCCAAACCTCGTGCAATATATAGCCTATTGGCTAAATATATGGTTGGGTGTGTTTATGAATTTTCTATTGAATCTAATTTATCCGTGGTTCTATGGGCAGGCTTGGAAGATAGAATCTACAACCAGCATTTCTACCGAAGACAACATATTTTACTACATATATTTTTATTTTCTAGAGTAGCTAGAGTTTGTTATATGTTTATTTGGGTCCGAATCTATTCTATTTGTGAACAAGATAATCTTGAGAAAACAGGATAGATTCTTGCATTTAATCTCTATAAAAAGATAAAATTTGTTTCTAACTACTCTAGCCCTTACTCTCTCTTCCTCAAAGATAGAAGTTGACAACCCATCACTGCTTAATTTCTAGAGCACAGCTAAATGATCATTGCCATTAATACAACTGAAAATAAATTGTTGGAAGCTTAAACAAATTCATAGATTTCTTCCTTTGCCACAATTAAAATATGGTTTTCTTTAACACAAATTCAGACTATATTTCAACTTGTATAGTAACAGATAAAAGATATGTACCTAATCAATAATCTGGGTTGCAACAATCCTAATGCTTTTCTTCTTCTTTTTTTCTTTGTTGCTCTAAGTCTCGAATCACCAACCATGAACAACAAATAGCTCCCTAACTTCCAGAAACTTTGGGGATTCCTCCTTTTTAATCTGCAAGATGAATACCCTCTCTTCCTATCTTCAACTCTTTGGCTTGATATTCAATCAGAAAGGGGATTAAGATAAAGAATAGTGATTGAAAATTTATCTCTTTTGAGACTTTTTATTCTTAGATCTGAATGCACTCTCCCTCCTATCGAGCAAACTCTACCATGATTGTGCTGCTGTGAGAACAAATTTGGTGCTCAATTTTCATCATGCAACAACATGAGTCACACTTGTCTCTGCCTAGAACACATGGTTGGTATGTGAGGGATCTCATGGAATAACTCAAGCCTCCATTCATTTTTTTTAATTGGCAAGCACCCCATGAAAACTTTTGAATGTTTCTAGAGTGATCAGTTGTGCAGAAGTCCCTCTGGACCAATGTAACCAGTACTTCCTATCTCCATTCTCTATAAACAAGTAATATTGATAGTGACTTCTCTAGTGATTTGGAGGAAATCAAGAAATATAGATCTCCCTTCTTCGCACAAGATCGATGCCACTTATGCATTCCATCATTAAGGGATACCATACCTCTTTAATGGCATGGCAGGAGACTCCCCTCCTTTTCGGCCTTCAAGTCCCTTATAATAAAGGCCCTCTCAAAAACCCATACCTCACGACAGTTGATGACATGACAGAATATAAATAACTTGTGTTTCAACTCACACAATGTTGGCCCAAACCTGCCACCAACATTTACCCAAAAAGACAAGCCATCCAGGCTATTTTTACCCTGCCTGCTAAAACTAAAATCTCGATCATAATGCTTCCTCAGACTGCATTAAGTAAGTGCTTTATTCAACTACCATCATTTAATGTTTCTCATTACCTATGACAGTGGGTGTTGAGGAATTACTGACCACTTAAAAAAATTGGTCTCAGATTTAGATATTTAAAATTCTCAAAAGGAGTCACATTCACAACCAACTAGGGGAGAGGAGCTGATACGTAGGCGGGGGCCTGAACGTGCAATGGGACATGTGCTCGTTGGGGCCCACACCTATACGCTGGTCCTCCACAATGTAAGCTTAATTTCATCCATAGATAGGCTTGATCACATCAAACATAAATCAGATATAAAATGCACACAAGTTAGCATTAATTTAAAAACTTAACAAGTACACGGTGGCAGCCAAACATGATGAAGTGTATCCAACTTGTATATGACATTGAACAAGTACCATTTCGACATGGAATTAAAACAACCCAAACATTAAGACATGCACCCTTCCCCGTAAACTATTAAACCCAACTTTCACACCAATGCAAGCGTCACTTTCACATTAGTCACAACTACAGAAAATAAACAAGGTGCCAAGTCAACAACTTTGAAACCCATCTGACCCATCTTTGACCGACTGGCAAACCCATTACAAGATTGTTTCCCATCATAGCATAACCAAACCAACACGCAAATGTATTCGCCTGTCCCGTCTACCATGAGATCTACAACACGTATCAGCTTCAATTTGTCCCATCTTGCCAAGTAGGGTGCGCACATAGTGGAGCCAAACACAAATATCCCACCTGCATCCATTTAACATTCCTGTAAGGCCACCATTATTCAAAACAAAAACATGGAAACAATTTCAAAGAATCCACCAAACCAATCAAGTCAAGAATTAAAGGCTGAAATCAATCAAATCTCCAATTCATACGAAACAGAACTCAAATTCAAAAGAGGACAACAATTTATTTCACCACACCAAACAACCATCAATCAAATTCAAATAGCCGTGAAAACCAACAAGTATTTAGTTATTCTGCAGTGAGCGACATAAGAAAAGGAGGAGTGACAAGCACAAAATTGAACGAGTTAACATCAAGGGGAGGCAACAGCTCAGATTCCAGTGCACCAGCATCCATATTGTACCAGGTTTTCCTTTTCACACTTGTTCTTCACTACAGCCATTAACAACATCCATATTGATCTTCATTACACCCATTACAGTCATATTAGATGTTTCTTTATGTATCGGTAAGGTTTATATTGCAAATATTGCAGTCATAGGTTAGCATATGTGCTCCATAAGGTTTATAATGCATATATTACAGTCATGGTTTACCATTTAAGGCTTTCCCTATGGTTTATATTGCAAATATTACAGTCATAGTTTACCATCTCTGTTTCCCTAGGGTTTATATTGAAAATGTTACAGTCATAGTTTAGCCTTTCTGTTTCAGTAGGGTTTATATTGCAAATATTACACTCATAGTTTAACATTTTTGTTTGATAGGTTTTGCATTATCATTCACTCTGCTTTTCATGTGTCTCAATGGTTTTGCATTATCATTCACTTTGCTTATCGTAGTCTCACATCGTAGTCTCATAGGTTCTGCATTATCATTTATATGTTACATATTGGTCATGGTTTACCATTTCTGTTTCAATGGTCCTGCATTATCATTCTCTCTGATTATCTTATTCTCATAGGTTCTGCATTATCATTCACTCTAGTTATATTATTCTCATAGGTTCTGCATTATCATTGACTCTGCTTAGCATAATCTCACAGGTTTTGCATTATCATTCACTCTAGTTATCTTATTCTTCTTTCAGTTCTACATTGTTGTTCATTCTAGATATCTTATTCTCATATCTTCTGCATTATCAGTCTCTAAAGTTTTTGTTGTTCAAACATGAGTGTGGTTTTCACTTTGTTGTGCATGAGAATGTTAATGTTGTAAACGCTTAAGAGATATGAGATGTTCTTAAACTCTAACTCCCTTGCATAGCTTGTAATTTTGTGCTTCTTACTCCTCTACTTCCTTATGTCGCTCACTCCAGAATAGATAACTCAAGATAACAAACTCCTGTTACAAAAGATAATCTCAATTGAAATGCAAGAAACTAAAAAGATAACACATACACAAACTAAATAATCTTTTGTTCAAGCATCACTCTCTTCATACATATAAAGATAACTTTTAAAGCATTTGTGTTTCATAGTTTATCATTTATCTTTCCTCGGTTCTGCATTATCATTTACTCTGGTTATCATATTCTCATATGTTCTGCATCACAAACTAAAAGATAACACATACACAAACTAAATAATCTTCTGTTCAAGCATCACTCTCTTCATACATATAAAGATAATTGTTAAAGCATTTGTGTTTCATAGTTTACCATTTATCTTTCCTAGGTTCTGCATTATCATTTACTTTGGTTATCATATTCTCATATGTTCTGCATCACAAACTAAAAGATAACACATACACAAACTAAATAATCTTCTGTTCAAGCATCACTCTCTTTATACATATAAAGATAACTGTTAAAGCATTTGTGTTTCATAGTTTACCATTTATCTTTCCTAGGTTTTGCATTATCATTTACTCTGGTTATCATATTCTCATATGTTCTGCATCACAAACTAAAAGATAACACATACACAAACTAAATAATCTTTTGTTCAAGCATCACTCTCTTCATACATATAAAGATAATTGTTAAAGCATTTGTGTTTCATAGTTTACCATTTATCTTTCCTAGGTTCTGCATTATCATTTACTCTTGTTATCATATTCTCATATGTTCTGCATCACAAACTAATTATTCTTCTGTTCAAGCATCACAACACTCTCTTCATACATATATAGATGTATTTCATAGTTTACCATTTATGTTTCATAGGTTATGCATTATCATTGACTCTTCTTATCATATTCTCATATGTTCTACATTACAAAGTGATTGTTTTTCTATTCAAGCATCACTGTTTTGATTCTAATTATTCTGTGTAGATGGCCAAGGGCAATGCAGTGGTGACCCGTACTGGGAACAAAAAAAAGAAAAGAGCCATGACAAGGTTGTCTGCCGAGAAACAAGGATGCAGATTCCCCCCTGAAATAGATCATGTTGCACAAGTAGATGAGGTTTCTACTCCTCAAATATCACAGATTGAGGTTACTGCACCTCAAATACCACAGAAGGTAAAACAAATATAAAAGTTATGGTCTGAGGATGACATGAAAAGGGCACTCTATGATGTTGAAGAGAATCACATTTCGATAAGGGGGGCTTCCAAAAAGTGGTCAATCCCAATAGCCACACTGTCCAAATGGCTAGTGGGTCTAACAACAACTTCCAAGAAAGGTCCACCAATAGTCCTCATAGAAGAGGAAGAAAATCGCATTGTGGAATGGTGCAAGCAAATGGCTGATATTGGTCATGGTCTTGAGATAGTCAATCTTAAGTCTGAGGTTGCTCAAATATGTCAAAATAGGCCAAACCCTTTCACCAATGGCTTCCTAGGGAAGTCCTGGTGGACAGGCTTCAAGCATAGACATCCTCAACTCGCATTACGAACTGCTGAAGGCCTAGACAAAGATAGGACATTCAATCTTAGACCTGATGTTGTAGATGCATTCTACAAAACACTGTCTGCAGCATACAAAGCCATGCCATATGGTCCTAATCGCATATGGAATTGCGATGAAACTGGCATCCAAGCAGGCAAAAATGGGTCCATGAGGGTGCTCGCAAGAAAAGGTAGCAAGAATGTCTCTTACATTATCCCAAAGAGTCGTGAATGGATAACCATTCTATGTTGTGTCAATGCTGTCGGGCAGAGCATTCCAGGATTCTACTTGTTCAAGGGGAGTGCAAACATAGATAATTACATCATAGATTGTGAACCAGGTGCTTGCATGGTAGCCCAACCACATGCATGGATGACCAAATAATTGTTCATAGATTGGTTGACCCACTTCAAAACCTCTATTCCAGGCGGTGTCTCACCCACTAACAGGGTCTTGCTAATCTTTGATGGTCATGGAAGCCACGTAGCACTCGAAACCATCCAAGAAGTAAGAGATATCGGTATAGATTTGTTAACATTGCCATCACACACATCACATAAGCTACAGCCATTGGATGTGAGTGTGTTTGCACCTTTCAAAGCTTACTTCAAATCAGAACGTGCAAATTTTTTGTCAAGGTTTCCAAACATTGAAGTGAGGAGGAGAGAACTTGCAATGTTAGGCAGCAAAGCAATGAAAAGAGCTTTGATAGTTGACAACATCAAGGCTGGGTTTAAAAGGACTGGTATATGGCCACTGAATCTCGATGCACTTGTCAACAACATGCATCCTAGTGAAACATTTGTGGTCAGCGATGATGCTGACGCAGTTGAAAACATTCTCAACCTTTCTAGACTTGGTGTGTCAAGTGATGATGTCACAGTATTGTAGTCCACTCTTCCAGATGGACACATGTAGCCTGTAATAGAAACACAACACTCACCTCATACATGTCCTACTGAATCAGTTGTACAAGTGGTGGTTAATGAGCACACCCCTCCCATGGTGGATAGGGTCATTGATCAATTCAGCGAAAGTTTAGATCTTCCATCACAATGAAGTCAACCATCCTGGTTGGTTGAGGGAGCAATGAACTTGGGCATTCATTTGGAAGTCCCAGAACAACAAGATACCTATACTTTTCCATCACCACCACCAGAAATTGACCTTTCTTAAGTTGTCCATTACTATGCTGCTTCTTGCAATTCAGATTTCCAAGCCAATGAAGATGTACCACAGGGCTCACAGGTAGTCGAGGAGGTCATTGGGACACAGTCAGATGGGACACAAGAAACACAAACAATTCCGCACATCAGCAAGTTCCTCAAGTTGCCTGTGCACACTATCCGTCAAATGAAATCCAAAGCAGGTGCAATTCGAATCAGTAGACAGTCTCAATTGTTGACAATAGATGACTACATGAGGTTGTTAATGGAGCAAGAGCAAAGGAAGAAAGAGGTGGAGGAGATAAAAGCAAGAAAGAGACAACAGAATGCAGAGAAAAGGGAAGCAAGAATTGTGGCAGCGGAGTTGAAGGAGAATGCCAGAATTGAGAAGGACATATTGCAAAAAGAAAAAGAGCAGCAAAAATTACAACAAAAAAAGGATAGAGATGCAAAAAAGGAGCAAGAGAGGATTCACAAGGAATAGGATCGAAAGGAAAAAGAGATTGAGGAGGCACAGAGGGCTTTGCAGAGAGAGAGGCAGTTAAGGAACACTTCTAATCCGTTGTCTCAAAGTAATGGAGTCTTCCGTGATATTCTCAACATTAATATCCCTCAGTTCTCCACAGCAATGAATTATTCAAGCCTCTCCCAATCTGACTTCAGGGGCAGTCAATATCCATATCAATTTGGCACTCGGGATGTACAAATGTCTTCACCATCGCCCCCAACACATGTCACTTGCACCCAATTTACCACTCCAAGTTCCACTCATGTATGTAGCAATCCCCGTCAACTGGAAGGGGACGAGAACATGGCAATTGGCACCCCAACTAGCTAAGATACTTTTCACAATAGTAGCAACTAGATTACAAATGCTAGTTTCATAGACTTTAGAAGTATTGATATTTACAAATGCACCGAAATTGTGGACAGTTGTAATTTTTTGATAAGTACAGATTGACCGTTATTGTTTTGTTTTGTGAAGTAATCTGATCAAATTCGAAAAAGTGTTGTATGTAATTTGCAATGTATGCTTCTTCGTTGACATTTTTAAATATATGAGAATTACAGATGCATCATTTTTGTTTTGATTTGCAATGTATTAGGATCATATTGCAATGTGTGTTATATGTAATTTGCAATGTGTCACTATTTTTGTTTCAAATGTTTGCTTCTTCATTGACATTTTGTCATTTTCTATTCCTTTTTCCAAATATTTTGCCACGTGGAAGGTCCAACTTTGTCCACGCGTCGAAAAAAATGGAAAAAAGACCCGTCGACCGATACAGATGCACCTCGGGTGCCACTACCTGTGTGGCTCGACGTCCGAAGGTGACAGCCTTGCCACGTCAACTCCTCCCAGTCCGCCACCATAACAATCCACTACTGAGCATTTATCACTCACCGCCACTTCCTATTCCTATTGACTGTCCGAATTAAATGCTATCACCTCTCCTAAGCTCCACGCCACCCCACAATTTTATTCCAACCAACCTATACATATACACATATGCATATACATATGTATATGATACATATGCATATACATGTGTATACATATGCATATACATATGTATATGATGCATATGCATATACATATGCATACACATCCATATGCATAGACATATGCATATGTATATGCATACATATACATAACATATTAGACATATGCATATGCATATACATACATATACGTATATGTATATGTATATGTATGTAGATATGTATATGCATATACATATGTATATGTATATAGATATATGTATATGTATATGCATATACATATACATATGCATATACATATCTATATACATATACATATGCATATGCAAATACATATCTACATACATATGCGTTTATTCTGAAACGAACTGCATTGAATGCTCCCAGTGCCTCGCTCTTCTCACCATTCAACCAGCCTTTCATTTTCCCGAGTAAACATTCCGTCTTCACTTGCTCGCCAATACCTGCTCATTTCGTCATCTACAACCTTCGCCGTCTCACAACAACCTGCAATGCTCAGAGACCATATCTTGTTTGGGTAGAAGCCGATACGGAGATGGGTAGACGCCAATTACTGAACGTCACCAACAACTCCACTTCCACCATGCAAGCAGCGAACGGGTTCCTTGCCGCCATGAACGGGTTCCATATACATATACATATACATATGTACATATATATATGCATACATCCACATACATATATTGTATATGTATATATATATATGCATACATACACATACATATACATATGTATATACATATGCATATGTATATAGTTATGTATATGTATATGCATACATATACATATCTATATACATATGCATATGTATACACATATACATATTTGTATACAATTAAGTCATGCAACTATTCTATCTTTTTCAGGTGCCATTGATGAATTTGGGGGTGTTAAATTTTTCATAGGTGATGGCAACCTATGCTGCATAGGTCCACAACTCCATTCGAATTGTGAAGTGTTGCATAGGTAACCATGACAAGCCTTCACAAAACCAAGTCCCCTAAGTCATTCAAATACAAAGCTATGGTAATCTATGTGAAGTGCTACATAGGCCACACATGTATATACATAAAACATAGACATACAAATATACATATAGGTTATGCTTCATCAATTCAATCAACTAAGCAATAGAGACATGTTTTAGGGAGACTTGATTTTGTGAACGCTCGTTTGATGGCAACCTATGTTGCACGGGTCCACAACTCCATTTGAATTGTGAAGTGTTGCATAGGGAACCATGACAAGCCTTCACAAAACCAAGTCCCCTAAGTCATTCAAATACAAAGCTATGGTAATCTATGTGAAGTGCTACATAGGCAAGCATGAAAGGCCTTGGGAAAACCAGGTCCCCTAAATACAGGTTGTAAGAAAGCTTTAGTGCTCAATATTGATCTATGGTAATACATGTGAATACTTGAAGGTTTTCACGGCTATTTGAATTGGGAATTATTTGAATTTGATTGATGGTTGTTTGGTGTGGTGAAATAACTTGCTGTCCTCTTTTGAATTTGAGTTTTGTTTCGTATGAATTGGAGATTTGATTGATTTCAGCCTTTAATTCTTGACTTGATTGGTTTGGTGGATTCTTTGAAATTGTTTCCATGCTTTTTTTTTGAATAATGACGGCCTTACAGGAGTGTTAAATGGATGCCGGTGGGATATTTGCGTTTGGCTCCAATAAGTGTGCACCCTACTTGGCAAGATGGGATAGATTGAAGCTGATACATGTTGTATATCTCATGGTAGACGGGATAGGCGAATGCATTTGTGTGTTGGTTTGGTTATGCTATGATGGGAAACAATCTTGTAATGGGTTCGCCAGTCGGTCAAAGATGGGTCAGATGGGTTTCAAAGTTGTTGAGTTGGCACCTTGTTTAAATTAATGCTAACTTGTGTGCATTTTATATCTGAGATATGTTTGATGTGATCAAGCCTATCTATGGATGAATTTTTTTTTATGTTGTGGAGGACCAACATATAGGTGCACACCATATAAAGTTGACACCCCCAAATTAATAAATGGCATATATAAAAGATACAATTGTTGCAGGTCTGAATTTATGAATATAGACATATACATACACATACACATACACATAGACAGACATAAGTGAATTAAACACGACTGTAGAGAAGTATAGGAAGAGGCAGTGAGTGATAAATGCGACGCAATGGATTGTTAGGGCAGCTGACTGAGAGAAGTAGACTTGGCAAGGTTGTCCACTTAAGACCTCTTCACACATCTATACACACACACATTTACATATAGACATACACATTCACACATACACATTTACATATACAAATACATATTTACATATAGACATAAATATAGACATACACATACACATACACATACACATACACATAAACATAGAAATACACATAGACATACACATACACATAGTCATAGACATAAACATATCCATACACATACACATACACATACACATACACATAGTCATAGACATACACATAAACATAGACATAGACATAGACATATACATATTTACATATCCATACAGATTTACATAGACATATACATAGACATAAACATACACATATTCATAGATTTATTTACACATCCATACAGATTTACATAGACATATACATACACATAAACATACACATATTCATAGATTTATTTACACATATACATAGATTTACATACACACATACATAGACATAAACATATACAGATTCAAATACAAAGCTATGGTAATCTATAAACATATACATAAACATAAACATATGTATATCTATATGAATATGTCTATACATATGCATATATATATATAAGTAAGATGCAAAGACCTTAAGCATATACAAGTTGGATACACTTCATCATGTTTGGCTACTAGCGTGTAATTGTTTTGTTTCAAAATAATTACAATTATGTGTGCATTTTATATCTGATATACATATCCATATGTCTATGTATATGTGTATATATATGTCTATCTATCTGTCTATGTCTATGTCTATGTCTATGTATATGTCTATGCCTATGTATTTTTCTATGTCTATGTTGATGAAGCAGAACCTAAAAAAAAATAGAATAGCCCCCATATATTTCCAAGACACAAAATTAAGGTACAATAATTGGATGACTAATATGATGGAAAATAACCTATGCAAAAGATAACAAACCCAAATTAACCAATGGCACCTAAGAAAAGATAGAAACATTTGCATTACAGACTTATTGAAGGATATGGGTTTTTTTTTCATTTAAATGTTATTGGTCCATGTGGCCTACCATGTGGACAGTGTGATTTTGGGTGCATACGTATCGGCTCCTCTCCCCTAATACGTAAGCGGGGGCCGTAATGTGCAATGGGACATGCGCTCGTTGGGGCCCACACCTATACACTGGTCCTCCACAACGTAAGGTTAATTTCATCCATAGATAGGCTTGATCACATCAAACATAAATCAGATATAAAATTGATGGAGCATTACCCAAAATCAAAATCAACGATAATGCAAAACCTATGAAAAAACAATAAGGAGAGTGAATGATAATGCATAACCTGTGAGATTATGATAAGCAAAGTGAATGATAATGCAAAACATATTGAAAAGAGATATGATGTAATATAAGCTAGACAATTATTTGGGTTTTGCTTCCCCTTTGACATCAAATAGTTTCTTATTTTTTGTAGTTTGGATATTGTTTTCACTACGTACCTGAGGTGGAGGATTAGTTGGTTGATTGTGATAATGAATTTTAGGTGAGAATAAGAGATTGGATGAGACTATCATTAACACATGTTATAATGTTTAATCTAAATTGGGATACCCAAGGCATGAATAAGGATGAGTCTGATTCAATGGATAAAATATACTTCGATCATGTATAAATGATATTCATTCTTGCTATCAATTTGAATTATAAGAATGTTAAACAAACATAAATGGGAGAACAATAGTTGCACTAAAGAGGAAAAACGGAATGGATACTAAAAGGGCAACATAGAAATAATATTCTAAGGAAAAAAACTATAGATAGGATCCTCTTCATAGCTTTTATTTCTATCACATATGAGAATTGAGACCTATATGCTATGGGACCATATCCTTCTTTAATGAATCTCTAGTGGCCCTTATGGTTTATTGGGGCTTTGTGGTCCTATTCATGTTATACTATCACATCCCTAATTATAATTGAAACAAATCAAACAATGATACAAAGTGTAATAGAAAATTGAGACATGTAAGATTGATTCTAATGGATGAACAAACTAACCATCCATCTATACCATAGCGTTGTTCGAAGTTATATATACATTTGATAATGTTGTATGAAATTGTATTTCAGTATCTATATGAGAAATGGTTATAGCATAAGTAGGAGTCAACCATCATCATAGTTAGCTGTAAGGGAGAGGGGTCGATATTTACAGCCACTTTAATTGAACAACAAACAAAGCGTACATCCAATTAGGTTGTATATATACACATATACATATATGCATATGTATATGTAAATGTATATATGCATATGCAATGCATTTTGAATGGAGAGTGTAACGAATGGAAGGTACAATGCATAGCTTAAGGGAGAGTGTAATGGTGTTCTTCTTTCAAATTATGCATGTTCCATCCATTCGCTACACTCTACATCTAAAACAACTTCATTTTTTGTTTGCATATGCATATATACATATGCATATATGTATATACAATTGCATATGTATATGTATGCACATACATATGCATATACATATACATATCAAATATTGATAAAAAGCGTAAGAACAAAATCATACATGTAAGATTGAGTGTAACTGATGAACAAAGAAACCATTAATGCCATCATGAATAGTAGTTTGGTATATCTTAGGCAGATTAGACTTATTTCACCATAAGTCCACAATTGTAAATCTTATATCCTGAGGTGATGAAGGGCAAGTTTGCAAGGAAACAGAAATGCATGTTATAGTATGACATCAAGAAATCATACTCTTAGAAATAATTGAATGATACAAACTGAAACAACAATGTTATACTTGTAAGAGTAAGAGCTATCAAGAAGAATAGATTGAATAAGGATGAGTCTAATTCAATGGATAAAATATACTTCGATCATGTATAAATGATGTTCATTCTTCCTATCAATTTGAATAATAAGAATGTTAAACAAACATAGATGGGGGAACAATAGTTGCACTAAAGAGGAAAAACGGAATGGATACTAAAAGGACATTGACTTGAAATTCAATGGAGTTCTTGAAGTGTTCCATTGCAGGTATTGCATATGGTGGAGGTTTGACAGAGGTGTAAATAGCAATGACATAGACATAGACATAGACATAAACATACACATAGTCACATACACAAAGACATAGACATAGACATAGTCACATACACATAAACATACACAGTCACATAAACATAGACATAGACATAGACATAGACATAGACACATAGACATAGACATAGGCATAGAAATAGACACATAGACATAGATATAGACATAGACATAGACATAGACATAGTCACATACACATAAACATACACATAGTCACATACACAAAGACATACACATACACATAGTCACATACACATAAACATACACATAGTCACATAGACATAGACATAGATAGACATAGACACAGACATAGACATAGACACATAGACATAAACATACACATAGACATACACATAGTCACATACACATAAACATACACATAGTCACATACACAAAGACATAGACATACACATAGTCACATACACATAGTCACATAGACATAGACATAGACATAGACATACATATAGACATACACATACACATACACATACACATAGTCACATACACATAGACATACACATACACATACACATACACATAGTCACATACACATAGTCACATACACATAAACATACACATACACATACACATAGTCACATACACATACACAGACATACAGATAGACATACACATACACATAGAAATACACATAGACATAGACGTACACATAGTCACATACACATAAACATACACATAGACATACACATAGTCACATACACATTCACATACACATAAACATACACATACACATACAAATAGACATACACATACACATAGTCACATACACATAAACATACACATAGTCACATACACAAAGACATAGACATACACCTAGTCACATACACATAAACATACACCTAGTCACATGCACATGCACATGCGGAACGTATGAGAATACGAGAAGCAGAGTGAATGATAATGCAGAACCTATGAGAAAACGATAAGCAGAGTGAATGATAATGTAGAACCTGTGAGATTATGCTAAGCAGAGTCACTGATAAGGCAGAACGTATAAGAATACGAGAAGCAGAGTGAATGATAATGCAGAACCTATGAGAAAATGATAAGCATAGTGAATGATAATGCAAAACCTGTGAGATTATGCTAAGCAAAGTCAATGATAATGCAAAACATATGAGAATACGAGAAGCAGAGTGAATCATAATGCAGAACCTATGAGAAAACGACAAGCAGAGTGAATGATAATGTAGAACCTGTGAGATTATGCTAAGCAAAGTGAATGATAATGCAAAACTTGTGAGAATACGATTTGCAAAGTCAATGTCAATGCAAATCCTATGAGAATAGGATAACCCAAAACTATGACTGTAAAACTTGCAAAATAAACCCTACCGAAACATAAATGGTAAACTATGCATGCTATATTCTCAAAATAAACCCTACTGAAAGAGAAATGAGGTAAATATGAGCATAATATTTGCAATATAAACCCTACAGAGCAAAACCCATATAAACAACTTGAATTATTACATGTCGAAAGAAGAAAACAACCAACTGCATTAATATATTTAATATAAACAAAGAGATGCTTGAACAGAAGATTAATTTCCAAAGATTTAGTGTGTTTATGAACACAAATAATGCAGTGTTCATAAACACTCAACTTCAACATAATAAACGAAATCTGCAACACCAAAAAACATATAAAACAAAGTGAAATTGCAAACCAAACACAAACAGAAGAACAATGGCCAGCCTTAGTGAGCAAGCTCACCTGGGTTGAACACGTGATGAACCCCTTCATTGCTTGCGGTGACCTTCATGGCGGTGAGGAACCCGTTCATGGCGGCGAGGAACTCGTTCATGGCAACGAGGAACTCGTTTGTTGCTTGCATGGTGGAAGTGGAGCTGCTAGCAATGTTTGGTAAGTGGCGTCTACCCATCTCCATATTGGCTTCTACTCAAACATTATATGGTCTCCGAGCATTGCAGGTTGTGGTGAGAGTGCGAAGGTTGCAGACGACGAAACAAGCAGGTACTGGCGAAGAAGTGAAGATGGAATGTTTCCTTGGGAAAATGAAAGGCTGGTTGAATGGCAAGAAGAGTGAGGCACTGGGAGAATTCAATGCAGTTTGCTTCGGAATAAACGCGGGGTGGCATGGAGCTTACGAGAGGTGGCAGCATTTATTTGAGACTGTAGACAGGAATATGAAGTGGTGGCGAGTGATAAATGCTCAGTAGTGGATTGTTAGGGTGGCAGACTGGTAAGAGTTGATGTGGCAAGGCTGTCACCTTCGGACGCTGAGCCACATAGGTAGTTGCACACGAGGTGCGTCTGTATTAGTCGACGAGTCTTTTTTTCATTTTTTTCGACGTGTGGACAAAATTGGACCTTCCACGTGGCAAATTTTTTTAAAAAATAATTAAAATAATAAATTATTGTTTAATTAGCCTTTTCCTATAATGGGTTTTTTTTTAAAATGCTATTGGTCCACGTGGCCTGCCAACTAGGCCGTGCGGTTTTGGGTGCTTACGTATTGGCTCCTCTCCCCTATCTCCCCAACATATGGGAGCTCTTTTTTCCGCCCGCTCACACCAACGTGGCGGGACAAGAAACGACAAGAGGTAAAAATCTCATATAAAAGACAACTTCAATTTAAGATGACATGAAAGAGGCTTGAACTATCGACCTTTGAACTACACTCTAAACTATTAGACCTATGCACTAGCCAACTACTCCACCACCCCTTTATATAGTTTTAAGCAATACATAAACAA
The DNA here is from genome assembly GCA_007115665.2 of Sequoiadendron giganteum. NCBI lineage: Eukaryota > Viridiplantae > Streptophyta > Pinopsida > Cupressales > Cupressaceae > Sequoiadendron > Sequoiadendron giganteum. The sequence goes on along the minus strand of CM021104.1, from coordinate 248,509,455 downwards.
ATATAGTAATGTTCACTCTAATCTAGACGAAGCTCATTAATTAAGTGTGAAGTGAGCATGAAGTTAAGACATATTTTCTATCTAAAGCGGTATATTTATTAGATCCATGCATACATTTAGTTTTATTCAAATAAATTAATACTAGCAATCGCATCTTGGTGTGCAATGGGTATATCGAAGAAGTGTGGATGGTCAATTAGGGAAGTTTTTGGTTTATTGTTTACATACATTTGTGTAGTATACATGAGGTCAATTGGTAGGCTATTTAAAAAATGATTTTGTTTGTGCAACAAAAGTCTCAATGGAGAAGCGATAGCTTCAAATCATATATGCATCTACTTACAGGGATCCGAACACAACTAAAACAAAACCTTTGAATTGGAAAGATAATAAGGCTCCATTACCAATAGGCTAATGATATGTTTGAAATAGGGAGAGAGGGAGATATGTGGACAAAAAGAGGGGGAGATATGGGGGGAGGGGAGAGAGAGGGAGAGATAAAGAGGAAGTTAGAGGTGGAGGTGGAGGTGGAGGAGATGGATATGGAGAGAGAGAGGGAGAGATAAAGAGAGAGGACAGAGGGTCCATAATAGAAAAATATATAGAGAGTGGGAGAGGGGGAAAATGAGAGAGGGAGAGATAGAAATATAAATATAGAGATAGGAATTGATATATAGAGAGGGGTAGAGAGAGGGAAATATATAGGGGTAAAGAGAGATGGAGAGATAATGAGATAGAGATAGAGATAGAGAAAGATATGTAAGAATTTAAATATGGAGAGATAGAGATAGAGATAGGGAGAGAGAAACAAAGAGTGTGTGTGTGTGAGTAAGAGAGATGGAGATGGAGATAGATATGTATAAATAGATAGAGAGGTTGATGGAGAGAGAGAAATAGAGATAGGATAGACAATTAAAAAGATATAGAAAGAGGAAGTGATAGGGAGAGGGAGATGGAAATAGGGATATAAAGGAGAGATAGAGAGATAAATATAAATTGGGAAAGATAGAGAGGGAGAGACAAAGACAAAGGCGGAGAGAGAGAGAGAGATAAATATAAACAAAGAGATGAAAAGAGAGAGGAAGATGGAGAGGGAGAGATAGAGATAGAAAGAGGGAGTCAATGAAAGAGGGGGAGATGGAGAGAGAAATATAAAGGTATAGGAAGTGATATATAGAGAGAGGTATAGAGAGTAGGAGAGATGGAGTAAATAAGAGAGGGAGAGAGATAGAGATAATGAGTTATAAATAGACAAGAAGAGGGAGAGATGGAAAGATAGAAATAGAGAGGGCAAGAATGAGAGATAAAGTTGAGGTAATATAAAAATTAATAGAGAGGGAGAGAGATAGAGAGATATATACAAAAATAGATAGAGAGGGGGGGATAGAGAAGTTGAGAAACATAGAAAGAGAGAGTGATAGGGAGAGAGGGAGAGATATGGATAAAGAGAGGGAGATGGGAAAGAGAGAGAGATGTAAGGAGAGGTAAGGAGGTAGAGATAGGGAGAGAGATAGAGAGGAAGATGGAGATGGAGATGGAATGAGGGAGAGAGAAATGGAGATAGAAAGAGAGGGATACAAAGAGAGAGGGAGAGAATGAGATAGGGATGGATGGAGGGATAGAAATATAGAGATAGGAAGTTATATAGAGAGAGGTAGAGAGAGGGAGATATATATATATAGAGAGAGAGAGGGGTAGGGAGAAGTACATATGGGGAGATATCATAGAGATATGGGAAGAGAAAGAAAGAGATCTTTATATTTTTATCTCTATCTCTTTCTTTATATTTTTTATCATCTCTCAATCTCTCGCTTCCTCTCTCTCCCTTATTTCTCTCTATATTTGTCTTCCCTTCTCTCTTCCTCTATCTATCTTTCTCTCATTTATTCTCTTTGTCAATTTTCTTCTCCTTGTGTTTCTCCCCTTACTATTTTTTTCTATCCCTATTTATCTCCCTCATCTCTCCCCCTTTCCCTTTTTATCTCTTGATCTCTCGACCTCTATATATGTTTTTGTCTCTTATTTCTCTTTATCTATCTGTCTATCTATCTATCTCTCTTTATGTGACTACATATATCTATGTATCTCCTCTTCTCTCTTTTCCTCTCTCTTATTTATCTCTCTTCTTGTCTCTTCCTCTCTCCACATTTATTCATTTATATTTATACCTCTATTTTTGTATCTATATCTCTCCTTTTATCTTTTAGTATCCCTCTCCATTTCTCTATTTCTCTCTCTTTATTTTTTTTATTTATCTCTCTATCTATTTTCCTCTAAGTGTGCAATGGGCATATTGAAGAAGTTTTATAGGTGAATTATCATATCCTTAACCAAATGACATGCAACCCAAAGCATATCTCCCTAGGGCATGCTATCATTGGATTGTTGGCATGAAATGACTAATCAAAAGTTACCTCTCTCTCTCACTCTATAAATTTCAATTTATACTTTCAGTTTGAAATTTAATTTATTTTATAAATTATAACAAAAATCTAAAATAGAGTTACACTACAAAAATTAAAGTTTTAATAAAATAACTACTTATAAAATAAATTAATTCTAATATTTTTAAATTATTATTTGTAATTTCATTAAAAGATATAAATAATAAAAATAAATTTTGAACTTAAATCTAAATTAAAAACTAAAATAAAACAAACTAAATGGAAAGTCAAAATATATCAAAATCTAAATATTAATAAACATAATAATTTTTAAAAATAATAATAAATTATAATATTATTAAGTTAATTTAAATGATTAAGGGCAAGGGACCTAGCTCGATTAGCTAAAGTATCTTGTTGCAGGAAAAAGGTCAGAAAGTCTAATCGCTTCCCATTTACTAGGTGCACTATAGTTTATAATTGAATAAACAAATGATTAAATAAAAAAGTAAAACTATTTTTTTGAATTATTATAATTGAAATATTAATAAAATATGTATTTAAAAATTATAATTAATATATCACAAACAATATTAACAAATAAAAAATATTATTAAATAAATAATATTTTAAAAAATAAAATTGTATTTCAAATAAAATATTAAAAACAAGTGCCACGTGGCTAATACTTGCCTTAATAGTATTGTAATTATTGTTTTTTAGATTTGATAAAAATTAAATGTAAGTTTTATTAATGTAAATAAAAATAAATATAAGTTTTGTTAATTAAAGTGTTTTAGTATTGTTAATTAATTATTTTAATGACCTAATCCTAACCCTAACTCTAATTTTATCCCTAACCCTAACCCTATCCCTATCCCTATCCCTATCCCTAACTCTAACTCTAACTCTAACAATAAATTTTAAACCATTATCTTAATCCTAGACCTATCTTTAATCCTAACTATGATCATAACACTATCCATAACTATAAACCTAATTTTTATCACTAACTTTTAAATAAATAACATATTTAATAAATGTTATATTATGAATTATTATATGTTAAATAAATTTTATAAATATAATATGTACTAAAAATTATTAAAAGTTAGATATTACATGTTGACAATGTTTTTTCTCTTATTATTAATATAAAATTGTTATATATTACTAGCTTATCTATCTTAATATATTAATCTATATATATTATACGCTGAGAGATATTATTTTCAAGGTGTATTTTTTCCTTTTTTTCTTTTTTTGAATTTTAAAAAATATGCCTCAAAAATTATATCTCTCAATGTATAATATATAGATTAATATATTAAGATAGATAAGCTAGTAGCATCCGTAGTTTCTAAGTCCATCCAAGGATTTAACACATGAAATAACAACAAATTTCAACACTATACCCTCAAAATTATAACCTAAACCTTGAACATTGTCCCTCAACACTATACTTCAACCCTCAATCCTAAACCCTCAACCCTCAATCCATACCCTCAATTTTTAACCCTATACCCTCAACCTTATACCCTAAACCTTGAACATTCTCCCTCAACACTATACTTAAATCCTAAACCATACATAGACAACCATTCAACCTTAATCCATCAATCCAACCCTATACCATAAACCCTAAATTGTACAACTTTAACCCTTAACCCTAATCCCTCAAACCTCAACCCTAAACCCTACAACCTCAACCCTCATCCTTGTACCCTATACACTATACACTTAACCTTAGACACTCAACCTTGAACATTATCCTTCAATTGCAAACCCTTAACCTTCAACCTTATACCCTATACCATCAACTCAATACTTAAGCTCTCATACCTCAAAAATCTACCCTATACCTTAAACCATAAACCCTAAAAAAAAAACCCTCATCCCTATACCCTAAATACTCAACCTTATACCCTAAACCCTCAACATTGTCCCTTAACACTATACTTAAACCCTAAACCATACACGCTCAACCCTTCACCATGTTCCTTATACCCTCAATCCCTCAACCTTTAAACCCTGAATCCCTCAACCCTCTACCCTATAACATCAACACTTAACCATGATCATTGAACCCTTAAACCCTTAAACCCTTAATCCCTCAACCCTCTACCCTAATCCCTCAACCCTCAACCCTTAAACCCTCAAACCTTAAGCCCTTAATACCTCAACCCTCTTCCCTAATCTCTCAACCCTCAACCCTTAAGCCTTTAATCCCTCAATCCTTAAACCCTTAAACCCTTAATCTCTCAACCCTTCAACACTTAATCCCTCAACCCTTAAGCCCTTAATCCCTCAACTCTTAAACCTTGAACCCTTAAACCCTTAATACCTCAACCATTAAACCCTCAACCCTTAAAACCTTAATCCCTCAACCCTCAACCCTAATCCCTCAACCCTCAACCCTCAACCTCAAACCTTTAACCCCTTAATCCCTCAACACTCAACCCTATACATTGGATGATCAAACCTAATCCCTCAATCCTATACCCTCAACCCTATGTACCTATAAACCCTTAATCCCTTAACCCTCAACCCTTATCCCTCAATCCTATACTCTCAATTCTTAAACCCTAATCCCTCAACCCTATACCCACAACCCACAACCCTAAACCTTCAACCCCTTAATCCCTCAACCCTCAACCCTATACATTGGACCCTCAACCCTAATCTCTCAATCCTATACCCTATACCCTATACCCTCAACCCTAATCCCTCAACCCTCAACCCTTAAACCCTTAAACCCATAACCCCTTAAACCCTCAACCCCTTAATCCACCAACCCTCAACCTTATACATTAGACCCTCAACCCTATACCCCCAATCCTTAAATTCTTAATTCCTCAACCCTTAAACCATTAATTTCTCAACCTTCTACCCTAATCCCTCAACCCTCAACCTTAAACCCTCAATCCCTTAATCCCCCATTTTTCTTCTTCTCTTTGTGCATTATTCATTTGTTCACATCATTGTCTCGTGTAATTTCAAGCATATTATCTTTGATGTTCTCTTCGTTGTTCTTCATTTTAAAAATTTAATCTTGGGCGAGACATCCTATACAATTATATAATAAATTTAATGAGACAAAATTATACATGAAAAATTAATACAAATTATCCTAACAATTATGTCACAAAATTAATACAAATTAAATGATGAATCTTATTTATTTATAATATATATATTATATTATTTAACATGTAATGCCCCGCCATGAGACCTTAAAGGGAGTTGCAACACAATGCGGAAGCGTACAATTTTTTCTTTCTTAAAAGTGCATTATTATCAAAGAAGATGCACAATACTTCACAACAACCTCTAAGGAAACGTGACAAGATTACATCTATTACCATAACATACACATTACTCGCACACAAAACATTTATAAAAATATTAACCATACATTTAATTTCACATACTTACAAGGAATTAAAGATACTAACACTAAGAATATGATATAACAAGTTCCAGATTACATTAATTTATAAGTAGATTACAATACTCATTCCCGGAATGAGGTAGATCAACCTAACTATTACAATTACAAGATTCCTCCTCGAATACAATTGAGGAGTGAATTAAATACAAATACCAATTGAAATAAAATACAACAAGATAATGGAAAGAAACTGCTGGTATCGATGAGCTCTCCGACTAGAATACCTCATCACACGATCTGTAAATCAAAGGGGGACCCAACGGCATAGGGCGCACGTTCCTCCCAACCAAGTGGTACCCGAAGGCCCAACCCCCGTGCTAGGAGACAGTAACAAGGATACAAGGACAATCCCTACAACCTCTAGACTCAAGCTGACTCAACACTAAACATAACCACTACAAGAACAACTCTGACTCAAAGAATACATTGCTATCTGAGTTTAACAGTATGACTCACCAGTAACCTATACATACTACTGACCTACGAGAAATGCCACTCAAGATACATGAGTTACCCATCAGATCTTTCCAGATCTCGGCCCCCATTGAGCTTCACCCTCCTACAGTTATCATGTGATTCATCACCACTCCAAACTAAGGAGATATAAAATATCCAACAAATCCATTCACAAAAGAAACAAACCATTCCTCGTTCGTGGAAACCGGGTGACTCACTGAAAACGAAAATCCTCACAACCATCAAGAACTACTGAAAAACAAGACCATGAAATAACAACTCTCAAATTTAACATTCCTCACTAGGAAGACCTCTAACCTCGTCTAATACCTCAATTCGATTTACTCCAAAAAGCCACAAAGAGAACTCAAGCATATCATAAAGGCATAATAGTATAATATCCACCGTATTTTAATTAAATACCCATTTCCTTACAAGCAATAAAACAATTTAAATACAATTGCATTCCCCAAATATCTCAATTTAACTTAAACAACTATAAGAACATCATTCCAAATGTAACACCCCTCTGTTTTTCTTTTATGTTATATTAAGATGCTTTATTATTTTATCATTTCTTATAGAGCGATACGAACTATGTGTGTTATGAGATGTACTTTCCTTGATGTTATACTTGACATGCTTTGATTACGAATAATGTTGGTTTATTATGACATGATTATTGCTTATAAGTTTTATTAATCATGGAAGTGTCAGTTTGGTGATATTGTATTGGTGAAGGGGACAGGATTGCATCACTCACTAGCGAGCACTTTGTGATTCTGTGATTTCCTCTTCACGGTGTGTTTTATAATGATTTTATATACATGTGCTATTGATGCCTTGGATACAGGTTTGCAGGTACATGACATCGACTCCACCTAGCTTCACAGGTTTGAGCGTGTCAACCCAATGGTATGATGATTGGGAGATAGTAGCTAGGTTACCTGTGTCAAGTCTACACCCTAGCCTTAGTGGGTCGTTAGTCGAGTCTGTTGTGCGTTTGGGTGCTTGTTTTAATAATATTTAATTCTGAAGGGCTCTTGAGTATGGAAATAAATACTTATAATTATTGCTTTAAATAGTGTTGATGTTTATTTAAATTAAAATTAGACATTGTGGATAGAAGTTTTTATTTAAGTTAATTAATTAAATTTGATTTATTTAATTAATTAAATTTAATCCAATGGGTTGAATTTATTTACTAAATAATTAAAATTAATTAATTAAGTATGATGTTGAGAAAATTAAAATAAAAGGGGAAATTAATTTAATTTTAATTCTAAAGTTCAATTAGTGTTAACTAATTTCAATTTGGAATTAAATTGTGATTAGAAATTATTTAAAAATGCAAAAGACTTTGAGAAAATATCTCTGGTTGTTGAAAAGATATTTTCAATTTGACATGTGTGTCAGAAGAATTTATTAATTGCTCTTGGTTGAGAAATTATTCGGGGAGAGAATTTTTGCCTTAATTGAGAGAGGAAAGAAGTTACTTCACGGGAGATTTTTGGAGAGGAAGATATTATTTTTGAGAGAGGTTTTGGTTGAAAATTGATAAAAAAAACAAAGGGGTTCTCAGGAATTTTGGTGGCTTTTGTATATTTACATCTTCTTGGAAGTGGTGATTTTGGGAAAAGCTTTGGAAATTGATCTCTGAAAGGGAGGCTCTGCTCCAACTTTCACTTTCTTCAAGCTTCAAGAAAACAGGTTCTTTTAAATTTTATTTGTTTATTTAGTTGTTTGAGAAAGATTGTCTGTACAAAATTCAAATTATGTAGAAGCTTTGCTTAAATTGGTTTAAATGAGATTGAAAGATTGTTTGTGCAAGAAAATTTTGTGTTTTGTTTTGTAGAAACTTTAAATTGTTTTCGAAAAATTGTATGGCTTCTATATTGTAGAATTATTGTGGAAAAACTCAAAGGAAAACAATCTGTGAATTATAATTTATTTTTAGTTTTAAAAGCCTCTATGTAAATTTAAAGGGAAGTGATTTTAGTAATCTTCTGGGAATTTGTTTAAATTTGCCTGTAGAAGTTTTGTTAAATTTTATTATTATGAAGGATGTGTAACTTTTCTTTTAGAAATAGAAACCCTTTCATAAATTTGGGAAAACGGTTATTGTTTTTGTGAAAATTTCCCCGAGGAAAAATTGGCTGCCCAATTAAACATTTGCCTGTAGATGGCTTCCTTCAAAAACTTTTCCCCAATTTTATTTATTAACGAAATTCAATAAATATATATACAATATATATATATATATATATATATATATATATATCCTCAAATATATATATAATATATATTTATTTATTGATGATTTTTTTTTAAATTCAATTTAATCATCGTACGGCAACCTGAAGAATGTAGAGGGTTCACTCTTTTTCAAGGGAGTTTTTTTGGTTTATTAAAAAATTTGTTATAGTGTTTATGTTGGGGGAGGCGGGTGAAATACCATTGTCACACCCCCCTAAGGGAGGTGGACGGTGGTATTTCCACCACCCTTCCCTTGCATGGGCACGCTGGACTTACCACAGTCCACCCCCAATATAATACGGTGCAGCTGTGGTAAGCCAGTCGACACCCCCCCTCCTTTTATTAAATACAATGCATTTTTTTTAATAGTATAAACTCGCATCCTTTTTCGAATGGAAATAAATTCATATTTTTTATTAAATTCATTTTTGGGTTTCAGATTTGGTTGTTATTAAATGTGAAATATATTGTTTTAAATATGTGTATATATATATATATATATATATATATATTTGTTAAATGTATATTATTGTTTTAGTTTTAAATGATGAGATAGTTATTGTTAATGGAAAATTATTAATTATATATATTTAATGTATATATTATAAGTATATATATTTTACGTATGTATATTTTCTTCAAATGTAATTTAAAAGAAAAGGTTGCATATATATTTATTCAAATAGAGGAAATAAGTATACATTAGCTATAAATATTTTCTTGGAACTAAAGATTAGATAGTGAGATTAGTTACTTCTGTTAAAGAGGTGCATGCTCGTGTCCAAGTTAAGTTAATTCTAAAATGAAGAATTCTTGTAATGAGGAAATTGTTTTCATTCAAATAATCATTGGATTAGATGCATGTAAATGCATGTATTAAGTGAAATTAAAATAATGTGTTTTTGAAAAAGAGAAAACTATAATTTATTTAAATGATGTAATCCGTTTGAGGAAATAGATATTTTATTAGTTTAAAATTGAAGGAATTGGAATAATAAATGGAATGATGTTCTTATAGATGTTTAAGTTAAATTGGGATATTTGGGGAATGCAATTGTATTTAAATTGTTTTATTGCATATAAGGAAATGGGTATTTAATTAAAATATGATGGATATTATACTATTGTGCCTTTATGATATGCTTGAGTTCTCTTTGTGGATTTTTGGAGTAAATCGAATTGAGGTATTAGAGGAGGTTAGAGGTCTTCCTAGTGGGGAATGTTAACTTTGAGAGTTGTTATTTCATAGTCTTGTTTTTTAGTAGTTCTTGATGGTAGTGAGGATTGTCGTTTTCAGTGAGTCACCCGGTTTCCATGAACGGGGAATGGTTTGTTTCTTCTGTGAATGGATTTGTTGGATATTTTATATCTCCTTAGTTTGGAGTGGTGATGAATCACATGATAACCATAGGAGGGTGAAGCTCAATGGGGGCCGAGATCTGGAAAAATCTGACGGGTAACTCATGTACCTTGAGTGGCATTTCTCCTAGGTTAGTAGTATGTATAGGTTACTGGTGAGTCATACTGTTAAACTCGAATAGCAATGTATTCTTTGAGTCAAAGTTGTTCTTGTAGTGGTTATGTTTAGTGTTGAGTTAGCTTGAGTCTAGAGGTTGTAGGGATTGACCTTGTATCCTTGTTACTGTCTCCTAGCACGAGGGGTGGGCCTTCGGGTACCACTTGGTTGGGAGGAATGTGCGCCCTACGTCGTTGGGTCCCCCTTTGATTTGCAGATCGTGTGGCAAGGTCTTCTAGTCGGAGAGCTCGTGGATACCAGCAGTTTCTTTCCATTATCTTGTTGTATTTTATTTCAGTTGGTATTTGTATTTAATTCACTTCTCAATTGTATTCGAGGAGGAATCTTGTAATTGTAATAGTTAGGTTGATCTACCTCATTCCAAGAATGAGTATTGTAATCTAATTATAAATTAATGTAATCTAGAACTAGTGATATCATATTCTTAGTGTTAGTATCTTTAATGCCTTGTAAGTATGTGAAATTAAATGTATGGTTAATATTTTTATAAATGCTTTATGTGTGAGTAATGTGTATGTTATGGTAATAGATGTAATCTTATCACGTTTCCTTAGAGGTTGTTGTGAAGTATTGTGCATCTTCTTTGATAATAATGCACTTTTAAGAAGAAGAAAATTGTACGCTTCCACATTGTGTTGCAACTCCCTTTAAGGTCTCGTGGCGGGGCATTACATAACATATAAAAATATATATAATATATTATTTAAACCTCTTAATAAAGCAATGCGTGTCTTTAAAAATCTATTCAAAAATAAAATATAAATTAAAAAAGTATTATAAATATGAGAAAGTTTAATATACACTAATTTCATAAAAAAATATATCACAAAATTAATACATATTAATTTAATAAATCGTATTTATTTATGATTAATAATTAATAATTTAATCTTCTTAATAAACAAAATGTCTTTAAAAAACAATTCAAAAATAAAATATATGCAAACTCTTTTATGACAAATAATAATTTCATAATAAAATAGAAGTAAAATTTTATTTATGATTTACAAATTAGAATTTACCTTTAAAAAAATTGAAAAATATACAAATCATACAAAGTAAAATTATTTTATTTATTTAGAAAATTTGTAAATGATAGAAAGTAAAAATTAAAGTAAAATTTTATTTATGACTTACAAATTAGAATTTACTTTTTTTACATTTAATTTTTTTTTGAAAAATATACAAATCATAAAAAGTAGAATGGTAGAAAGTAAAAATTAAATGCACATACATATTTGTATGCTGCACTCAATTCATAAAATTTATTATTTGCTACACAATTCATTTTAGTTTTATTTTTGTGAATGTTTAATTATTTTTTCCTTTCTCTCTCTATTTATATAAATATTTTTGGGTGACACAGATTCATTTTTATTTAATTTATATTTGTTGCCTATTTATTGTTTCATATACTTTTTTCATTGTCATTAATTAATACATGTCGACATTTAATATATTTTAATATGTGGTGAGTTGTATTTGTTAACACGTTCACATTCTGCTATGTGATCCACTGTAGGTTACGCCTCTCGACGTAATTATTATTATAAAATATATATATATATATATATATTTATATTAATAAATAAAAATAAAATATATTATATTAAATTATCAAATTTGCTTCATTCAAATCAATAATTGTTAAATATTAACTGATTATAAATGGTATGATTTTTTCAAAGTCCATGAATGATAGAATAAACACTTCTAGATTAAACTATGTATGCTATTTTGAATTGATATTTTGAACCACACTAAATGATTCATCGTAGGAAGAGGATAATGAAGAATATGATTGTAGAAATGACCTTAAGAAGAGTTAAGTGGTGGGAAAGGGTAGGGAGGGAGGAGATTGGAAAATGAAGTAAAAGTGAAAATAGGTGAAAAAATGATGAAGACATAATAGAAGAATGAATAATATAGTAATATGATATAACACAAATAAATGGATCAAAAAGGTTAAAGTTAAATGTTTCAAACAATTCTCTCCTTACTTATTTACTCTTCTTGTTGAACGCCTGGGTAGACTGGTGAAATGTAATGTGGAGTTGTGTTTTATTTAGGGTTGGGGGTGGGATAATGGATTGTCTCCCTAGTCGCACCTACAATTTGTGGATGATATGACCTTGATGGGTCTGGCCAAGATCAGAGAAGCTTCAAATTTGCACAAGGTTTTGGATATCTACCTTGTCGCTTCTGGTCAAAGGATTAATGAAGATAAATCCTCAGTTTTTTTCTTTAATACTCCAAGGCTCATTCAACAAAGGATTGCTGGTATCTTGAGGTTCCAGATTGGTTCTCTCCCTTTCACTTATCTGGGTATTCCTATCTCTATTGGTAGACTTCCCAGAGAATCATGGCAAAATATTTTGGACAAGTTTTGTGCAAAGGTGAATCATTGGACTCATCGTTGGCTGTCTTTTGTTGGTCGGGTTCAGCTGCTAAAGTCTGTGGTACAAGCTCTTCCTATTTATAGGTGCATGTTACAGGTGGATCATGTTGAGTTTGTGAAGGATTTAGACCACTTGGCTAGACAATTCTTGTGGGCGGGTAGTGTGTCCTCGTCCAAGTGGAGCCTGGTTAAGTGGGATATTGTGTGTAGCCCAAGGCAGTTTTGGGGTATTGGATTGCGACAGGCGACTTGGTCTGGGTTGGCTTTGGCAGCTAAACTCTACTAGAGGTGGTGTGTGGAGCAGGATCATATTTGGGCAAGGATTGTATCTAATAAGTATCTTCTGGGGGTTCGGAAGGAGGAGCTTCCCAGGTTTCCTCTAGTGGGGAGAGGCGCTGTGATTTAGGGAACACTAAAGAAAGGTGCTAAGCTGATCAAGGAGGGTATGTTCTAGATATGTAATAGGGGGATTGAGGCTCTCTTTTGGTCTGATTCTTGGGATGGCTTTACCCACATTCTGCACCAGTACCCCAATTTAGTGACTTTGTCTCATCATTTTTTGGAGGCTATTTGGTCAAGGGTGAGTGATTTTAAGAGTTTTGTTCCTGGTGGACAGGTGGAGGTGGCTCGGTGGAACGATCCCTGTGAGTGGCCTGTTCACGGATTTGAGGACTAGACAATGTAGCTCCCTCAATGAAAAGGACATTTTGGCATGGAGCCCAAATCCTAAGGGTTCTTTCACTGTGGCTAGTGGTTATCAGGAGCTGGTGTATCGTAAGTTTGGGGGGGTGGAGGTCCCTTGGTGGAAACATGTGTGGAACAAGTTTTCTTGGCCAAAGTGTAATTATTTTATGTGGAATCTGGCTTGGAATAGATGCTTGACTTGGGATAATCTTCGGAAGCGAGGATTTCAGGGTCCTTCTAGGTGCACTCTGTGCGACTGCAGTGAGGAGGATTCATCCCATTTGTTTTTCCAATGTTCTTATTCTATGTTGCTTTGGCATTGGTGGTGGGGTGTTTGGAAACACCCCTGTGTATATGCGTATTCACTTGTTGAGTTCTTGAGTTGTTTGGGGAGGCCCCCATCCCATGCCTCTTTTCTCCAAATTGTGTGGAGCATTGGTCTTACATTTATCCTCTGGCAAATTTGGTTGGAAAGGAAGCGTAGGATTTTTTTGGGGGATAAGATGATGGCTCGACAGGTGTGGCACAAAATTGTTGGTATGATCCAAGAGACAGTGGAAGCCAAATGTGAAGTTTCCTTGCCATTGGAAAAAGGTGATGGCAAGATTGTGACTAGATTAAGCATGCAGGGATTGACTTCAGTCTTTGTGAGTGTCAGAAGAGGAAGGAGGGAAAAAAAGAAGGTCCAAAGAGACGGTTGATGGTTGCCTCCTCCGATGGATTTCCTGAAGATAAATGTTGATGGATCTTCTTGAGGTAACCCTGGGCCTTCTGGGATTGGTGGAGTTGGCAAAGATTCTTCAGGTTCAGTTATTTTTCTTTTCTCCTTCCATAAGGGGCAACATTCTAACAACCTTATGGAAGGGCTAGCGATTCTCTAGGCTATTGAGCATGCTTGTGCATTGGGTTGGCGTAAGATTATTTGTCAATTTGATTCATAGATTGTTGTTAATATGTTGTTGGACCAAAGGGTGGTCGAGGTTAATTGGAAAATTTCCATAGTGGTTCGATAGATTCTACAAAGGTGCTCTACTTTGGAAGTGGTGTCTTTTGTCCACATTCCACATGAATGGAATAGGGTGGCTGACTGTTTGGCTAAGTGGGATTTTGAGCATGAGGATGGTTGGAGGATTGAGGGGTGGAGTCAATTACCCCTTGAGTATGTTCAAGTTCTTGAGAGGTTCATTGCTGAGGGTATGGAGGGATAGGTTGGTGGTGATCATTTGGCTAGTGGCTTTGTTCTTGTTGGTTGTTTGTGGTTTTCCTTGGTGGGCGTTTATGGGTTCCCTTATTTTTATGTACTGATTTCTTCTTGATTTCAATAAATTTTTTACCCCTTTTATTAAAAATAAAAATGTTTCAAACAATGAATAAATAACTCTAATGATATAACCCTAACCTTAACTCATAGATTCATCATAGGAAGAGGATAATGAAGAATATGATTGTAGAAATGACCTTAAGAAGAGTTAAGTGGTGGGAGAGGGTACGGAGAGAGGAGATTGAAAAATGAAGTAAAAGTGAAAATAGACAAAATTGATGAAGACATAAGAGAAGAATGAATAATGTAATAATATGATATAACAAATAAATGGATCAAAAAAGATTAAAGGTTAAATGTCTCAAATAGTGAATAAATAACTCTAAGAGAATTATAGAGATGAATTATATAACAAAATGATTGAGGAACAATTACCAAAATTATTAAAAAAAATAAAAGAAGATATAAAGGAAAATATACTAAAACCAAAGAAAAAAAAAGATGAGATTATATATAAATATAAGTTGGAAAATTAAAAAATGATTTAATTAAAATAAAAAAAATAGATGGTTAAAAGACAATAGATTTTAATATATATTAATATAAATAGATAAAATCATAATAATTTATATAATATATATAAATATAGATTAAAGGAGAACCTACAAAATAAAATAACCTATCATATATATTAATATAAATTAATATATTGCGATTAACTTATTTATCTACAAAATATTACCTTCAATAATATAAGATATAAATAGAAATAAAATATATAAATTATACATTAATATAGGTTACATATACAGATTAATATTATCTTGTATATTATATATAATAAAGACCTAAAATAATATAGGTTATCTTATATACCTATAGGTTATAATATTTTTTTTGGAGAACCTATATATATAAAAATTAATATAAAAATATACATGATGAAAAAAATTATTAATGAAAAGGAGAGCATATAATAATTGAATATACCATAAACTGTTTGTTTTGATTCGTAAATATGATTATATTGATTGCTAAAAAGATATTACATTCCAATCCATATGTTGTCAATTACCAGAAACCAACCCCAAATCCATCCAAAAAGCTACCCATAACTAGACATGACCAACTTACACCAAACGGACTAGAAACCAAACCCACAGTTTGCCAAGCAACCCCATACATGTAATACAAGTTGAACATCCAGAGAGCCCCCTACAAACACCAAAAAAAAGACAACACGACACCGCAAACCCAGAAATACCAATTACTCCTCCAACACCATGCCCTCTACAAGCAAGAATTCCCTAAAGAGTCGATGTCAATCCACCCCTCTTGATGGCTCCTGGAACATATGATGCTTTAAGAAAATCAACCCACAACATGCCTAGTTACAATGCTTACATAGTGCCTCACCTTTGATGTCCAGAATAAAAAGATATTGCTTGACCCTCATGCTAGGAAGAAGAGCTCAATGCAAGTCACGAGGGTAAGGGATCCCCACACCCAATTCAGCGATAATCACCACATCCATGGCTCCCTCCAATAGAATTTCCCAAACTAGCTTTCATTCCATAAGCAACACCATTGCTTTTGACACCTCCAAGTCCAAGAGCGCAACAAGAAAATGAGCCACATTTGTTCACCAACACTCCACGAAATTCATGAACTCCTCCCCTAGAAGCAATTCCATTGCCCCCAAGACCAATTCATCCCAGTCCTTAAACATTGGTTTCAGTTGCCCATGCCTGATCCTCCCATAGAAAGCCCATAACTTTCTAGCAGATGATAGACAAACTGGAGTCTCCATCATTTTTTATGGTGATAATGTGGAGCACCAAGAATATTAAAGGTAGATAATACACCCATAACCTGTGTGTTTTTCCCATCAGCTTAGAAATCCCTCCCCACACCGTCCTTCGACATGACATGCCATAAATGTATCCGAACATAGATTGTTTAGACTCCCACCACCTTCCCTTCATTTATCACCTTCTGTCACCACCCTCTACACTGCGCCAGCCAAGCTTATGTCGTTGGCCACGTACCCACGATGACACCAATCCTGAAACCACCCACTTGGCAGTCACATGGCATACCATAAAATATTAAAAACATAGATAACAAAGATATTAGTATAATGGAAAGAATAATACAATTTTTATTTTATTTTATTATTTTAATAGTATAATCCAAACTCTATAAAATAGTTAATTGATTTTTGTAAGATTTTATTTAATAAAAAAAATAACAATTACATTATTAAAAAAAGTTAAAATAAGTAACATTTATTTATTTTAGAAATATTTAATGAAATGATTTATAGAGCAAAAAAATAAAATCACTTTTTAAAAAAATGTTTACCTTGCTTTCCCTACAAATGGGTCAATAACACACATAACTTTTTAACCAAACAAGAAATAGTTTTTATAATTTGTAAAGTTAAATATTTTACAAGTTGACTTTACAAAATTGAATTTTTTATTTTATTTTTTAATATTATTTTTGATTGGTTGAAAACTAAATTATTAATAACTAGTTAACTAAAAAAAGTCAAACTCATTACAATAGTACTATGCAATGACAAGTACTAATAAATATAAACTATATTAAAATTGTTAAAAGTAAAATTCTAACTTTTATATCTAAAATTACAAGTAACACCAAACTTTAAAAGGGAAAATAAAATGAATAAAAACTCAATTTGTAATTTATTGATTTTTTATTTATTATTATTAGCCAATAGGCTACATATAGTGTGAGATTTGAGCCTGAAACAATTCTCACACCTGCAAACCACTCTTGAGTCATCGGAAAACAACTTTCATCTGTCATTAAATGGTAAATCAATTGGTTTTTTTCTGACATTAAATGACAAGAGATAAATAAATATGTATTTTCCAATTAGACATAAAATTATATTTTCATTTATAGTGTCTTTTGCCAATTTGATGGAAATTTTCTTCTTCCACTTCATTGCTTTACGTTTTAAATCTTAATGTAAGTATTTTAAAACTAGATAATATATTGTAGCAGTTTCATTTATAGTGTCTTTTGCCAATTTGATGGGAACTTTCTTCTTCCACTTCATTGCTTTAAGTTTTAAGTTTTAATGCAAATATTTTAAAATTAGATAATATATATTGTAGTGACTTTTCAAGAGTTGGATGAAAAAATTTATTTCCATTTGCACTCTCTTTTGTCAATTTGATGGCAACTTTCTTTTTCCACTTCATTGTTTTTAAGTTTTAAATCTTAACACAAATATTTTAAAACTAGCATACATATATTAAATATTAATATATATAAAATATGTGAAGAGTTATCATTATCAGGTGTGTATCCACAATATCTTGAAAGCTTTGATATAAAAACAACCTTTCTATTTTATTTTTTCCTCTTTTTGCATGCAAATCATTTCACATTCTAAAAGTAAAAATAAATTCTAATTTCAAAAAGTCATAAAATATTTTAAGTATAAAAGCTTTTGATTTGTATCTTTTAAATAGGTTGTTAGGAGAAATATACCTATACTTTTAAATTTTTTAGTTCAATTGAATTTTATTGATGAATGAAATCAAGAGAATATTTTGAAAAGCAAGAAAGATTATATCTTCCAAATAAATTTTAAAAAAAGATTTAACATCCATTTTTCCCTAATTTAAAAAATAATTTGAAAGCTATAATAAAAAATGTCTATGAATGTAGTTATGCAGTTGCATGTCATTTGAACGTCAAATTCAAGCTAATCTTTACATTGGAATTTGTTTTTTGGTGGATGTCTCGACGTAATTAAATAATATATTTTAGTAGGTTTTCATAAGTTTTTTTCATTATTTTTAGCAACTTTTATATTTTAGCTTGTAGATAAATATGATTGAATTGAAGAATAAATATATTTGGATTCAATAATTCCTCTAGAACAAAAGAGAATTCATCTTCTCCAATCTGATATTTCCTTTCACAAAGTAGATTTAATTGTTGATGTTCATTGGTATTTTTTTTACTGGAGTTCTGTGAAAACAAATAATTAACAATATCAAAAAAATTATTAAATATTTTTTTTATGGTAATAACATATTTTCAACTTGTTTTATTGTCTTTATATTCTATGATGTAGGAATCATTGTAGGACCAATCTGCACATTACAAGAACTTGCAATGGACATCATATTGAAGAAGATGAATTTCAACAATATTATATGAAGGTAACAAACTCTTATTAATTTTGGATCCTTGATGTAGTGTTTAGATCAAATTGGTGACACTTCAACTAACTATTAATTTTAGATCTCTCTTAGACATGTTTTATTTATGTGTTTTCGTTTAGATTGACAAGTGACTTTTTACAATCCTTTCATTATAGGAAGGCTTCAATTAAGGGATAAAAACAAGTGCAGAAGTAGTGAAACTAAAATTGATTTTGGAATAGCTATTGAGATGGATGTCTTTGTTATCTATAGTTGAAAAAGGGGTACACTTTCAAACTGAATGTTTAAATGTTTTGCAAAGAATGAATGACAAATGATGAGCATTTGAAGGAAATGAGCTTGGAAAAAAAAATCAATAAGCTCATCGAATTGATTTTTAAAGAGTCAATATATTGCTACTCTTAATTGTGAAAACCTCATGTTCATTATGAAATAATATAATTAGTAGTAATATAATTTATCTGATCTTGCTTTTGTTAAATGAATTATCAAAGTATTTTACCTAGGGTCCATCTGATGGTCATCAAGGGAAGGTATTTTCATCTTTAAAAGAGCAAGGGTTGTCTAAACTTGGTGGGCGATTTGATAATCCAATTAAAGGAAGCGTTGACATTGGTGGGCTATGTGATGGAGATCGTGGTTTTTTCTATAATGGTATGTAGCTCTCCTTCACAAAATTTAACTTTGCTTTGCATGTATTCTTGGTATTTTAGTTTTATGAACATTAACATAGTTTTTGCTTTTCAACAAGTGACCTTGAGTTGGAATCTTATGCTTGCGATGAGATAGACATGATCAATATGGACACGTATATAGAAACACTTTTTGAGGTAGCCTTTGAGATCTACCCATCTTTCAATGATTTTTTTAATTTAAGTTTGCATTCTCATTATAGTTTCTATTTCTATTGTGTTTCTTTTCTAGGTTGGGATAAGTGAGGGTACCGATGGCCCTTTAATAATTTTCATAAAAAATTCTAAAAACCCATTGTCAACAATGGATACTATCCTAAGTCCTAGATTAAGGTCTATATGTCCACAAGGGCTAGTTATTTCCAAGTGACATGTTGCCATGTTCCTGATCATTGTAGGAGGGAAAAAGGTTGTCTTTATTTGTTCCTGCACTTGAGATATCAATGGGGAGGACAAGATAGCTATGTTATTATATATTTTG
Source organism: Sequoiadendron giganteum (assembly GCA_007115665.2). NCBI lineage: Eukaryota > Viridiplantae > Streptophyta > Pinopsida > Cupressales > Cupressaceae > Sequoiadendron > Sequoiadendron giganteum. The sequence goes on along the minus strand of CM021104.1, from coordinate 248,489,644 downwards.
ATTTTACTTGCCATGGTACTAAAAGTAATGTTGTACAAAATGAAATTCCAGATATTGAAAGTTAGGGATTTTATTAAGTCTAGTTTCTATTTGACCGTGTACAACTTGAAGTTATTTCATTGAGGCTCAACCTTGGTTTTTTCACAAGTATATTTGGACTGTTACAATTGAATATCTTTTTAGCTTTGAAATTATTAAAAATATATTCTATTTATGCACTTTATAATTAAATGAAAATATGGAGTGAAATTTTTCCTTAAAAATATAATCTGTTAGAAAGGAAGATTAGTACAATAATCAAATAAGACTATTTAAACAAGTTCTATTTTGTAAATTGTAATAATTAAACTTAAAATTTACGAAGGAAAATTTTAAATAGATTTAAGAAAATAAATTTGATAAATAAGTATTGGGTTGAACCTAAAATACCAATTTGACCATGGAAAAGAATTGCCCATAACAAGTGCTCCCATTAACCAAGTATTAAACTCATAAGTCTCAGTTCCTACTAGAATTCCAACTCATTTGTGACATATGCATTCTATTGATTTTGTTTTCCAAATGTGTTGGCTCTAACATGCAAGAGAGTTTCGCATTGGCAATTGCTACCTTGAACTATTTTAGGACTATAGTTTGTGTGACTCATTCCAATCCCCCACTTCTGACATGTTATCATTTCCCTCACATGTCTCATTTCTAATACATTGCTAAAATATGTTAGTACTAAGAAAGAGGAAGTTACCACCAAAACAACCTAAGGGCTTGCACCTCAATATTTGCTCTCAAATAAAAGGCTTCTTTTTGCATTGAGTGTTACGTGAACATTCCTTGACCGACATTTGTTACTATTGTGATTTATTGTTGTTGAATTCTCTATAACTCAATATCTTGAATCAAATTCAGGTCTACAACTCAACAAAAACTAATCCTTTGTATGTTAGACTGTGATTTGGCATCATATTGAATTGATTATGTTCTTGATGATCTAGGTTTAAATTCTAGTGAGCATGCTCCTCATTAAGCTTGGGTATAAGCATGCAACAAGTGGGAATGATAATTTGACTTCCATGGAAGATATTCATGCACATTTACATATAATATACGTCAATGATACAAATATTAAATGTGCATTGACCTTTTCTCAACTCAAATATGGTCAAGGAGACAATGATAATCAATAGGGAATATTTGAATTGTAGCTCAAAATGTTTGTGTTGATGTTATGTAATGATCTAAAGGGAGTGATAGTCAAATATTCTACATGGAGAAGAATATGGAATGTCATATGGCCATATAAAGACTCATTTTGATTACATCCAAATGGATTCATGCATAACCAAATTGTAACAATTGTAATAATTATGAAAGTATCATTCAATTTTCTATAAGAAAACATGCATTCAAAGTTTCATACAATTTACAATCAATATTGTATATATTTCAAATTGGACTACAACACCATGCTTACTTATATATCTATGAGTTTAGTTCATTTCATTATTTAACACTTATTATTAATTTTCTAATCCAACCACATTAAATTAGAATTTGCAACAAATGGCATCCATACAAACACATGCACAAACACGTAATATCTACCATATTAACATACATATAGCTTTCTATTGGCGTAATCCTTGAACCTCCTTTGGGTGCAAGTGCTAGTTAATATTATTATTAAAAAAATACCTCTATTTATTAAAAACATTATTATTTATCTAAAAATCTAAGTTTAAAAAGTTTAAAAGAAAAAAATAATTCTTATCCTATCTTTTCTTAATTTATAGTTAAGATTACATAAGAATGCGGTTGTTTTTTCTATTGATAGTTGAGATCGTGATCATTTGATGTTTGTCTATAATATGTCTAGTCAATTATGCACTAGTAAAAGTGAAACTATTTGATTTGATTGATAGATTCATATAATTGATTTTTTTTTGCTATTTAATGTATTAATATACTAATTAATATATTATAGTAATAATAATATAATAATATAATATATAATTAGTATATTATTATTAGTATATGTTATATATCTATACTATATAAAAATTAATTAATATTATTGTAGACATGGAAAATTGAATGACACACTTGATCCTGATTACTAACATCACTTCATCCTAAACCATACTCTCAGCTTATCATCACCTTTCATCCCTTAATTGAATAAATCATTATTTATTTAATTAGGACTTTCTCATCTACTAATTAAAATAATCAATTTAATTTAATTAGTCTCATATCTCTATTCATTTAAATAATTCATTTTATTTAAATCAAATCTCTAAAGTCTTCTTATTAAATTGAATAAATTAAACCTTATTTAAATCTAATTTAACATTATCCCCTTAGTTAAATAAATCAAAACATTTATTTAATTAAATCCTTCCTCTTAATTTTTGATTTAAATCAATTCATAAATTTAAGTCTAAATTGTCACATCTCTTGATTCCTCATTAAATTAATTAACCCATGATTAATTTAATCCTAAAACATGTCACATCCTCTACAGAATACAACTTGCATAATAAATCAATTACTTTGGTTTATTAAATTGCTTATTTTCTCTCAACATGGAATAAAGGAGGAATATTCCTTCGAATTTGAATTCAAATCCAAGTGGATTTGTCCTTTCAACAAAGCATTCACTCCTCTTACATGTCCTTATGCATTGAGTCAAGTGACATTTATTTCATTATTTTTTCCCTTTCACATGTCATTTCTTCAAATTCAAATTCCACTCAATATCATTTATTAGCACTTTCATCAAAATATGCACAACCATCAACCATTCACATCTTGACAAGTGACACTTGGCCATTGGATGTTGAATGATCCCACATTGCTCAATTTCACTCTTTCTTCCAATTTAGAAATCTATAAATGAGAGACTCTTCATCTCATTCTATCATCCACAATTTGAGTAAACTTACTATACTCAACTTCATCCTCAAGCACATCCATTTCCATCCATTTCATCAAGATCTTAGCTAGGTTATGCAGGTTTTACATCATGGAGCTTGATTTAATCTTCATCAAAGTGGATCACTCATCAACATTGCAACAAAGGAGTTGGGAAAGGGCCAATTTCTACACATAATTGGCACCAATTCCCCATGGGATTGAGTGTTTACATGCTTAAATAGGATATCAATTACTTTTCATGCTTTGTTCTTCATTTATTCCTATTTTGAGTATTGTAGATGAATTTCATGGGGAATCTTGATTCTCACTTACATATGAGCTCATTAATGTGTTTGTGCAGGTCTAGGATTGGGGTTCCAAAAATTCATGGTTTTTTGACATTTTTTGTGCTTACAGGAAATTGCACCACTCACAGTCCAGCGATGCTATATTGCGCCGCTATCAGACAAGCAACGCTATATTGCACCGCTCAAAATTCTAAACTCCACCACCAGAGTCTTCCCGCCCATAAATTTTAAATTTATAAACTGCATCGCGGGTTTCTAAACTTCAAACTGCGTTGCTGGGCTAAAATAGCGTCGCCTTTGCGCTCTTTGTCCTGTTGCAGAGCGCCACTCTCAGTCATATGCGGTGCTATATTGAGCCACTGGAGTTTCTAAACTCCACCGCATTTGCTAACTGTGTCGTTGGATGACAATAAAAAGTTCAAATTTTATTTTATTTTGACATGTGCCTTTTTGTTTTCAACTTTTTGAGCTATTAACCTATTTGTTGTCTCTACATCTTTTGGTTTTAATCATTTTGCAGGTTAGGGCAAGAAGGAAAGCAAAGTGGAAGGTTACATTATGACATAATTCTCATCTTATACCAAGTGTTTTTAAACACGTTAGTGTTGTTTAACACTCTTAGAGAATTCTCAATCTCTCTTAAGAAATTTGTTATCTTTCATGCTTTAGGGAACACTAAATTTCCTTTTGGGCCATAAAAAGAACAATAATTTTTTTTTTTCAAAGTTTGCAAAAAAAAAGGCTTAAAAAGAACTTTAGAACAACTTACTAGATTTGGTTTAAGGATTAACAATTGAACAAGGCAAATCCCACATTTGATTTGGTGCTATAAAAAGAATTCAATTTTTCTTTGTCGATTTAAAATGAATGAGTGTTATTTTGTTTTGTAATTACTTACTCAAAGTAATACCATTAAAAGGACGCATGCGCTTCCCTCGAGCCTCATGGCGATCTTGAGAATCAAAAGGTCTTTTGGTGATCTTAAGTTGAGTAAAGTAATTACCTCCACATTTCATTTTGGGATTAAAAATTGAACCAATCTTGCAAGTGTGAGTGTGGCATATTGTGAGTGTTCTCCCTTTGTTTTTCAATGAAGGTCGATTTAACTACGGGATATGCTTTCTTACTTTTGTTTATCTTAGCAGGCCTACCTTGTGGGAAAAATTAATCCCTCAAGGGAACGACCCAACCGGGAACATGCTAAATTCAAGCGACTTCCACCTGGGATATAAGTGTGGATATTGGAACAAAGGCCAATATCACGAGGATTATTCCGACGAGAAGGGAAACAATGGTCTCTCATCATACTGGATATTCCCCCATAAATGGAATGCCCACATTAAAACCCCTTGTTTAGCAAAGACCAAAATCCTATTTATTTGTTGGTGCAAAAGGTCATGTCCTTTGAAGTCACCCCATGTATACATGCGGTTTTGTTGTAGAGATGAAAAGTATTTCATGGGAGATTCATGGGTACTGATGCTTGATTGACCTGAGAAGTGAGTGCACTAGAAGGGGGATCCAGTGTGATCAAGCATCTAATCATCCCAACTGAATATGCACAACTAGATTTATCCAAGTGGGAACCCAAAAAATATTGTATTTTCAACCTAGGGATGTGCATATCATTAAAATCAAAACACTTTGCTTGGATCTAAAACATTGGGAAACAAACATTCACAAAAGCTTCAAAATTTCAAACCCTTTGGAGGAAACAAATGTCCTTTGACAAACCTAAAGTGCGCTTGCTTGCCCTAGGGATTCTATCCTTAAAGGTTTCTAAGTACTTGGGTTTAATCATAATTTATTTTGACTAAAGTCAACCTAAGAAATTATGCTCTTGAAACTTTGATTTTCACATAATAGACCTTGTGGAATGAAAAGAAATTGGGCATGGACATTTAGTTTGAAATCATAATCAAGAAATTGTTTTTGATAAAAGGAACTCATCAAGCAAAGATAAGGACAATTGGACCTCACATGTGTTCTCTCAAATGATTTCCCATAAAATCAAAATCCAAAAACCAAGATTCAAGAAGCTTAGTCCAAAGGCTCGTGAAGAGCGTCTTTCTATTCTTCTTGAGGTTAGAGAAAGATTGGTATATAATTTCTACAAGAAGGCTTCAAATAACAACCCAAGTTTGTATGAGCTCTATTATCAACAAAATCCAACTCTTTTTCAAAGGTTTTCTTTTCTCACTTAGAAGTATGGCATGTTCTTCAATACCGAGGTCTTGTAAGAAAGAGTCTCGTCTAGGTCAAGTCTACAATCAAAATCATCACTCTCATCCATCCCTCCATCATCAAAATTAAATATCATCTCACCAACAAACTCTTGAGAACTTTGAAACATCATTCATGATAAACTTAAAGGCAAAATCAACATCACCTTGTTTGATTTAATACACTTAGTCAACTTATTAATCCTCTTGAACAAATTTACCTCTAGGATAACACAACTTCCTAAGGTCTACAAGCTCAAAATCACTTTGATTGGATTAACACACTTAGTCAAATCATTCTATTGTACAAGTTTTCTCTAGGATAACACAACTTCCTAGGGTTTACAAGTTTATTATCATCTTGTCTGGCTTAACACACCTAGTCAAACTATCAAAATCAAATCAATTCAAGCCCTAAAAAGTTTAGCATCTTCCCCCCAAGGTTCTTCAAGAGTTTCACTCACCCGCATCATCCATCTTCCATTGATCTCATCCCCATCATCACTTTTGATCCTTAGACTTTCCTATTTCTTCTCCTTTTTGTGCCTAGGATTAAGATCAAACGATCTCTATTTTATGGTTCAAACAAAATCACAACATAAGAGGAAGATGGAAATCACTAAGGAAACATCAACTTCAAGTGACCTAAGTCAAATGACTCTCGAAATAAACCTTGCAGGATCAAGAAACCCTCCAAACAACTCCTCTTTGCCATCGCAAAACCCTCAAGAGGAGGGCCATGTAGAGGACATCACCGATGATGAATTGGGAATGACACAAGAGGAAATAACTAAAATGGTTTAGAATCCTGAGAATCATAGAATCTCCAATGCCATGTTGAAACTTAATCCCTCTCTATATATATGTGCATTAACAAAAGAAGGGGCTAAAATCCCTTCTAAATTTGACGTGAGAACCAATATGGAAAGGCCTCTTGCAACCATACCCCCAATATCACTTCCAAACATCACTTGGGATATTCCCCAATTCATATCAACAATCACTTCAACCCCGCCAATCGTTAACAAGGGAAGTGCCATGCTCCGCGCAATCCAAAATCATCATCTTGTATACAATAGAGAAATGAATATCAACACCACACCAAATAACTCCATCCCGGTAAATTTATTACACCTGTATGTTCCACTTAATTTCCATAATCATGCAAACTCATCCTCATTTCATGTAACACCAATCTATCTGTTGAATATACAAACTTCTCTCCCCATGATTTCACAAGGAGAGGGTGGGTTATTCGGGATAGGGGGAGTCATTGATCCTTCCTCATCATCACTTTTATAAAGGGAACACACCACCATTCCCTCCATTACCTTTGACATCTGTATCATCTTTTGGGTTGTGCCTTCGCCCCCTACTCACCACCAATCTACCAAACTAAAGTAATCTAAGCATCACATTCAACCCCCTCATTTTACCATCAGTATCACAACAATATATGGAAACCATTCAAGCCACCGCAATGTTCAACACATCCACTAGTCCCCAAATCTCTCAAAGCATAGTTTCCCAAGGACCAAGTGTCTCGATCACACCACCCACAACCCAAACCTCGATTACCAACATGACCCTTCCACTCACCACAACGGTCAACACCATTCCCAATCCACCGTCGATTCCACCAAAAGCTAATATGACTAATTCATTCATCACCATGATTCAGGCAGTTCAAAAATCCACCCACCAAAGGGTACTTCAACAAAACCAATAAGCTACATAGTTGGTTGCTCAACAAGTGCAAGCACAATTAGCCGCTCAAGTTGCACAAGCCGCACAAGCTCAACAAGTTGCATAAGCTACACAAGAAGCACAAGCAGCCCAACAAGCACAAGCTCAAGCTCAAGCCCAACACCAGGCTTAGCAGGTGCAAGGACAGTACCATGCACAACTGCAATAAATCCATCAACAGGCATACCAACAAGCCCTGCAAGATTTTTAGCACAACAACAAGCTTTGTTGGAACAGTAGCAACAAGACCAACAACAAGCATTGTTAGTACAAATCCAGGCATATTAGTAGGCCCTAAACGCACAAAAAAGCTTGCAGAAAACCCCCATCAATACCACACTCATCAATCAAACACCACAAACACCTCAAAACACATTCATCCCACCTCCGGATCCGCAAAATGATGTTGCAACACATATCAAACTGCTCTCGCAGCAAGTGTTGGACCTTCAATCAGCAAAAACAACCAGAATGTCAAACAATTTTTGCCCCTACCATTTTGATAGGATTCTTACAATGGTACCATTCCTCAAGGGATTTGAAATCCCCAAATTCAACAAATATAATGGGATGGGAAACCCTGAAAATCACATTAGGGAGTTTCAAGTGCATTGCATGGAAGTTAGATATGATGACACGTATCTAATGCGACTATTTCCTTAGAGTCTGACTGGTACCACTATGGAATGGTTCTCTCGTCTACCCACATGCATCAAAACATTCCAGGAAATTGTGGATGCATTCCTCAAAAACTATGCATTCAACATGGGTACGAATGTTAGTCTAGATGAACTATCAACACTAAAACAAAGAAAATGAGATTTATTCACCTCTTTCTTGCAAAGATGGTGATCCAAGGCCGACCAAGGCAAGTGGACCATGCCAGAAGAACAACAAGTTTGCAAAATCATAGCCAATCTGGACGAAAACTTGGCATTCTATCTAAAAATGCAATGCATTACAGCGTATGATCAATTGATCCCAAAGGTGCTCAATATTGAAAGATCCCTTACTACTCAAGGGGGCGCATCTACGTTTCCTGCACAATAGGATAATTTCCCATCCACCAGTTATAACGATAAACCTCACACATGGTCAAGGAACAAAAATGTCACAAACGACAGAGTGGTTGATGCTAAGGTTGTCATTAGTGCTCCCAAGCAAAATATCCAAACCCATCATCAACCACAGAATCACAACCGTAACAATGTGCAACCCAATACAGTAACACAACCACCATCACCTCTGAAAAATCAAATCAATAATTTGAACAATCAAGGAGGACCACCTCCCCGAAATAAGTATCCCCAAGCAGAAGTTCACGGCCCTTGGGGAGCCAATTGAATCTATAATGAAGAAACTAGTTAAAGAGAACCTTATCAAAATCTCCACTTCTAAGCAATATGCGGAACCCATGACAAAACCACCATGGTACAATGAAAATCTCCTTTACGATTTTCATAAAATCAAAGGGCATACAACCACAAATTTCATGAGATTGAAGAACATCATCCAAGATCTCATTGAGGATAAAATCATAAATGTCGAGCAACCCGTTGGCAATCAAGATCTCAAAATATACACGAATCTGATGTGTAATCACAATCAGGGAAATAATCAAGGAAATAACCAAGGAAAAAAAATGGGAAACAAAAGTATGCCAGTGTAAACCTTGTATACGAAGGCATTGTCACATGCATAGATGAAATGGTCACTATCATTAGCGTCAAAGGAGCCAATGTTGATTGTGGAGTTACCACACACAATGGAAAGGTTACTATTCTAGGGGAATCACAACCATCTAAGACCCCCATCTCAAATCCAAAAGCTATTCCCTATGATTATAACATCATTGACCAGCTAAAAAGAAGCCCCGCTCAGATCTCTATCATGGAGTTACTAAAAATTTTTGCCGCCCACAAGAAAATTCTTGATGAAGCATTAGTTACGTCCACTATCTCTACTAACTTTGATATGGAACAATTCTAGGCTATGGTTGGTAAAATCGTCACCCCAAATCTCCTCACCTTCTTTGATCAAGATTTCCCCACCCAACCATCTCACAACTGTGCACTTCACCTCCAAGTCCTGGTTCACAAGAAAAAGGTCAAAAGGTTCTTGGTGGATGGAGGTGCGAGCCTCAATATTTGTTCTCTTAAACTTATAAAGAACTTGGGAATATCAGAAGACTCCATAGACAAAAAAAATATACATTACCATCAGATCATATGATGACCAAGAAAGAGTGTCTCAAGGCACTATCAAGATCCCAATTCAAGTGAGCCTCAATATTTGTTTGCTTAAACTTATAAAGAACTTGGGAATCTCAAAAGACTCCATAGACAAAAACAAAGGCATTACCATCAAATCATATGATGACCAAGAAAGAGTGTCTCAAGGCACTATCAAGATCCCAATTCAAGTAGGGCCAACTACTATGGAAACCACATGTTAGGTCCTCGACCTTGATTTACCCTACAACATCCTCCTAGCACGCCCATGGATCCATGGAATAAAGGCGGTTGCCTCAACATTCCACCAATGTGTAAAATTTTCATATCAAAATGAGGTCACAATACATGAGGATCCTAAATCGTTCGCCTATTGCAAAAAATTGGAAGCCAAGTTCTATAAGGTTCCCCAAGTACCAAAAAATGATGAGGGACCCTCCAGTCCTTATATAGATCCATCTAACCTCGCCTCCACTTCTCCGATAGAGACACCCTCCATCCTCGATATATCCGACATCAAGCTCATGATCGAAGATAATGGGTGTGGAGATTATAGAATGAGAAAAAATGATTTTGTTGTAGGAGAGTTACCTCAATCTCCTAGGTCACATGGACGACCTCAACCAGTTGAAACACCTACCCACACTTTTAGGGCAGACCCTTCTAGATTCCATCATTGGGGGAATCTAAGTTGAGAAAATGTGGACAAAAGAGACATTTCAAGTTCACTATACCAAGATGAAAGGCCCGAACCCACCCTACCCATGGATGAAGCTAGCAAAGGACTGTAGATGATGCTTGGTATGGGCTACAACAGAAATGGAAGCCTTGGAAGAAACAATGATGGGCGACTGGAGCCCATCATTGTAGAAAGACAAATGAGAAATCTTGGCCTTGGATATACCCCTCCGAGTATAACCGTACATGTCAAAGGTACCCCTATTAGGGTAGTTAGGACTCCCCCTCAATTATCAGCAGCTGCCCTACAGTTACCAATATCCACAGGTCTATCCCTAGATAATTTCACCTTTGACATAACTGATGTCTATAGTTGTAGTGATGATGAGGATACCATAATCAGCTTACCCACACTTTTTGAAGACTCCTCCTTACTCATGATTAGTGCCTCACCCATTGAGTCAAACCGCAAAACTCACAAAATAAACCTAGTTTACCCCCAACTCATCGACTATGACCAACGAGAACCACCAGTTCTAAACACATTCAAAAATGATGATGCACTCTCAAAATTCATGGGACTAAGGGATAAAGTACCATGCAGAGATCATAAAGTTGGATTCGACATCATGCTGGACACACAAGCCTATTATGGGGAGACGATTGAGTCCTTTAGTCATAAAAGAAAAAGAATGATAATAAGCTTAGGGTCATTGAGTGAAAACCACACTGTACCATAGAATAGTAAAAATAAAGGACGCATCCAACGGTGAAAACCTCTTTGAGGTGCCGGACGATGAAGGATTCAATCTCCCCCCTATTGCACTTCATTAAGAGAAATGAACAATCCTAGTAGAACAATGCAATCATGTCAATCTGGGAATAGAAGCAACACCACACATCACCTTCTATGTTGAATCACTTCTCATAGAAAAATAAGAACTCTTAGCTACATTCCTAAGAGAAAGAAATGTGAACTTCGAGTGGACTTATGCCGACATGTCGGGTCTTGATCCGGAAGTCATGGTTCATCATTTAGTTGTCTACCCAGGGGCAAAGCCAGTAAGACAAAAGTTGAGAAAGATGCACCCTCAGATAGCCTTACTAGTTAAGGTGGAATTACAAAAACTCTTGGATGTCAGTTTTATATGCCCAATTGATTATCCAGAATGGGTGTCAAATCTTGTGTCAGTTTCAAAGCCAAATGAGGGCATCCATATCTGCAATGATTTTAAAGACCTAAACAAAGTGTGTCCTAAGGATGATTTTCCACTACCCAACATTGATATGATAGTGGACATGATGGACGAACACGAGATGCTATCAATGATGGATGGATTCTCAGGGTACAACTAGATCACGATAGCAAAGGAATGCCAACATAAGACAACGTTTACATGTCCATGGGGCACCTACTACTGGAATATGGTGCCATTTGGGCTAAAGAATGCGGGAGCAACATATTAAAGGGCCATGACACTAATTTTTCATGATATGATTCACAAGACTGTGGAAGATTATGTGGATGATATATTGGTCAAGTCAAGGAAAAGACAGGATCACATAGCAGCTCTAAGTGCCATCTTTGATAGATTGGAGAAATACAAGGTTAGACTTAACCCCAAGAAATGTGTTTTTGGTGTGCAATCAAGAAAAATCATGGGATACATAGTATCAATGAGAGGAATAGAAGTGGATCCCAACAAGGTCAAGGCGATCCTCGACATGGAAGCACCCAAGACACTAAAACAGCTCAACGGCCTACAAGGAAGGCTCCAATCCATTCGTAGGTTCATAGCACAACTAGCGGATAAACAAATCCCATACTCTCATCTTCTCCACAAGGGAGTAGCATACAAGTGGGATGACAAGTGTGATCAAGCATTTAGTAAAATCAAAGAATATCTACTTACACCACCAGTATTAATGCCACCTACTCCAGGAAAGCCACTAATCTTGTACATTTCAACAACCATGGCAGCTCTCAGTGCTCTATTAGCTCAAAACAATGAAAATGGAAGAGAAAGAGCAATATACAATATCAAAAAAACAATGGTAGGGCATGAGCTCAACTACACACCAATAGAAAAATCTTGTCTGGCAGTTGTGTTTGTAGCCCAAAAGTTCAGACACTACATGCTGGCTCATCAGATCAAGCTGATTGCAAAGATAGATCCACTAAAATACCTACTCTCTAAGGCCACTCTCATAGGACAAACAACTAAGTGGGTCATGATATTGAAAAAACATGATATTGAATATGTAGAGCACAAGGCCATCAAAGGACAAGTGATTGTAGACCAATTGGTAGAGGCTCTTATTTACGTCGACAACCCACTTATCTCATAATTTTTGAATAAGTCAATTTTCAACATAAGTATAGCAAATCATTGGAATATGTATTTCGATGGGTCATACACACAACATGGGCCAGGTGCTAGAATCTTCTTCATCACTCCCTAGGGAGACTGCATACCCAAATCCTACAAACTATCTTTTTTGTGCACGAACAACATAATAGAGTATGAAGCTCTCGTCATAGGATTAAGGATTGTAATACAATGGTAGATTATGGCTCTCAAAGTCTATGGAGATTCACATCTCATCATCAACCAAGTCAATGGTGAGTACCAAACAAAAGACGACAAGCTAACTCCGTACAAGAAATTAGTTGAGAGCCTCAAATAATTCTTCATTGATGTCACCTTTGAACAACTACCTAGAGAAAACAATAGAGCAGTAGATGTTATGGCCACAATTGGATCGCTCTTGGAAATCCCAAACAATGTTCCAAAACAAGAATTTCTGGTAGAGCAGCTTCTCGTACCGGCATTCAAGGTACCAAATTCTGAATTCATGTATGAAATCGTTGGTCCCGATGATCCCCGGTATCATGACATCTATACCTACCTGAGAATAGGAGTCCTCCCAGCTGACATTATCCCAAATGTTAAACGAGCCTTGGTCAAAAGGTCCTTACGTTTTGTCATCCTAGGAGAAACCCTTTATCGTAGGAGCATTGAAGGAACCCTATTGCGTTGCTTAAATCCTGAGGAAGCCCAGACTAATCTAACTGAGGTCCACAATGGTATTTGTGGTTCACATTCAAGTGGTATGAACTTGGCTAAGAAACTACTGAGGACTGGGTACTACTGGCCAACAATGGAAAGATAGGCACATGAATTTGTCAGAAAGTGTTTATAGTGCCAACAACATGGAGACCTTATTCATGCACCAACTCAAGAGCTTCATCCTATTATTACACCTTGGCCCTTTTCACAGTGGGAGCTTGATCTCGTTGGAAAAATCACACCCACCTCATCCAACGGCCACAAAATCATCATCACTACCACAAAGTACTTTACAAAGTGGGTTGAAGCAATTCCCATGACCTACATAACGGGAAAGCAGATATCCAAGTTCATCCTGAACTATCTCATTTACCGATACAGTGTCCCTTAATCCATTATCTCTGATAATGGGACACCTTTCAAGAATCAAGATGTGCATGACATTTGCCACAAATTCAATATCCAACATCACTTTTCCACTTCGTATTACCCGCAAGGCAATGGCCAAGCAGAAGCTACCAACAAAACTATCTTGAAAATCCTTAAGAAAATAGTCAATGACTCTGGTTGTGACTGGCATTTGCAGCTAAATCTCACCTTATGGGCCTATCGTGCTAGCATCTGCATGCCAATAAGCACCACCCCATTCTCCCAGGTCTACGGATTAGAAGCCATCCTCCCAATTGAGATCGAGCTCTCATCATTAAGGATATCATTGCAAAACCTCATTACAGATGAAGAATATCGGGTTTTGATGTTAAATGAGTTGGAGTTATTAGATGAACGACACATGGATTCCCTCAACCATCTACAAGTCTATCAAAACTGCCTAAAGCATAGCTACAACAAGAAGATCAAGAGACACACCTTCTAAGTTGGCGAACTTGTGCTAAAGGAGAACTAGAAGAATGTGCCAAATCCAGAAAGCAAAGGAAAATTTGGGCCCAACTGGTTGGGACCTTTCATCATCACAATAAGCTATAAATCAGGAGCCTACCATTTATCAACACCAGAAGGTGAACCCCTGCAGGAGCCCATGAATAGCTCCCATCTCAAAAAGTTTTATGCCTAAAATATTGCAAGGTATAGAACCAAAAAATACAAAAAAAACAAAAAATGTCCTGAAAAAATAGTCACTTTGATGAAAACCTGGCAGACAGGTGTCCTGTGACAACAAAAAAATCAAAAAATCAAAAAATCAAAAAAAATCAAAAAAAGGATTGAGAACAGTAAAGAAAAAAAATCGTCCTTTATTGAAAACCACTTCGGTGGCACTTTGGACAAGTACCTTGGTGAAAACCTAGAAAACAGGCACCAAGCATAAATAAAGCACTCTCCATCCACCAGGACCTTCGTGACTCACTTATCCATTACATTCCATCTATCCTTCCACCATTCATTCGCAACAGTACCATAACTTGATCTTATGCTTACACCATGTTCCACCCTAGTACTACTTGGCATTTTCCTAAGGTCAACTTGTCTTGCCTTTATCGAAGTAGTCTATCACATCACGTTGGGGGCATGTTCCCATACCTACATCAGATCGGATTTTTTTATATTCTGGCAATCTTCCTTAAAATCAAAAAATCCAAAAACATTCAAAAAATCCTTCAAAAATCCCAAAACATGTCGAAAATCTAAAAAATAAAAAATAGAGTCATCCATCTGAACTACATCATCTCTAATCTTGAACATAGGCAAGGTTGATCTTTGATCATCCCCTGAGACATTTTAGGTCAGTCCTTTAGGCATCTATCGCAATGGCAATCTGTTTGCCCATCTGTATCATCATCAAATCGAGTTTGTTGTCAGTTGAACTATGTGGTATCTACGTTTATAATGTAGGAAAGGCTAATCTATGGATCAGCTCCTGAGACCTCTAGGATAGGTCTTTAAATCAGTCTCTTGGTCAAAATATCAAAAATCCAAAAAAATGAAAAACCCAAAAATCAAAACAGCCTCAAAATATTTGAAAAAACCCAAAATGGTGCGCACCTGTCTCATCTCGCTTTCACCCGCAATAATCATTATTCCTAATAAATCAATCATCACCTTCATCCTTTGGTGAGTCAATCAGAAGCAAGTCTAGCAGGTTCTAAGGTGAATGCCTAATCGTCAAAGTCTTAGGTCTAAGTTAGTAAGCAAGCATAGTGATCAACTCGGAGTATCAATAGCATATCATCCAACCAATCTCATCAAAACCTTGATCACAACATGTCCTAGGATGCATCCTTCCCATGATGGACATCAACATCAAGTACCCCACTATAGTTTATTTTTGGCTAGTGGTATGAAGAAAATTAGCTTGTCTGTTTACTTTGTCCTTTTTTTAGATTTATTTTATTGCGCTCATTCCAAGTACCTCTCGATGATGCCTAAACAAAATAGGTTTAGAGAGAAAGGAATGGGGAAATGATCATTATCTTTTATCTGTTGTGCTTGTTGGATACTCTTGTAAAATAACATAGTCATGCGTGCTTGGTTTGGTTAGGGAGGGTGTTTTAGGTATCTTGTTGACCACATAGGAAGGCTTGCTTTTCTATGTTTTGGTCTAAGATGCCTAGAATGTTTGAACTACATCCTGAATGAGGTTATGTATGCTAAGTATGAACATGAATACTCCTATTTGATTGTCGAGTCAAAGTCCATCACACTAGGTACAATGCCATCCTGGTTCTTTATACCTTGATGCTTCGTACCTATGTGTGTTATCAAACATAAAGTAATCGGCCCTTTGAAAATCCTGACTCCTGGTAAGCAAATCATCAACATTTAATGACTAGTTGGATCTCTTTTCTTCTATCTTTTTTCCATACTAACATTGTACCATGATAGTTAATCATATCACTAATGCATCTAGCCTACATCCATAAAATCATTAGCATAAATGCATATCATATCATATAGATCATACCACATCATATCATCTCGCATTATCATCTTAAGTTGTGAGGAATAATATAGATTTGTTATTCTAAGTATCTTAAGAAATCATTGCATTACATTCATTTCATATCATACATTACACGAATCATTAAGGGCATAATAGAAATCATTAGCATCCATATCATTACATAATCGGTCACATATCATTTGCATCATTAATTATTTTCATATCAATACATAATCATTTGCGTATAAACATCCATACGATCGTCATCAAAATGCATAGAAAAGTACAAAAAGAAATGCATCCATAATCATCGTCACATCATGTAGAAACATACATCATATTGCATAAGAATAAATTCAAATCATTTCATAAACATCTCATTTCACATAGGAAATT
This sequence comes from Sequoiadendron giganteum, assembly GCA_007115665.2. Classification (NCBI taxonomy): domain Eukaryota; kingdom Viridiplantae; phylum Streptophyta; class Pinopsida; order Cupressales; family Cupressaceae; genus Sequoiadendron; species Sequoiadendron giganteum. Next base: position 248,473,186 of record CM021104.1, on the reverse strand, counting down.
AAAATGCATCCATACATCATACATCATACATCATAGAACATCTCATAAGTAGAACCATATCATATATATATCATCAAAATATACAACTGTCATGATACAAAAATTGGATCAAGTATATACATCAAAGTACGTGATATAATAGGGGCAATAATTAGAGCCTATGGATCAAAAATGGATAAAATGTATGTGATCAAAAGATTAGCCCTGTTGGCTGTGCCCCTCCCCCTCTGGTCTTTCACCATGATCCTCAAGAGGCCTCATCCTTGTCTACTATGAAAATTCTGGCACCTGACCAACTGGTGGTACTACCTACCTGTAATGTTGTTGATAGTACTCAGCCTCTCTAGCCACCTCCCGGTATTCCCTCAAGGATATTGTTCGGCCCTAGGTGGATGAGGTTGTACTCTCTAGCTGTCACCTTCGGTTGATCTCCTGACCCCTCTCAGACCGGGCCTGGTCCCTCTCAACAGTAACTATCAAAATTTGATGTCTAGCATGATATCTCTCTGTCGTCAAAATGTGTACCTAACCCTACAGCTACTGGATCAGTGCATCTCTATGATCAGGCTGCCTTGGTGGTTGTTGATCTGGGACCTCTATGTCCCTGTCTCTGGGTTGATCATCCTATGCAGGGATCTCATGAACCTCTACTCATAGAGGTGTACGATGTGCCTGATCCTTGGCCGATGTTTGATGAGGAGGTGGTCCACCTCCTCCTCTATATCCATCCCCATCCTGATCACCATCCCCTCTGTCACCCCATCCCTTGCCCCTGCCAGTTGACCCGCCTCTCGACCTCCACCGTGGGAGAACTATCTTTGGAACTATCAATCGGAGAGGAGGCCTAAATTAAGCTCTGTAGGCCTATGTAACCCTGCATCTGTCGACCCTTGGTCATATGGCCATGGCCTGGACACCAGTTGTTTAAATGATGCTACTACCTTCTGTGTTGGAATGGGTTAGCCCCATGTTGTCTCTCGTGACGAATGAGCGAAGATTGCCATGTACTGATCATCTGGCATATCCTAAACATCACCGAACTGGTGGGCCACCCTATCTGGAAGATACCGCTTGATAATGGTGTGCTCACGGCCTTGCATCCATCTATCCTATCGAGCAAAGAATAGTTGCTCATGATCATTGTACCATGGACCTATATCCATCCAGGGCCTCCAAAAAAACTCTCGCATCTCATCGAGCACCCGTCACCAGTGGGAAATGCTTCCTGTACCTATGTGAGTGAAGCGAATCTGGGCTCCCCCATACCACCAAACAACAGGATCATCAATATCCAAAATAATCGGTGTGACAACCAGATGGAGCAATGGAATCCACTCCCATGCCCAGATGTGTAGTAAGGTGACCATGACCCCGATCGCCCTATTGTCGAGATACACAAACTCATGCAAATACCTGTATAGTGAGGCCAACATCACTGGCCCCCAAGAAAAGCACTCCCTATGGATAACCATTCGCTCACATGTCAGTCCCCAACCTAGACTGAAGTATCGGCCCCATTGATCTGGTGCCACAAGACCTGAAATGATGGCTGCAACAATCAATATATAGGTGGGCACAACACCTCGGTATCTCTCCAAGTCAATCTGTCCATCAAAAAAATGGATCTCATCAAAACCCATCACATCAAAGCAAGCATCCCTATTGGCATCTGGATCATAAATAACTCTCACTCCATGGATAGGAATTCGTAGGATGCACTAGACATCCTTGAGAGTAACAATAGCCTCGCCAATAGGAAGGTGGAAGGAGGAGGTCTCACTGTGCCATCACTCCACCAAAGCTATCATCATCCCCAAGTGGGTCCGAACAAGACAAACATATGCAACAAACCAACGGCCGAGCATACCAAGCTACTCCTCAAGGAATATGTGCATACCCTTTAATCTCCTGAGCACCGACCATCTGTGCTCCCTCGAGTGAAGTATATCGAGGTCCTCCTACACAAGGGAAACCATCGTGTAAAGTCTCGTAAAAAAAATATGCCTCCCACGTCAACTTTTCACATTTGAAACAACAAATGCAACATTGTTTCTAAAGTTCTAAACTACGCCACTACGAAAAAGTTTGACAAATCCTAAATTCTAAAGTGTGTCGCACGGTCTGATTTGCATGTGCGATTGACTTTGTGCAAAAACCCTAGTTCCAAACTCCACCGCATGGTCCAATTTGCATATGCAGCGGAGTTTGGTCGAAACCCTAATTCTCCTAATTGGCCCGCAATGATGCTATTCTCATATGTGGCATAGTTTGAGGCCACGTGGCATCGATTAAGCATTTGCAGTGATGTTATATAGCACTGCTTGACCTAAAGTTGACTTGAACCCTATTATATGCAAGTAAAACAAGAAAATTAAAAGTCAAGATAGAGGTACATACCATGGGTCCTGCGTCGACTGGCCATTGGTGCACTCGTACCCTCTTTGACATGTGTCTGGGAAGCTATCTTTGCGCCATCTTGATCGGAACTTAGAGCTCAAAGTGCAAAAATTTCTAAAGGCTAAGTGTGCAAATGAATTGAAAGTGACCCCTTAAGGTCTATTTAAGCCTGCAAATTAGGGTTTTTTGACCTAATTTGACCATCCAACTAGGGTTTTGGTCCCCCGATCCTATTTTTGCCCAACCGAGGGCCATGTTGCATTTTTTGGTATTTTAACGCATTTTTTGGCATCTTGGGGCATTTTTGGACCTGTCGGGCACCTTGTCCTCTTTTTTCACAAGATCATCCAAAAATCAAAATTTTCATCTAATCTCTCAAAGGGGCAACATATCAGCATAATCCTTCCACTGGGGCAATAGTGGGGCATTTTAAAAAATAAAAAATAAATTGAACTTTGATCACAACAATTTATTCTTTGAACCAACGCAACAAGTGCATTGCTTCAAAGAGGGGCAAAATGTAGACATGGAAAATTGACCAACACACTTGATCCTGATTACTAATATCACTTCATCCTGAACCATACTCTCAGCTTATCATCACCTTTCATCCCTTAATTAAATAAATCATTATTTATTTAATTAAGACTTTCTCCTCTGTTGACTAAAATAATCAATTTAATTTAATTAGTCCCATATCTCTATTCATTTAAATAATTCATTTTATTTAAATCAAATCTCTAAAGTATTCTTATTAAATTGAGTAAATTAAACCTTATTTAATTTAATCTAACATTATCCCCTTAGTTAAATAAATCAAAACATTTATTTAATTAAATCCTTCCTCTTAATTTTTGATTTAAATCAATTCATAAATTTAAGTCTAAATTGTCACATCTCTTGATTCCTCATTAAATTAATTAACCCATGATTAATTTAATCCTAAAACATGTCACATCCTCTAGAGAATACAACTTGCACAATAAATCAATTACTTTGATTTGTTAAATTGCCTATTTTCTCTCAACATGGAATAAAGGAGGAATATTCCTTCAAATTTGAATTCAAATCGAAGTGGATTTGTCCTTCCAACAAAGCATTCACTCCTTTTACATGTCCTTGTGCATTGAGCCAAGTGGCATTTATTTCATTATTTTTTCCCTCTCACATGTCATTTCCTCAATTTCAAATTCCACCTAGTATCATTTATTGGCACTTTCATCAAAATGTCCACAACCATCAACCATTCACATCTTGACAAGTGACACTTGGCCATTGGATGTTGAATGATCCCACATTGCTCAATTTCACTCTTTCTTCCAATTTGGAAATTTATAAATGAGAGACTCTTCCTCTCATTCTAACATCCATAATTTCAGTAAACTTACTATACTCAACTTCATCCTAAAGCACATCCATTTCCATCCATTTCATCAAAATCTTAGGTAGGTTATGCAAGTTTTGCATCATGGAGCTTGATTTAATCTTCATCAAAGTGGATCACTCATCAACATTGCAACAAAAGAGTTGAGAAAGGGCCAATTTCTACACATAATTGGCACCAATTCCCCCATGGGATTGAGTGTTTACATGCTTAAATACGATATCAATTACTTTTCATGCTTTGTTCTTCATTTATTCCTATTTTGAGTATTTTAGATGAATTTCATGGGAAATCTTGATTCTCACTTGCATATGAGCTCATTAATGTGTTTGTTTCTTGTGTTTGTGCAAGTCTAACACTGGGGTTCACAATTATATAATATAATAATAATCGTATTATAGAATATATTAATATTAATATTATATACTTAAAACAAATATTAAATTCATAATGTATAGATAGTATATATAATTAAAATTATACAATATATACAATTCTTGATATACGATATATAATTACTACTAATATGATTATTATTATATATTCATGATATGTAATTATATATTAGCTATTAATTAATATAATAATATTTAATATACAATAGAGTATTCCTTTCAAATAAGTTTTTTGCTACTATACATTTAAAATATGCATTACTACTACTTAAAGCTAGTTACTGTAGACACTTTAAAATGTCCTGAATGGTACTACATATTTGAATTTGATTACTAACATCATTTCATCCTCTTTTTTTCCTGTTTAATTAAATAAGCCTAGTTATTTAATTAAATGCATCATTTTCATCTATTAATCTAATTGATTTAATTAGGTTAATTCACCCTCTTTTACCTTCACCTCTCATCCTGTTTAAATTGGATAAATCAAATTATTTACTTTAAACCATGAATCCTCTCATTTAATTAAATAAATCTACACTATTTAATTAAATAGCACATTGCATCCCATTTTCATCAAAATAAATCAATTATTTAATGAACATCCTCACATTCCTTATCTTGAACATTAAAATTTAGTTTTAATTACTAAATTGCTAATTTCCTCTCTCATCCACTTGCATAGGGAATATTCTAAAGGAATATTCTCCTATTTGGCTCCAAAGAGGGAATTATTATTTTCAAACAAAATTTCAAATTTGTTACAAAGTGTGTTTGTTTGAATAATTCTCATCCCTTGATCTTTCCTTGATCCATGTGATATTTTATTTTCATCCATTAGTGAGAATCCTTGATCTATGTTTCCACCTTCATCCAATATTGACCATTGATAGATCAAATCGACCCGAGCCCTTGATTCTTCATTTTCTCTCCTATAAATACATCACCATTTGGAGACAAATGGATCCATCTTTTGATAGCAAAGTTATGTTGTTGAAATCCATATTCACTTGCATCCATATTTAGCATTTTTTATCATTTTAGCTTAATCTTCATCCATATTAGCTTAAGCATCCATTAATGGCTTCCATTTTAGTTTAGCTTACATCCATCTTAGCTTAGTTTGCATCCATGGCTTGCATATTTGATCTTTTTTTCCATTTAGCATAGCTTGCATCCATCTTCATCAAGCATCTTAGCATTTAGCACTCACTTTCATTATGGTCAACTAGTTTGCATCCATGTTTTGTTCATATTGCATCAGTTTCATTGGTTTTCATCAATAAAATTGATTGAAACAACTCATATTATCCAAGGGATTGGGAAATGGTTGTCTTTCCACATCAATGTGACACACTCCCCCAATGGGATAAGATTCAAGGTCTTAGAATAGGTTTCCTTCATGTTTTCATGTATACTTTGTGATTAGTTTAATGGGTTCTTAGTCTTTGAAGTTTTTAATATCTCATTGGGATCATGGCTTAGGGGATTAAATATAGTTTAAATTCATTTGGATCTAACATATTTAGTTCATACTATGGCTTTGATCACATTCTGGCACTAGAATCTAAGGGCTATACTAACTAAATTCGACAAATTTCTTTTTAGATTCTCATGTTTTTGAGTTTGCAGATACAAATACATTTTTGAAGGCTACAACGACGTCATTGTAGTGCATCACCATACAATGCCTTTGCAAGAATTACAATGACGCTTATTAAATCCAACAACACATTTAAATATAGCAACACTTTTTATTTTTTGGATTTATCATAGATTTAAATATAGAAACACTATTGATATAGCAACATAATTGACGTCACTATTTTGTTGTAGAGTGATACCAACAAAAATTCACCAAAGCGACGCCCCTCAATTGTAGCGATGCCTTTGTCAATTTTGTTGGTGTAATTAAATATTTTGTACCTTGTCCTAGGTCATAATTACACCTTAGTGAAGTTTACTTAGGGACCACATAGGAGTTGTTGGAGAATTTCCACCTTTGGTTGACTTATCTTCTTATTACTCTATCACCTCCACCTTTCATGGATATATAATGTGATTAGGGTTCCACCTTTTGTGGTAGATCCACTATTTGTGGTGGTTATCACATTATCACCTTTCCACTTTAGGTGGAGTGATAGCTTTTCATTGTTGTCTCATGTCATAAGATTATGACACTTGTCATAATCTTATGCACTCCTATGTTCTCACCTTGGCTATATAACCAAGGGGTCTCTCATTGTACACACATTGAAGCAATTCCATTATCATTGACATTGAATATAGTTTATTCTTGTCATATTATTTTCTCTCTTCTTTGTGCTTTCTATTTGGTCCATAGACCTTGGCATCCATAGCCAATTCTAACAAATTTCAATAACACCTTTGTGTTCAATGACACCTTTTATAGGTAAAGAAAATACAGAGCTAATTTTCACATGTGCTTTAAATTTTTAACTTCATACGCTCTCAAATACATTACTGACTTCTGGTTTTGGCTTTTGAGGCTAACTGGTTTTGCAGGATTGAAAACGCTTGAACTAGAGGAGCATACTATTGTTTGTCCATACATTGTAAAAAGTATTCTTACACTTATGGGACAATTATAACCCATCATGTATTGTTTTTCTTTATGTTTTAGGACCACTAAATTTTCATTGGGTTTAAAATTTACTTTCAAAGCTGGTTAAAATTGGACCCACACATCCTCATTTTGTAATAGTGGTTAAAATTGGATGAAACAAACACTTCCATTGGTGCTTAAAATGAATTCATTTTTCTTTATGCAATTAAATTGAATGAGTGTTTTCTTTTCTTGTATACACTTGTATTGTGTATCCACTCCCCTTGCACTTCGTGTGATCTTGGGTGAAGAGAAACACTCAACTGTACGTTCTCTGCTTGTATATGCTTGAAGTATGTATCATCTCCCCTTTCATTTCGTGCAACCTTGGGTGAAGAGAAATACTCACGTGTACTTTCACGCTTCTAGTCACCCTTAAGAGAGGTCTTGCTATGAGCTACATCCCGTAATGGAGAACTCGCAGTCAAATTATTGCAAGCACATTTACCTGCGGGTTTTAAATAAAGGATGTGAAATTGTGAGAAATTAGCATCAATCTGTGAGCATCCATAACATACTGCACCTAATCCCATGCCTTAAGTGGAAAGGGAATGGTTGAAGAGCCTTAAGTGTCCAAGAAAATGAATATTTGTCATGGCGTTCTTGAATTTTTGTTATTAAAAACCTTATTTTTAGTAGCCAACCAAGTCTAATTCTGAAGAGTTCTTTAAAGTGGTGCATTAGAACTTAGATTCTAAGAAGTTACTTACCAAGTATGAATTGTGGGTCAAGACATAAAGGCTTAAAGAGAATGGACTCTTTTTCTTTTATTCCTCCATAATGTTGCATGTAAAATCATCCCTTCAGGGCATGAGGTAATCCCACCAAGAAGATACATACCCACTTGAGGTAGGAATGTTATATTGCTTGTGAATCAGTTTAACACATTGATTGGTTCTAAAACATCTCAAACACACATCAACATGATTCATCAAACTTCATACCCTTTGGATTAAAGATGGAAACCTTTTGAAAATTCTTAATATTACTGCTTGTCCCTAAGGATTTTGTCCTTAGAGGCTTCTAAATATTTTGGCTTATATCTAAATCCATGCTTTCCAAAGTTAATGTAGGGAACTATGGCCTTAGCTTCATGATTTTCACGTAATGGACTTTGTGAAATGAAGGTTTCTTAGACATAGAAAATTTAGTTTGAACATTAACTAATTTAAACATTTATCAAACCAAACCCATAACTTGGCTAATTTTTGTGTGAAATGGATTCGTTTCCATACATTTAGTTGAGTTTTTTATCGCATTTGTGGACTAGTTTATCTTAAAGGTCACAAGTATACCTTAAATATTTACAAGTCCATTGACTCCTTTATCCATGATATCAAAACTATCAAACCTATAATCAAAAGTGTTGTCCAAAAGTTTCATAAAGATTACTCCCCATATCATTCACCCTTTTTTCATCTCCCATTCATATCATTGATCCAAAACAACTTAGAGGGTCCATTCTACCAAAAATTGAGTCAACCAGAGAGTTTCAATATTACAAATCTCAACATACCTCTCCCATAGGTGACCCACAATTTATGGTTACAACAAGATCACAACACAAGAGAATCATGGAACAAACCAAAAAAAAATATACCACAAGTGATCCTACTCCACAAGAATTTGACCCAGGGAGCCAATCTATCCCCTCACAACAACCACAAAATTTGTTGAGGTATGAGGTAGAAGACGTCACAAACAACCCATTTGAGGCTACTAAAGAAGAAATCCTTGAGTATAAACAAGAACATCAAGCCTTAGAGAATGTGTCTTTAATTCCCCCATCTTTCATCACACAAACCTTGGCACAAGGCTTGGATCCATCTATGATTCAACCAACTCCATCCCTTGTTCCAAGTCAAATATTAACTCTTAGTATTGCAACTAGGATTGGCACCAACTTTGGTCACACTCTTCCTTTGGAAAGAAACACACTTGTGGGTACTCTAAACACCAACCTTCCCCAAAACACAACTTGGACACCTAAATTTGGTGCCCCATTCCATTCTACCACTGTCATTCTTGAGCATCCTCTACGTCCACACAAACCACTTACATTCCATAACTGCACGACAACCTCGACATTTCGAGTGCAACCATCTTCATCCATTCCCACAAGTACCAAAAGTGTATGCAAGTTAGTGTGAACCAAGTGTTTCAAACAAATCAACAAGGGAAAGTTAACACTCTTATACAAAATCAACCCTTAACACAACAAGGGACATCTTCATCCAATCACCCGATTGGATCATCAAATCCATTGGTTTCACAAAACACATCAACCCCATCTATCATCAACCCAATTCAAAGCAACACATTGATCACAAACCCCATCAACTAAGGTAATACTTTGGTCCCACATCAAACGCAACAAGGGAACTCTCAACACATCAGTCAAGGGAACCCTTTTAATAAATTGACTCAAGGTCCTAGTGTGCCATTAACATTGCAATACCAAATGGCATCATCATCATCATCTTTACCATTGGTCCCCCACGTCATGTAAAATCAAATGGAGCTACAAACTTGCATTCCTCCATATCAACCAACCATTTTAGAATGAATGCTAAACCAAAGCAACCCCCAACCACTCATCATCAACCCGCAACCCACTCAAATAATAAACTCCCAAAACCCATCACACATGTCCCAACAACACGAAGCTTCTACATTGCAGGCACAACAAGCTCACGCTCTAGCTTTGCAACAAGCACAACAGGATTATCAACAAGCATTGCGAAAAATCCAAGCTCAAGCTCAAGCTCAAGATTTGTGAAAACAACAATCTTATCAACAAGTCTTGCAACAACAACAAGCCTTAGTCAGACAACAACAACAACAACAAGCCTTGATCACACAACAACAAGAAGTGTTGCTAGCACAACAATACTCCCAACAACAACAAGTGTTTGCACAGAAACGACAAGGTTTTTACTATAACCCTAAAAAAAATGTCATCAATCCCATTACACAAGGAGCATAGACACCACCACCTCTATCACCCTCATCTTCAAAGTACACACCGTACAATACCCCATTATATCAAAATACCACTTATAACTCATCCACCATCCCTCAATATGCAACATATGCTCCTTCGCCAAATCCATAAGATGGTGTGTCATCATAGCTCAAGGTGCTAACACAACAAATCTAGGACATTCAAATGGTAAAAAAGAGAAGCCACATACACAACAAAAATTATGTCCATACCCATTTGATAGAAACATTGCAATGGTACCTTTCCCACCCGGTTTTGACATCCCTCAGTTTGATAAATAAAAAGGGATGGGAAATCATGTGGATCACATCAAATAATTCCACATCATGTGTATGAAGGTTTCCTACAATGAGTCCTACTTGATGTGCCTCTTCCCATGAAGTTTGGCAGGCCCAACAATCAATTGGTTTTCACAATTGCCTCTAGGGATCAAGAACTTTCAAGAAATAATCAATAGGTTCATAGACAATTTCTTCTTCAATATTGACATGGATGTAAGCTTAGAAAATTTGTACACACTCGAGAGAAACAAAGGAAAATCCTTAGCTAATTTCCTACAATGGTGGAGGCAAAGAGCTAGTAAGAGTAACTGGCCCATTCTCGATGAGCAGCAAATGGGGATTATCATAGAAAATATTGATCCAGAGCTATCCTTCCACTTAAAGATGAAATGTGTTTGTGTGATCGTGAAATCTATTCCTAAAAGTGTAGAATTAACTAAAAATGTGCAGAGAAAAAGAGATGCAACCAACACCTCATGATTAGCCTAAGTTAGCACAAAATAAAAGAGATAGATAAAATGAAAATGACGTTGATATACCTTTTCACTTATGCTCCCTTGGTTGGCCTTGGATTGAAGTTTTTATGTATGCTCCTTTGATGACAAGTGCTGCTAAAATGGATTCAAGGGGATTCAAAAGGGTTCAAATTGTGATATGCATGGATGAACAAGGTGGATTCAAGTGCTAAAATGCAAAAATGGCATGAAATTGCTGGACAAATGGCTAAACAATTCAAAAGCATCAAGATATTGAAAATGCATAATCTTCCTGATGTAGAGAAAATATGATTCAACAACATATCTCACAAACCTCAAAAATAATTCAAATCAATATTTGTATAACACATGCTATTAGGCATTCTATATCACATTGGAAACATAGCCATGGTAGCCCACAAGCCCACAATTTAATGCAACGAACAACCACTAATAAATTCCACAAAACACATAATTAATCCAATCACTCCAGTGAGATTGAATAAAACATAATTATAGACTTTTCCTCCAATTTTTATGAAGGTCCAACAGTGGAAAAGAAAGTTATTGATTTTTTCCCAAAACTGCAAACCCTAGGTAGGGTTCAAACCTTCCCTCACTAAAATGGTCATAACTTATTCAAATCTTAATTAAATTTGATGAGACTTGAAGAAAATTAAATTATATTCATGTGAAAAAAAAATCCAATTGGTTTAATATCAGAATATTAATTTTACAATCTGTATCATCAAGTTTTTCAGACTGCAATTTCTGCACAATATTGTTAAAATAGGGTAGTCTCACCAAAATAGTCATATCTCCCACAAAACTCAATGCAATTTAATGAGACAAAATAATTGGAAACTAGAAACAAATATGTTTCCATCCATATATGATACTCCATTATATGAGTCCATACCAGGCCATACAACGCACAATTTCAAACCTGAAAACCATGTAAAAATCAGAAGATGCACACAAAATGTGAGATTTCCATTCCTCAAACTTCAAGAATAAATTCTCCAACCCCCAATTAGAGTTTTGGAGGGTGTATTTATAAATTTCCAGATAAAACCAACTATTTTCAACTACCTTTTGATTAGTTTGTTGACAAAACACTTTAATGACACTTTAATGACATTTTTTGACAAGTTGCTTAACAACTTTTTGAGCAACTTTTACAATTTTTACAATATGGAACAACTTTAAATATTATTTGACAAATGAATTAAAATATGACTTCCTAAGACTCAAACACCTCTAAAATGGTTTGATAAAACTTATTATAAGACCCATTACACAAAATAGAGCAACTATTTATAAATGACCTCATGGAGACAAAAAATCAAACAGGTGCTCTTGCACCAAACTCTTGAGGGAAAAAGAATTCAAGCCCCTTTGAATTGTCTTCTTCCTGATCTTATAGTTCCTTTGCAATTTTTCCTTTGTATTTTCAACCTCCTTTGGTCCTTTCTTCCTCTTCTTCCTATACCATCTCTTCTCCACCATCTTCTCAACTTCTAGGCTCCAAAACTCCATTTCTTGTGTATAAACATCAGTAGCATCATGTATATCTTCATTCTCATCATTAGAGTACCATATATAACCTGCATCATATCCTTGAAAATATGCATATATCTCATTAGCAAACAAATCTACAACATTATCATTATCAACCTTATTATCAACAATATCTTGAGGATCAGTACCAACCTTATCAACAACCTCAACAACCTTCTCTACTTGTTCATCAACAATTTCATCAACTACTTGATTAACAACAACCATATAATTCATCTCAACATCAATATGTTAATCAACAAACAAAGAAATTTGTTCATCTTCAAACACAATTGAAATATCACTTTGCTCAACAAAGTTTACCTCTACCTCATGTGATGTCCTTGCTTTTTATTTCCTTCTTTGAATAATATTTTGTATGGGCCATTCAACTTTATTTTTCATGGTCAAGTGTCAAGTTGTTTCTTTTTTGATCCACTATTCCATCTTCATCATGGACTCTACACAAAATCATTGAATTTTGCTTCCCTTCTTCTAATCTCTTGTTTTAACTCAACTATCTCTTTGGCAATCATCTCTCATCTCTTCTTCCTTATTTGTGAATCCTTATCCTGCAAAAATATTTCTAATCTTCTCAAAAAATCCATCTTCACAAGAAATTCCCTCCTTGATTCCACTTCACCTTGCCTCACCTAGGAAATCAAGTTCCTTCCTCAACCTGCACAACACCAAACACAAAACCAACAACTCACCAACCCAAATATTTCTTAGAAGTTGATACCAATTTTATGCAGAGAAAAGAGGATTCAACAACATATCTCACAAACCTTAAAAAATAATTCAAATAAATCTTTGTATAACACATGTTATTAGGCATTCTATATCACATTGGAAACATAGCCATGGCAACCCACAATTTAATGCAACGAACAACCATTAATAAATTCAACAAAATAAATAATGAATTCAATCGCTCGAGTAATATTGAAGAAAAAATAATTATAGACTTTTCCTCCAATTTTTATGAAGATCCAATAGTGGAAAAGAAAGTTATTGAATGTTTCCCAAAACTACAAACCCTAGGTAGGGTTCAGACTTGCCCTCACTAAAATGGTCATAAACTTATTCAAATCTTAATAAAATTTGATGAGACTTGAATAAAATTAAAGTATATTCATGTGGAAAAAAAATACTAATTTTTTCAGATCAAAATATCAATTTTACAATCTGTACCAACACTTTTTTCATACTACAATCTCTTCACAATATTGTTAGAATAGGGCAGTCTCACCAAAATAAGCACATCTCCCAAAAAATGCAATATAATTCAATGAGACAAAAATAATTGGAAACTAGAAATAAATATTTTTCCATCTATATATGATACTTTATTATATAAGTCCATACCAAGCCATACAATACACAACTTCAACCTGAAAACCATGTAAAAATCAAAAGATGCACACAAAATGTGAGATTTCCATTCCTCAAACTTCAAGAATAAAGTTTCCAACCCACAATTCGAGTTTTGGAGGGTGTATTTATACATTTCCAACCAAAACCAACTATTTTCATCTACCTTTTGATTAGTTTGTTGACAAAACACCTTAATGACACTTTTTGAGCATTTTTTACAATATGGAACAACTTTAAACATTATTTGACAAATGAATTAAAATATGACTTCCTAAGACTCAAACACCTCTAAAATGGTTTGATAAACTTTATTATAAGACCCAATACATCAAATTGAGCAACTATTTACAAATGGCCTCATGGAGGCAAGAAATCAAACAGGTGCTCCTGCACCAGTTCCTTAATGCATGCAAAGAGGGGGTATTTATAGGCGAAATTGAATTTGAGCCATCATGGCAAAGATGAAGGGATTTAGTGAGTTAAGGACTCACAAACCTTCACATCTTGACATGTGGAGGGTGAGGTGTCCAAAAGGACATGGTGAGATGGACAAAGTACAAATAATATGGAAGGACATGTGATGTGGAGGAAGGATAAGTATTTTGCAAGTACCTTGGGAGATGAGAAGATTTCTTCAAAAAGGAACCTCTTATTCCCAAGTGAGGATGGAAGTGACATATGAAGAATTTTAGTATTCCTCAAAAAATCTCCATGGGGAAGAGAGAATTGGTTGGAGAAATAAATTTGAATATTTAATTCACATGATTGAAATGGATAAAGTGGTTTGGAGAATAAATATGAATTTTAAATTCATGTGATAAGTACCTTGTGGATAAGACAAGGTTTCTTATGGAGGAGGTTGAAAAGTGTCTTGTGGATAAAACAAGGCCTTTATAATGGAAGGTTCTTGGCTTCATGTGACTTGATGTGACCTTTCAATGATCACATGAGGAAGAGGAGAAACCTTGGAGGAATAAAAAATGAATTTTAAATTAACATGGGGAAGAGGATTTACGCCAAATATGGAAGATGTGAAGGTTGACCAAAAATGTATGTTAAATGTAGCAAGGGATTTAGATTAAGTTTGTGCAAATACATGATTAAGCAAATTAATGAGGGATTAGAGGCAAGTGGAAAATGTAGGAGGACGTGACATTAATCCTAATTAAGGTGTGCACATCCTAATCATGGATTAATTATCTTAATCCAGATTAGAAGAAGGTTATGGAGGATGTAACAAAGAGAGAAAAATAGAGAATTTTAAAATTAATTTAAATCCAAAAAAAGGTCAAGTGACTAAATTAAATAAATTGATATGTTTATTTAATTTAGAGAAGAAAAGGTGTAAAGTAAAGTATTTAATTGTTAAATTAAATACTTTAGGAACCTTAGGCAGAAGGGTGAAATATTAATTAAATAAATCATTTAATTAATATTGATGTCATAGAGGAGTAAGGAGACGGATTTGACCATATGAAAATGGTCAAATTTGGGTGTCTACATTTTTCCCCTCTTCGAAATATTGTTAGAATAATAGTGTTTTGAAGACAAGAAAATGTAGATGACTTTATGGAAGAAGCGACTAGAAAATGATGCCCCGACATGGGACAAATTACGTGAGCTGCCCAAATGAATGGAAATGAAAGGAGATGCCCCGATCTTGCAAGGGAATGACCATGATGGAGGAATGGGTGAGAATGGTAGGGTATGCCCCCTCAAGAGGGTGATGAGGGAAGAAAAATGGGCCTTAGACCATGTCTCGATAGGAAGAAACATAAGGTATGGTTGGATAGAGCTCAAAAAATCAGGCAGGTTTTCCTTTTGAATGGAGTCGATCGGACCCATGGGGTGCAAATAGTGGCCCACGAAAGTTTTGGAATTAATGAGGGCCTAAAAAAGGTTAAATAAAAAGTAAAAATACCCCTCACTTAAAAGTGATTTAAAAATGGGGGAAAACTAATTATAATAATTTTAGAGTTACTATTCCTCATTTGCACACCTGACAATTGAAGAAGAGATAGAGTGAGGAGAAGAAAAGGAGGAGCTAAGGAGACGAGGATGTTGGCCGATTACGATGATGAGATCGTCCACCGAGCAGATGAGGTGCGAGTGTTCTTCCATGCACGCGTGGTGCCACATCAAGTTAGGATCCAAAACCCCCTATGTGTTGTAAAGCATTTTTGAGATATTTTTTAGTTTTAATGCATTTTCAAAATATGGGTTTTGGTTTTGGGCTAGGTTAGGAAAATGGGTTGGGGGCAAAATTGTGATTTTTCCAATGGGGTAGTTAGAATAGTCTATTATAAGTCATGGAAGGGGGGAGTTATTTTCCCAATCAGTAGGCAAAAAAAGAAAAAGATGCCCGAAAAGGGCAGGGGGGAAGAAAATGGGAGGGTGGACTTGCCCCGGGTTTGACCCAGGTTGGGTCTGCCCAAAAAGAGGCTAGGGGCCATAGAGGGGCAGCAAAGCCCCAAGATAGGGGCACCCACACCTCAGTCGAGGTGGTCACACCCCTACGGGTGCAGCCTCGCCTTAGCGGGGGTGGCCGCACCCCAGCGGGGGTGGCGATGCCCCAGGAGGGGCGACGGGGATGCCAGCCGATTACGATGATGAGATTGTCCCACCGGGCATGCCAAAAATGTGTGATCATGAAATCTATTCCTAAAAATGAAGAATTGACTAAAAAAGTGTAGAGGAAAAGAGACACAACCAACACCTCATGATTAGCCTAAGTTAGCACAGAATAAAAGAGATAGATAAAATGAAAATGATGTTGATATACCATTTCACTTGTGCTCCCTTGGTTGGCCTTGGATTGAAGTTTTGATGTATGCTCTTTTGATGGAAATTTCTACTAAAATGGATGCAAGGGGATTCAAAAGGGTTCAAATGGTGATATGCATGGATGAACAAGGTGGATTCAAGTGCTAAAATGCAAAAATGGCATGAAATTGTTGGAAAAGTGGCTAAACAATTCAACAGCATTAGGATATTGAAAATCCATAAGGTTCTTTAAAGCATGCAAAGAGCGGGTATTATATAAGAGAAATTGAATTCTCTATAGAATTCAATGGCCAAGATTGAGCCGTCATGGCCAAGATGAAGGGTTGTGGTGAGTTGAGAACTCACAAGCCCTCACATATTGATAGGTGGAGGGTGAGGTGTCCAAAAGGACATGGTGAGATGGACAGAGTACAAATGATGTGGAAGAAGGACATGTGATGTGGAGGAAGGACAAGTACTTTGCAAGTACCTTGGGAGATGAAAAGATTTCTTCAAAAAGGAACCTCTTGTCCCCAAGTGAGGAAGAAAGTGACATATGAGGAATTTTAGTATTCCTCAAAAAATCTCTATGGGGAAGGGAGAATTGGTTGGAGAAATAAATGTGAATATTTAATTCACATGATTGAAATGGATAAAGTGGTTGGGAGAATAAATATAAATTTTAAATTCATGTGATAAATACCTTGTGGATAAGACAAGGTTCTTATGGAGGAGGTTGAAAAGTGACTTGTGGATAAAACAAGGCCCTTATAATGGAAGGTTTTTGGCTTCATGTGACTTGATGTGACCTTTCAATGATCACATGGGGAAGAGGAGAAACCTTTGAGGAATAAAAAGTGAATTTTAAATTCACATGGGGAAGAGGGTTTATGCCAAATATGGAAGATGTGAAGGTTGACTAAAAATCTATGCTAAATGTAGCAATGGAATTAGATTAAGGTTGTGCAAATACATGATTAAGAAAAGTAATGAGGGATTAGAAGCAAATGGAAAATGTAGGAGCATGTGACATTAATCCTGATTAAGGTGTGCACATCCTAATCGTGGATTAATTATCTTAATCCAGATTAGAAGAAAGTTATGGAGGATGTGGCAAGGAGAGAGAAAAAGAGAATTTTAAAATTGATTTAAATCCAAAAAAAGGTCAAGTGACTAAATTAAATAAATTGATATGTTTACTTAATTTAGAGAAGAAAAGGTATAAAGAAAAGTATTTAATGGTTAAATTAAATACTTTAGGAACCTTAGGCAAAAAGTGAAATATTAATTAAATAAATCATTTAATTAATATTGATGTCATAGAGGAGTAAGGAGATGGATTTGACCATATGAAAATGGTCAAATTTGGGTGTCTATAGTGTCACCACTTATAATGAACTTGTCCATAGGGCCCTTAACATCGAGAGATCCCTAATCTCACAAGAAAACACACAAGCGTATAAAGATAATTGTGCATCTACCAATTCAAATGACAAGCCCCACGTCTGGGCTAAGAACAAGAACATGAAAAATGATGGAGTTATCGATGCTAAAGTGATCATAAGTTCTCTTAGGAAAAACACAAATCAACCAACCAATGCATAACCAATTGTGCAAAAAATCACACCACCACCATAGTATAACCAAATCAATAACACTGACACCCAACGAAGAGAACCCCCAATAGAAATAACTACCCTAAACGCAAATACACACCATTGGGGGAACCTATTGAAGTTGTCATACAAAAATTGGTACAGCCAAACTTGATTATGCTCCCCAATTTCTAGAACTATCAGGAACCTCAAGTTAAACCACCTTGGTATTAATTAAAGGATCTTTGTGACTTTCACAAATTCAAAGGACATAAAATGACAAATTGTATGAAACTGAAGAACCTTATCCAAGACCTAAAAAAAAATGGAGATGTAACTATTGAACTACCAGCAACTAACAAAGACCTCAAGATATACAAGACCCCATTTCTATATCATAACAAAGGGAATGACAATGGAAAAGGAAAAAATTACAATAATGCCAGACATGTATATTCCAATGTCATCGCCTCTTGTGACAATGTTGTAATAGTCATTGTTGTTAAAGGACCTAGTGTAGAGTGTGGAGTCACCATATGATGTTGCAAGGTTACAATCCAAGTAAATTCATCCCAACCTAGGGAACAACCTACACAATCAATGTCAAATCCTTTCAAAGTTACAAACTCCTCGACCAACTAAAGAAGACCCCTGCACAAATCTCTATTTTGGAACTATTGAAGCTATCCCCTACACATAGGGAGATATTAGAAAAGGCTTTATCTGCATCCTCTGTCCCTGAGAATATTGATACAACGTAGTTTCAAGCTATGGTAGGGCATATCACTACCCCCATCTTCTCACCTTCTCAAAACAATATTTCCCAATGCAACCTTCTCACAGGCTCACTTTACACCTTGAGGTCATTTTTCATAAGAATAAGGTTAAAAGAGTCCTATTATATAGAGGTGCTGGTCTAAATATTTGCACCCTTCAGTTGGTCAGGAACTTGGGCTATTCAAAGGATTCTATTGAAAGACAAAGAGTACAACCATAAGGGCATATGATGATCAAGAACAAGTGTCACAAGGCATCATCAAGTTAAATGTCCAAGTGAGACTCGTCATTGTTGAAATCACATGTCAAGTGCTAAATCTTGACCTCCCCTACAAAATCTTGCTTGGTCTAACATGGATTCATGTCATGCAAGTGGTAGCTTCCACCTATCACTAATGTGTCAAGTTTCCTTTTGAGGATAAAGAAGTCACTATCCATGGAGATCCTAAGCCCTTCTACTATTGCAAGAAACTTGAGGGTAAGTTCTACAAAATCCCCCAATACCTAAACTTGATGAAGGGCCTACATCATCCTCCTAATTTTTTGACCCATATTTCCTTGCATCTACCTCTAAATCCAAAACACCCATTGTGTAAAGCATACTCGATATCAAGGCAGTAATCAAGGATGATGGTTGTGGATATTATGAACTAAAGGACACTTTTGTGTTGGGAGATCTACCTCTTTCCCTCAAATCTCATGGGAAACCCCAACCTATCAACAAAGTGGTTGAAACATTGAAAATAGAATCTACCACCTTCACTAAGTGGGGAGACTTGAACAAAGAAGATGTCAATGAGGAAGATGTATCAATTTATCTATTAAGACAACCTACCCATGCATGGTATTCCCATGCAAGATGACAACAAAGGTTTACAGTTAATGATGGGAATGGGGTACAACAAGAATGAAAAACTAGGACAAAATGATAATGGTTTGCTAGAACCCACTATTCCTAAGAGACGTCGAAAGAATCTTGACTTAGGATGTACTACCAACAAGGTTACCCTTATTGGAAAAGGCACATCTAATAAAAAGGTTGAGGCTTCCTCTTGGTTACCAACATCACATGATCCTACCCTAGATGGCTTCCTATTACTACTACTACTGCTAATTACTACTAATATGATTATTATTATATATTCATGATATGTAATTGTATATTAGAAATTAATTAATAGAATAATATTTAATATACAATAGAGTATTCCTTTCAAATATTTTGTCTGCTACTATACATTTAAAATATGTATTACTACTACTTAAAGCTAGTTACTATAGACACTTACAATTATCCTAAATGATACTACACACTTGAATTTGATTACTAACATCATTTCATCCTCTTTTTTCCTGTTTAATTAAATACGCCTAATTATTTAATTAAATGCATCATTTTCATCTATTAATCTAATTGATTTAATTAGGTTAATTCACCCCCTTTTACCTTCACCTCTCATCCTATTTAAATTGGATAAATCAAATTATTTACTTTAAACCCTAAATCCTCTCATTTAATTAAATAACTCTACACTATTTAATTAAATAGCATATTGCATCCCATTTTCATCAAATAAATCAATTATTTAATGAAAATCCTCACATTCCTCATCTTGAACATTAAAATTTAGTTTTAATCACTAAAATGCTAATTTCCTCTCCCATCCACTTGCATAGGGATTATTCTAAAGGAATATTCTCCTATTTGGCTCCAAAAAGGGAATTATTATTTTCAAACAAATTTTCAAATTTGTTACAAAGTGTGTTTGTTTGAATCATTCTCATCCCTTGATCTTTCCTTGATCCATGTGATCTTTTCTTCTCATCTATTGATGAGAATCCTTGATCTATGTTTCCCCCTTCATCCAATATTGACCATTGCTAGATCAAATCGATCAAAGCCCTTGATTCTTCATTTTATCTCCTATAAATACATCACCATTTGGAGATAAATGGATCCATCTTTTGATAGAAAAATTATGTTGTTGAAATTCATATTCACTTGCATCCATATTTAGCATTTTTTATCATTTTAGCTTAATCTTCATCCATATTAGCTTAAGCATCCATTAATGGCTTCCATTTTAGTTTAGCTTACATCCATTTTAGCTTAGTTTGCATCCATGGCTTGCATATTTGATCTTTTTTTCCATTTAGCATAGCTTGCATCCATCTTCATCAAGCATCTTAGCATTTAGCACTCACTTTCATCATGGTCAACTAGTTTGCATCCATGTTTTGTTCAGATTGCATCAGTTTCATTGGTTTTCATCAATAAAATTGATTGAAACAACTCATATTATCCAAGGGATTGGGAAATGGTTGTCTTTCCACATCAATGTGACACACTCCCCTAATGAGATAAGATTCAAGGTCTTAGAATAGGTTTCCTTTATGTTTTCATGTATATTTTGTGATTAGTTTAATGGGTTCTTAGTCTTTGAAGTTTTTAATATCTCATTAGGATCATGGCTTAGGGGATTAAATATAGTTTAAATTCATTTGGATCTAACATATTTAGTTCATACTATGGCTTTGATCACATTCTGGCACTAGAACCTAAGGGCTATACTAACTGAATTCGACAAATTTCTTTTTAGATTCTCATGTTTTTGAGTTTGCAGATACAAATACATTTTTGAAGGCTACAACGATGTCATTGTAGTGAATCACGATACAATGCCTTTGCAAGAATTACAACGACGCTTATTAAATCCAGCAACACATTTAAATATAGCAACACTTTTTATTTTTTGGATTTATCATAGATTTAAATATAGAAACACTATTGATATAGCAACATAATTGATATCACTATTTTGTTGTAGAGTGATGCCAACAAAAATTCACCAAAGCGACGCCCCTTAATAATAGCGACGCCTTTGTCAATTTCAATAACACCTTTGTGTTCAATGACACTTTTTATAGGTAAAGAAAATAAAGAGCTAATTTTCACATGTGCTTTAAATTTTTAACTTCATATGCTCTCAAATACATTACTGACTTCTGGTTTTGGCTTTTGAGGCTAACTGGTTTTGCAAGTTTGAAAACACTTGAAGTGGAGGGGCATACTATTGTTTGTCCATACATTGTAAAAAGTGTTCTTACACTTATGAGACAATTATAACCCATTATGTGTTGCTTTGATTTATATTTTAGGACCACTAAATTTCCATTAGGTTTAAAATTTACTTTCAAAGTTGGTTAAAATTGGACCCACACATCCTCATTTTGTAATAGTGGTTAAAATTGGGCAAAACAAACACTTCCATTGGTGCTTAAAATGAAGTCATTTTTCTGTATGGAATTAAAATGAATGAGTGTTTTCTTTGCTTGTATACACTTTTAGTGTGTATCCACTCCCCTTACACTTCGTGGTATCTTGGGTGAAGAGAAACACTCATGTGTATGTTCTTTGCTTGTATACGCTTGAAGTATGTATCATCTCCCCTTGCATTTCGTGCAAACTTGGGTGAAGAGAAATACTCAAGTGTACTTTCATGCTTTGAGTCACCCTTAAGAGAGGGCTTGGTATGAGATACATCCCGTAATGGAGAACTCATAGTCAAATTATTGCAAGCACATTTACCTGCAAGCTTTAAATAAAGGATGTGAAATTGTGAGAAATTAGCATCAATCTGTGAGCGTCCATAACATACTACACCTAATCCCATGCCTTAAGTGGAAAGGGAATGGTTGAAGAGACTTAAGTGTCCAAGTGAATGAATATGCACCATGGTATTCTCAATTTGTTGTTATTAATAACCTTGTTTTTAGTAGCCAACCAAGTCCAATTCTTAAGAGTTCTTTAAAGTGGTGCATTGGAACTTAGATTCCAAGAAGTTATTTACCAATTCTGACTTGTGGGTCAAGGCATAAAGGCTTAAAGAGAATGGACTCTTTTGATTCTATTCCTCCATAATGTTGCATGTAAAATCATCCCTTCGGGGCATGAGGTATTCCCACCAAGAAGATACGTACCCACTTGAGGTAGGAATGATATATTGCCTATGAGTCAGCTTAACAAATTGATTGATTCTAAAACATCTCAATCACACCATCAACATGATTCATCAAACTTCATACCATTTGGATTAAGTATGGATACCTTTTCAAAAGTCTTAATATTACTACTTGTCCCTAAGGATTTTATCCTTAGAGGCTTCTAAATATTTTGGCTTATATCTAAATTAATGCTTTCCAAAGTTAGTGTAGGGAACTATGGCCTTAGCTTCCTGATTTTCACATAATTGACTTTGTGAAATGAAGGTTGCTTAGACATAGACATTTTAGCTTGAACATTAACTAATAATTTCTTGATGTGGTAATGAAACAATCTCACTTAAGAAAAGATTAAATCAAATGAACACCCCACATTGATGTATGTTCAAACATTGACTCCCCAAAACAAGCAAATTGAAACAAGGAAAGTATTGCAAATATTTGAGTCCAAGTTATATTTTACCAATTCATTTGAGTTCTTGAAATATTATCACTTTAGAGGTATAGCATGTTTCTCACTACCTTGGTCTCACAAAATGAAGGCCCCTCTTAGGTTAACATTTTGGGTCAAATATTTCATCCACCTTCATCATATTTTACATTTCACTTCACCAAACTTTAGAAACTTTTGGACACATCAAAACTTTGGAATTAAAAATTTATCAAACCAAACCCATAACTTAGCTACTTTTTGTGTGAAATGTATCCTTTTCCATACTTTTATTTGAGTTGGTTATCACATATGTGGACTAGTTTATCTTAAAGGTCACAAGTCTACCTTAAAGATTTACAAGTCCATTGACACCTTTATCCATGATATCAAAACTATCAAACCTATAATCAAAAGTGTTGTCCAAAAGTTTAGAAAGATTACTCCCCATATCATTCACCCTTTTTTCATCTCCCATTCACATCATTAGTCCAAAACAACTAGATGGTCCATTCTACCAAAATTTGAGTCAACTAGAGAGTTTCAATATTACAGATCTCAAAATACCTCTCCCATGACCCAAAATTTATGGTTACAACAAGATCACAACACAAGAGAATCATGTAACAAACCAAAAACACATCTGCTAAAAGTGATCCCACTCCACAAGAATTTGACCCAGGGAGCCAATCTACCCCCTCACAACAACCAAAAAATCTATTGAGGTATGAGGTAGAAGATGTCACAAAAAACCCATTTGAGGTCACTAAAGAATAAATCCTCGAGTATAAAAAAGAACATCAAGCCTTAGAGAATGTGTCTTTAATTACCCCATATTTCATCGCACAAACCTTGGCACAAGGCTTGGATCCATCTATGATTCAACCAACTCCATCCCTTGTGCCAAGTCAAATATTAACTCTTAGTATTGCAACTAGGATTGCCACCAACTTTGGTCACACTCTTACTTTGGAGAGCAACACACTTGTGGGTACTCTAAACACCAACCTTCCCCAAAACACAACTTGGACACCTACATTTGGTGCCTCATCCGATTCTACCACTACGATTCCTGAGCATCCTCTACATCCACACAAACCACTTACATTCCATAACTCCACGACAACCTCGACATTTTGAGTGCAACCATCTTCATTCATTCCCACAAGTACCACAAGTGTACACAAGGTAGTGTGATCCAAGTGTCTCAAATAAACCAAAAAGGGAAAGTTAACACTCTTACACAAAATCAACCCTTAACACAACAAGGGACATCCTCATCCAATCACCCAATTGGATCATCAAACCCATTGGTTTCACAAAGCACATCAACCCCATCTATCATCAACCCAAATCAAAGCAACACATTGATCACAAACCCCATCAACCAAGGTAATACCTTGGTCCCACATCAAATGCAACAAGGGAACCCTCAACACATTAGTTAAGGGAACCCATTCAATCAATTGACTCAAGGTCCTAATGTGCCATTGACATCACAATACCAAATGGTGTCATTGTCATCTTTACCATTGGTCCCCCACGTCATGTTAAATCAAATGGGGCTATAAAAATGCATTACTCCATCCCAACCAACCATTTTACAAGGAATTCTAAACCAAAGCAACCCCCAACCACTCATCGTCAACCCGCAACCCACTCAAACAATAAACACCCAAAACCCATCTCACATGTCCTAACAACAAGATGCTTCTACATTGCAGGAACAACAAGCTCATGCTCTAGCTTTGCAACAAGCACAAAAGGCTTACCAACAAGCATTTAAACAAAAACAAGCATATCAACAAGTCTTGAAACAATATAAAACTCAACAACAAGCCTTAGTCACACAACAACAACAACAAGCCTTGATCGCACAACAACAACAACAAGATGCCCAACAAAAAGTGTTGCTAACACAACAATACACCCAATAATAACAATGTATTGTATAACAAAAAACAAGGTTTTTACTATAACCCTCAATAAAACATCATCAATCCCATTACACAAGGAGCATATACACCACCACCTCTATCACCCTCATCTTCATAGTACACACTGTACAATACCCCATTATATCAAAATACCATTTATAACTCATCAACCATCCCTCAATATGCAACATATGCTCCTTCACCAAATCCATAAGATGATGTGTCATCATAGCTCAAGATGCTAACACAACAGATCTAGGACATTAAAATGGGAAAAAAAAAGCTGCATACACAACAAAAGTTATGTCCATACCCATTCGATAGAAACATTGCAATGGTACCTTTCCCACTCGGTTTTGAGATTTCTAAGTTTGATAAATACAAAGGGAGGGGAAATCATGTGGATCACATCAAATAATTCCACATTATGTGTATGGAGGTTTCCTATAATGAGTCCTACTTGATGTGCCTCTTCCCATGAATTTTGGCGGGCCCAACAATCGTTTGGTTTTCACAATTGCCTCTAGGGATCAATAACTTTCAAGAAATAGTGAATAGTTCCATAGACCATTTCTCCTTCAATATTGACATGGATGTAAGCTTAGAATAGTTGTACAAACTCAAGAAAAAAGAGGAGAATCCTTAGCTAATTTCCTACAATGATGGAGTGTAATGCCCTATCATGGAACTGAAGAACAACACATCACTAAACCAAAGACATAAAATATAAGGATAAATCATATCAATAATGAATGATCCAATTACATAATCATAATGTAGTCAAGTTACATATTAAAGTTACATCAAGTGAGATTGTAAAAAATATCATTACATCATAATAACATTACGATAAGTTCACTCATACATATCAAGAGTGTATACAATAAAGATGGAGATTGTAACACATCTGACAACCTTGTTCATGAGCAATGCAAAAACAAGAACCTATCATAAGAACAATAGCATCCACACATTGCAACACCTGCAAAGGGAACCCAATGGAGGATATAGCACATTCCTCCCAACCATGTGGTACCCGAAGGTCCACCCCTCGTTTAGGAGATAATATCAGGTCCACAAAGATAAAAAAACATAAAGATATAACATAACATTACATGGCTTTATGTACCCATTATGACATAACAATATCTAAACCATAAAGCTACATGCAAAGCTCCCAGAGGCAACATCACAACAAAGGTAGCTCTACACAAGAGACTGCATAACATGTATTAGGAAAAGAGTGTCATCACATAGTTCACTATAGGTTACCTTGGTGAATCTTCTTAGACTATCGACCCTCATATAGAGTTACCTTGGAAATCTCAACCAATTCTTGACCCCTAAACAAACTCGTGTGGAAATGAAACACTCTTCGAGAAGGAAAAGTGATAGACTATGCCATTCTAGGCCATCTAAACCTATCCTTAATCTATTCAAGCACTAAGGTATAAGGCGAGGAAAAACAATTATTCAATTTAATGAACACTACCCAATACCCTAATACATTAATTTAGGTTTTCACTGGATTAATCACTTTTGATAGGTTACCCTGGAAACCACTTAGGGTTCTGACCCCTAATGAAAGCCACTCTTCCTAAATACAAAACTTTACAAGTGAACAACAACAAGGATATCCATCATGCACGAAACTAAACCACATACAAACTTTTCACAATATGACAATAACACATAACATTGCTAGTACTCAATAAAATAAAACATCATGCATGGCTAATTCCATAGTCAAGTCGAGCAAAGAACATCGAAAAACAAGCATTATAAGCTTTAAGATATAAACAATAATCACATGCCTTTGGAAGATTTCAAAGAACATACTATTACCAAAGGTGCCCTTTTATATAAAACAAAGATAAATAAACAAAGTTCCAAGCACATATATCTTACATTGCATCGTGAATTTAAAATGCCAAAGAGATATCACTTTTCATAATAAAATGTCTAATTCATTGTTTCTAACAAAAATATCGATCAAATTAACGCAAACTTTATTATTTACTATGTCAATATGATAACATCACATCATATTTAATCTATTGCTTATAAATCAACATAAAGAGAATGAAATTAACTTATTATTTAAATTCCATTCACAAACTTAACTAACAGTTTGTATGCAATCGAAATTGATGAGATAGTTAAACTAACTATTTGCACAAGTTAACCATTTACTGACAATGAGTTCAAATTTCCAAATATTTTGCACAACTTATTGAAAATATCTATTTAATAACATTTAAATTTCACAATAAATATCAACTATATTTAATTACATTCTATTTAATAATTTAATTTAATCAATTATTTTAAACATTTAAATCAAACCTTTAATAAAACAATAATTAATTCCAATTATAAAGTAATCTAACATATTCACTTTAAACACTAAATCATTCTAATTTATCATCGCAATTAAATCACATTAGAATTAAATACTTTTCAATCATATCATTTAACTAATTTAAACAATTGAAAATCAACATGACGAAACAACAACGACATGATGAAATGAACGACAAAAAAAGGGTAACAAATGGGTACTCATTCAATCAAGAACGATGGCTAAGAATAAGGACCTGACACTATCTCCGAACAACATATTATCCATTAGGTCATGGCACGCTCAGACCTGAAAAAGCAGGTGGAGTCAATGCATGTACCTACAAACTGCATAAAACAACACCATCAACCATATCCACATATATCAACAAACACACCTTGAAGAAGAGTCGCAACATAGCAAGGTACTCACAAGTGAGTAATGCTACACTGTCTCCTTCACCAAGACCAACAAGCATCAATACATCATGATAATCTCATAAAAACTCAAAAACATCATAAACCATAACACACACGTGTCTATCATAGTGTCATCACACAAACATAACCAAATGATCACGATGTCAAATGTATCATCACAAAGTATAACAACTAACATAACATATGTCATAACTAAAATAATGTAATATAGTATCTGAAACAACTAAACGACTAGAAAATGAACATAAGAAAACTAAAACACATAGTAGCAACTAGAGGGACACTACATGGAGGAAAAGAGCTAGTAAGAGCAAGTGGCCCATTCCCAATGAGCAACAAGTAGGGATTATCATAGAAAATGTTGATCTGATCTATCCTTCCACTTAAAGATGCAATGTGTCACCACTTATTATGAGCTTGTCCCTCAGGCCCTTAAAATTGAGAGAGCCCTAATCTCATAGGGAAACACACAAGTGTATAAAGATAACCATTCATCTACCAATTCAAATGACAAGCCCCATGTCAGGGTTGAGAACAAGAATATGAAAAATGATGGATTTGTTGATGCTACAGTGGTCATAAGTGCTCTTAGGAAAAACACAAATCAACCAACCAACACCTAACCAATTGTGCAAAAAATCACACTACCACCACAGTATAACCAAATCAATAACACTAACACCCAACAAAGAGGACTCCCAATAGAAATAACTACCCTAAAAAAAAATACACACCATTGGGGGAACCTATTGAAGATGTCATGTAGAAATTGGTATAGTCAAACTTGATTATGCTCCCCAATTTCTAGAACTATCAGGAACCTCAAGTTAAACCACCTTGGTATTATGAAAAGGATCTTTGCAACTTTCACAAAATCAAAGGACATAAAATGACAAATTGTTTGAAATTGAAGAACGTTATCCAAGACCTCATAAAAAATGCAGACATAACTATTGAACTGTCAGTAGCTAAAAAAGACCTCAAGATATACAAGACCCCATTTCTATATCATAACAAAGGGAATGACAATGGAAAAGGGAAAAATTACATTAACGTCAGACATGTATATTCCAATGTCGTCACCTCTTGTGACAATGTTGTAACTGTTGTCATTGTCAAAGGACCTAGTGTAGAGTGTGGAGTCACCACATGGCATGACAAGGGTACAATCCAAGGAGCTTCATCCCAACCTGGGGTACAACCTACACAATCAACGTCAAATCCTAGCAAAGTTACAATCTCCTCAACCAGCTAAAGAAGACCCCCGCACAAATCTCTATTTTAGAACTATTGAACCTATCCCCTACACATAGGGAGATTTATAAAATGCTCTATCTGCATCCTCCATCCCTGAGAATATTGATACAAATTATTTTCAATCTATGTTAGGGCATATCACTACCCCCCATATTCTCACCTTCTCAGAACAAGATCTCCCAATGCAACCTTCTCACAGTCGCACTTTACACCTTGAGGTCATTTTTCATAAGAATAGGTTAAAAGAGTCCTAGTAGATGGAGGTGTTGGTCTAAATATTTGCACCCTTCAGTTGGTCAAGAACTTGGTTTATTCAAAGGATGTTATTGAAAAGACAAAGAGTACAACCATAAGGGCATATGATGATCAAGAACAAGTGTCGCAAGGCATCATCAAGCTACCTATCCAAGTGGGACTCATCATTGTTGAAACCACATGTCAAGTGCTAAATCTTGACCTCCCCTACAGCATCCTGCTTGGTCGACAATGGATTCATGTCATGCAAGTTGTAGCTTCCACCTATCACTAATGTGTCAAGTTTCCTTTTGAGGATAAAGAAGTTACTATCCATGGAGATCCCGAGCCTTTCTACTATTAAAACAACCTTGAGGGTAAGTTCTACAAGATCCCCCAAATACCTAAAAATGATGAAGGGCCTACATCCTCCTCCTCATATGTTGACCCATCTTTCCTTGCATCTACCTCTGAATCCAAAACATCCATTGTGCAAAACATACCCGATATCAAGGCAATAATCAAGGATGATGGTTGTGGAGATTATAAATTGAAGGAGAATTTTGTGTTGGGAGAGCTACCTCTTTCCCTCAAATATCATGGGAAACCCCAACCTATCAACAAAGTGGTTGAAACAATGAAAATAGAATCTACCACCTTCACTAAGTGGGGAGACTTGAACAAAGAAGATGTCAATGAGGAAGATGTATCAATTTCTCTATCAAGACAACCTACCCATGCATGGTATTCCCATTGAAGATGACAACAAAGGGGTACAACAAGAATAAAAAACTAGGACAAAATGATAATGGTTTGCTAGAACCTATTGTTCCTACGAGATGTCGAAAGAATCTCGGCTTAGGATGTACTACCAATAAGGTTAACCTTATTGGAAAAGACACATCTAATAAAAAGGTTGAGGCTTACTCTTGGTTACCAACATCACATGATCCTACCTTGGATGGTTTCCCCCTTGAAGTTGTTGATCTATTTGAGGATACCTCCCTCTATGATATCCACAACATCATTCACCCCAAATGACCAAGCCATTGAATTAACCCTAGTACACCCTCAAATCATTGACTAGGACCAATGAGGACCACCAATTCTGGATATATTCGAAATTGATGAAGCAATCTCAAAATTCATGGGACTCTGCAACAACTTACCATGTGAGGATCACAAAAATGATTCGATATAGAGCTAGACACATAGGATTACTATGGGGAGATGATTGAATCTTTCAGTTGCCAAATTGATGACATGAGAATAACATGTAGATCTCCAAGTGAAAACAACATTGTGGCACTTTCAAATCACAAAATAGTAAAAATAAAGGACGTATCTAAAGGTGAAAACATCTCTGAGGCACACAAGGATGAGGGATTCAATCTCCCGCTTAGTGAAATGCATCCATAAAATCATCAATACTAGTAGAGAAGGCTACTCTAGTGAATGTAGGCATAAAAGAGGCACCTAAGATAAAATTTTGTGCTGAATCATTATTGGATGAAGAACAAAAAAACTCAACGGCATTCCTGAAAGAGGGAAGATAAAAATTTGCATGGTAATACATAGATATGCTTGGACTCAATATTGAAGTGGTTGTGCATCACTTAGCAATGTATCCTAAAGCCAAACCAATTAAATATAAGTTAAGAAAAATTCACCTTCAAATAACACTCTTGGTTTAACTGGAGCAACAAAACCTTCTTGATTTCGGATTTATCCAACCAATTAACTATCCTGAGTGGGTTTCCAACCTAGTACCAGTCTCCAAACCCACCAGGGGCATCAAAATATGCACAATTTTTAGATACTTGAACAAAGCATGTCTAAAGGATGATTTCCCTCTTTGCAACATTACCATCATTATCGATTTAACCGCACGACATGAAATGCTATCACTCATGGATGAATTTTTAGGCTATAAAAAAATCATGATCATGAAGGAGGATCAACATAAAACTGCATTCACTTGTCCATGGGGAACATATTGTTTGAACACGATTCCATTTAGACCAAAGAATGCTAGAGCAACTTATCAAAGGGTGACGACCCTAATGTTTCATGGTATGATCCACAAAATAGTCAAAGACTATGCGGATGATATTTTGGCCAAATCAAAATCAAGGAAGGAGCACATAGAGGTATTAGGACCCATCTTCGACTGGCTTGAAGAATATAAGGTATGGCTGAATCTAAAAAAGTGTGTCTTTGGGGTAACATTAGGAAAGCTCCTTCGTTACATCATTTCACAGAGAGGGATAGAAATCGATTCAAAAAAGTTTAAAGAAATCTTAGACATGGAGCCACAACAAACACTAAAATAGATGAGAGGGATATAATCCATTAGGATATTCATAGTGCAACTATCAGACAAGATCCATCCTTTCTCACATATTCTCCATAAAGGAATAACATACAAGTGGGATGAGAAATATGATAAAGCTTTCTAGTAGATCAAGTACTACCTATTATCATATCCAATTCTCATGCCTCTGATACCAAAAAAGCCATTGATCCTATACATTTTAGGAACATCAATAGCACTAGGTGGTCTTCTAGCCCAACATGATGAAACTAGAAAGGAAAGAGTCATTTATTACATCAGTGGGACCTTGGTAGGATATGAAATGAATTAATCATCCATTGAGAAAGCATGCTTAGCAGTGGTCTTTTCTTCACAAAAATTTAGACATTACATGCTTTCACACCAAATCAAGCTTATTGTTAAGATCGAACCATTGAAATATCTATTGTCTAAAGCAATCCTCACTGGGTGAATTTCCAAATGGGTAATGATTTTGACAAATTTTGACATAGAGTATTTAGAGTGCAAGGCTATTAGAGGACAAGTAATTATCAACCAACTAGCAAAAGCACCCATCTATGTGGAGAATCCCTTGATATCTGAATTTCTTGAAGAATCATTATCACTCCTCAATGCAGAGATCAACAAAAAATGTACTTCGATGGATCATATACCCAACATGGATCAAGAGAAGGTATCCTCTTTATCACCCCTCAAGGTGATTGTATTTTGAATTCATACCAGCTATCATTTCCATGTACCAACAATATTATTGAGTATGAAGCTCTAATAATGGGGTTATGAATAGTAGTCCAGTGGCAAGTACAAGAGTTAAAAGTCTATGGGGACTCACAGTTGATTGTTAACCAGCTCAATAATGACTACCAAACCAAGGATGATAAACTCTCTCCTTATAAGAAGATGGTAGAAAGTCTTCAGGACTTCTTCATTGATGTAACTAAGCATATACCTCATGTAAACAATCGAGCAGTAGATACAATGATAACAATTAGGTCTTTGTTAGACATGCCACACAACATCCTTTAATGTGAATTCTTGGTAGAACAACTTCTCACACTAACTTTCAAAATTCTTGAATATGAATTTGTGTGTGTAATCGTTGGTCCTAGTTCCCATTGGTATCATGATATATTCACCTGTCTTAGCAGAGGTATCCTCCCATCTGATATCACCTCTAACCTAAAGAAAACCTTTGTTAAAAAGGCATCCCAATTTGTAATATTAGATGGTACCATGTACCGTAGAAACATCAACGGGACATTACTATGATGTCTCAACTAGGAGGAAGCCTTGACTTCCTTAACAAAATTACATGAAGGAATTTGTGGTTCCCATTTTGGTGGTATGACCTTATCTAAGAAATTGTTGAATACAAGGTATTATTGGCCAACCATGGAAATATAAGCTCATCAGTATGTGTAGAAATGAATCCAATGTCAACAACATGGAGACCTTATCCATGCTCTAGCTCAGAAGTTACAACCAATGGTCAAACCTTGGCCTTTGTCACAATCGGGGCTTGAACTCATAGTAAAGATTACCCCCACCTCATCTAATGGCCACAAATTCGTCATCACAACCACTGAATACTTTACCAAGTGGGTGGAAGCCATTCCTATGACCTATATAACAAGGAAGCAAATCTCCAAGTTTATCTTGAATTACCTTATTTTCTACTATGGTGTTCCACAAGCCCTTATCTTAGATAATGGAAATCCCTTCAAGAATTAGGATGTAAGAGAGCTATGCCAAAAATTTAACATCCAACATCGATTCTCTACCCCCTATTACCCCTAGGTCAATAGTCAAGCTAAGGCTTGAAACAAGAACATTCTTAATATCCTAAAGAAAACGGTCAATGAAGTTGGCCCTATGGGTCTATCAAACTAGTATTCACACACCTATAGGTGTAACCCCTTTCTCCTTGGTCTATGGATAGGAATAAATCCTACCTATTGAGGTTGAGCTCCCCTTGTTGAGAGTGTCACTACAAAATTTGATCATTGATGAAGAATATAGGGTATCTCGATTGAATGAGTTAGAACTCCTAGATGAGCATCATCTTGATGCCCTAAATCATTTTCAAGCATACCAAAACTGATTGAAATGAAGCTACAACAAGAAGATCAAGAGTCGATCTTTCCAAGTAGGGGATCTTTTCCTCAAGCAAAATAAGAAAATATTCTAGATCAAGATAGTAAAGGAAAGTTTGAGCCTAATTTTTTAGGCCCATTCATTTTTACCGTGAGTTATGGATCATGAGCTTAACATTGTCAATGCCTAAAGGGGAACCCTTTCAAGAGCATATCAATAGTCTGCATCTCAAAAAGTTTCATGCCTAGGCTTGAAGGGTATAAATCTAAAAAATCTACAAAAATAAAAAAATGTTAAAAAATCCAAAAGAAAAAGAAAAAAGATTGAAAATAGTAAAGAAAAACATTGTCCTCTAGTGAAAACCACTTTGGTGGTGCTTTGGGCAAGTACCTTGGTGAAAACCTGGCAAACAGGTGCCTTGCATAAATAAGCACCTCCATCTATCTTTGGCTCTTTAGCTCATCATGCTTCACATCACATTCATCCAATGCATCACTCATCGTATTTATTCTATCACCCATATATGTGCACATCATAGCTTGATATTGTAAAGTATCATATTCCCCTTAGTACTACTTGGCACATTCCTAAGGTCATTTTGTCCTGCCTATATTGAGGTAGTTTATTGTATCATGTTGGGGGAAATTTGGTATGTATCCAATTGGGTTCTTGTATATCTTAAGGTTATTTTTAATCTCATCAAAATCCCAAAAAAAATCATAAAATCACATAAAAATCCAAAAACACTTGCAAAATTAGAAAATCCAAAAACTTCAAAATCTTGTATAGCTAAAAATCTAAAAGCATCAAAATATTGTACAGCTAAAATCAAAAAACATTTGAAAATTTTAAAGTAAAAATCCAAAACATCTAAAACACTTCAAAATCCCTAAACAGGTCAAAAAGTCAAAAAATCAAAACCAAAAATATTACCATGTCAAACTGCATTGTCTTTGAGCTTGAACGTAGGCAAGGCCATCATTGATGTGCCCCCAAGACACCCTAGGTCAATCCTTTAGGAGTTCATCATAATAAACTAACAATGCATCAAGTGTTTATATCTCATTAATAACTGGTCAAAGTCAATCAAACTACGAGTCTCTAACCTTGAACGTAGGTAAGGTTGTCATTGATGGGCCCTTAAAACACCCTAGGTCAGTCCTTTAGGATTCCATCATAATAAATTGGTAATCCCCCAAGTGTTCATATCTCATCAATAATTAGTCAAATTCAATCGAACTACATGGTCTATGTGTGTATAATGTAGGCAAGGCTCATCTCTGATAAGCCCCCAAGGCCCTAGGTCATTCCCCTTTAGGTCTTGGTCAAAACTCAGAAAACCCCAAAAAAATTGAATACTGAAAAGACCAAAACATTGGAAAACAATCAAAATCCCTAAACAACCTCAAATAATAAAAAAACCAAAACATTCACATAAACTTCCAAAAAGACCAAAACTAGCCTCAAAACATTTCAAAAATACCAAAAAACATTGAAATATTCCAGAAAATATCAAAACCATCCATCACATTTCACTTTCACTCATAATCAACCTCAATTCATAATAAATCAATCATCATCTTCAATTTTGGTAAAACAAGTAGAAAAACAAGTGTCGCAAGTCGTGAAGTGTGAACCTAAATGTCAAAATCTAAAAGTCTAGATCATAGGAGAACAAGCTAGTAGAATTTGTATCAATGGCCTATCAAACACTTAGTCTTAAGTCAAAACATCTGATAAACATGTCCTAGGATGCATCCTTCCTACAATGGGCATCAACATCAGGAATCACCTTAGCTATGTTACTTTGGCAAGAGATATAAATAACATTGACTATTTGTTTTTTAATCTTTTCGTGTGATTTATCTTATTGACCCATTATGAGGACCTTTCAATGATGTCTCAACAATTTAGAGAGAAAGGAATGGGGCATCGATCATTATCTTTCATTTGTTGTGCTTGTGGTGTATTCTTGTAAAATAATCTTGGTGCATACTTTCTTAGTTGTGTGTAGGGAGGTTGTTTGGAGTAGATTGTTTACTATTGCATATGCTTTGGTCTGAAATATTCTAAACTTCTAAACTACATTCCAATGATATTTTTTTATGTCAAGGTGTGAACAAGAACTATCCTATCTGTTTTCATATTCAAAGTCCATCACACAAGATACAAAGCCATCTTGGTTATCAATACCATGATGCATCGTGTCTATGTGTTATATCAAAAATAAGGAATGACAAAGAGTCCCAATCTCGGAAATGAGAAATCATCCATCTCATCACCATAATCTAAAAAATTCTTGATGACTCATGGACTTGTTGGACTTCTGAATCAATCTCAAAATCAATGGTCAATCCATTCATCTTATTCTTCTATCTTCTTTTCCATAATAACATGGTATCACGACAATCAACAAAATCATAATGCATCTATCATGCATCCATAAATCATTAGCATATATACATCCGGCATAATCATATCATATCATCTGCATATCATAAATAATGGCATCATCATATGGGAACACGAAAAAGAAATTATATCCATCTCATAGCATGTCATAGAAAGATATTGAAAAAGAAAAGGAAGCATCCATTACATTGCATCCATATCACACATCATATCGCATAAACATTGCATCATAAATCATCTCATATCATATTAGCATAAATAAAGAAATGCATTCATCCACATACATGTGCTTCCATTACATTTACATCCATACATAATCATAACACATGAAATAAATATAACATCACATCACATATCATAAGCATTACATCATAATCAAATTGTCCCATCTCATATATATCTCAAAAATGAATGTCATGGTACATATCAGAGTCAAAGTGTAACTATCATCAAAATTACATATAGAAGAGGCTATGAAAAATGAGCCAATGAATGTGTATGCATGTATACAATCAAGTTGTGTATCAAAAAGGTGTCTACAAAATCGGAGTGGGGTCTATCCCCTGCTACCTCTGTCACCATGGTGAGATTGGTCCTAATGACCATCTGTGGCTAGGCTCCCAAGGTTGTCTAACAAAGGGCTAACCACCTAACACAATCAATGCAACTTCACTCCTATGCTCAAAATCAGGTTGTCGGTAGTACGAGAGGATGTCTCTATAGTAAAGTGTCCTATAATATGACACCTCCTCCCTCACCTGATCATACAAGTGTGTTTCCACTATTTGTCCCAAATGTCCCTATGCTTGCTATTGATCCATAGCCTCTAGTTGATGTCTCTTCCCTATCTCTTGGGTAAGCTTTTGTCGCAATTGTCTCTCATGGTCTCTTTGTTGTGTCAATGTCTGAATTTTCTAGCGGGCTTGGTCTCACTCAGTCATCACTATCTATAG
Source organism: Sequoiadendron giganteum (assembly GCA_007115665.2). Classification (NCBI taxonomy): domain Eukaryota; kingdom Viridiplantae; phylum Streptophyta; class Pinopsida; order Cupressales; family Cupressaceae; genus Sequoiadendron; species Sequoiadendron giganteum. The sequence continues at coordinate 248,436,116 of CM021104.1, read as the reverse complement.
TTGTTGATGGGCATGGTCTCACTCCTATGTAAAAAGTTGTATTTATGCATCTCATGGGTCTGGCCCCTATAGTGGCTTCTATGGGACCTATCCCCCTAGCCCTGCCCCTGTTCAATAGGTTGATCCTATTGATCTTGATCTTGCTGCCCTCTACCCGTGCTTGCACCTCTCCCTCTACATCTCCCTCGGGGAGGTACCCCTGTTGGATTTGTAAGTAGAGGCACAAACCATGCATTGTAGGACAATGTAGTCCTGTCATCTTCTTGACCCCGGCCATAAACCCATGACATGGCTACCAGCTGTCAAAAATCATCAATAGCCACTAGTGGCTCAATCTATTGACCCCATGTGGTATCCCTAGCAGTCCTCACAAATATAGTTGTGTAATGATCTGCAGGTGCATCTTGCACCTCCCCAAATTGTTTGGCCATGTGATCTGGGAGATATCACTCGATAATGGTATGCTCATGACCCTACATGTACCGAGTTTGTGGCACATGGAAAATTTGTTGGTGGTCATCATACCAGGCTAACATCTATAACCATGGCTACCATCAGAATATGGTCATGTCATCGATCAATCAATGCCAATACGAAATCCCCAGTGGGATTGTGTGTTGCAATGTAATTTGGCCCATGTATCAAAAAATGACTGGCTCACCTGAGTCCACATCTACCATGTGAACCACTGGTCTAAACACAGCTATATGCTCCCATGCCTAGATGTGTAGAAAATTCATGTCGACACCAATATCTCTATCTTGGCAATAGACAAACTGATGTATATCATGGTAGAGTGAGGCAAGCATGATTGGGCCCCATGCAAAGAGTGTCCTCCTATAAATCATCCTATGCCTCATCGGTCTGGGGAAACAATCCTCGAAATCAATGCATCGAATATCAATCTAAATATTGGTGTGTGCCCTCGATATATCTCTAACTCAATCAGTGAGTTCGCCAAGATGAACTCCTCCTAACAAATAACCTTATGACACACGTCATATCTAGCATCAATATCATAGATCACTCGGTCTCCATGAATTGAAAGCCGTGATATCCTCCACACATCCTCTAATGTCACCATGGCCTTGTCGGTGGGTAGGTGAAAGGATAATGTTTGGCTATGCCATCGCTCACACAACATTGTCATCATGGCCAAATGTATCCTCACCATGGGCATATATGCAATAAACTAGAGCTCGATGTCCCCAAGGTGCTCCTGATGAATCTCATTTAAATCATCCAACTCCTTGAACAAAATAAGTCAATTCTCGCACAAGATCAATGGCTAGACAACCTCCTGCATCCACAAAGCACACAACATAAAAAATTGGCTAAAATCGATAAAGTTTGGAGCTTTTGAACCCCCAACTAACAATTATGTCAATGTTTACAAACACACCACTATAGTTATTTTTCCAAATGGTATCGCCCTTGTTCAAATCCAAGGAACTGTAGCCCTATACAGTGGCATCACCATATTTCTCAACGTTGCCCTACCCAAATCCCACCTAGCATTTCTAAATGCAATTGTGTCACTATAATCAATTTGAAACCCTAATTCTAAATCCCAAGAAGCATCACCATAATTGATAATTGTGTCACTAAGATTCCTAAAAGCATCACAATACAACAATGCCTAAACTATCCTACTGTTGATACTTAATTAATGCACCAAAAATGAGAAGTACAAGGAAAGTTTTGATTTATGTACCAGTGGTCCTACACCTGGAGGTTGCTGGTACTCTCAAACTCGATCAGTGATGTGTCATGGAAGCACATGACTAGCCATTTCGTTAGAGTGTTAAAGAAAAAATCACAAGAAATATTAAAGTGTGAATGCACAAATGAATTGAAAGTGACCCTTCAACATATATTTATGCCTAAAAATCAGGGTTTTTTTCCTTAATTTGAGAGGAAAGCTAGGTTTTTAGCTTGTTTATCCATTTTCGCATTGTGAAACTTATTTTGAGTCATTTTTTGTGATTATGAGCTTGTTTTCACATCTCGAAGCCTTTTTGACCCCTGAATCAATGTTAAATCTTTGTCGAGAGATCAACTAAAAATTCCAAATTTTCGCTCGATCTCTCGAGGGGGCATGGCACCAGCTGAATTCCTTTCACTAGGGCAACAATGGGGTATTCAAAAAAATAGGAATTTTTAAATTTTTTATTTGAGCAACAATATTAATCCGAAAAGCATCAGTCTTTGAAGCAACATAAAAAGTACCTCACTTCAAGGAGGGGAAAAATTTAGACACTTAAAAATGTCATGAATGATACTACACACTTGAATTTAATTACTAACATCATTTCATCCTGAATTTCATCCTATTTTTGCATGTTTAATTAAATAAGTCTACTTATTTAATTAAATGCATCATTTTCATCTATTAATATAATTGGTTTAATTAGGTTTATTCACCCCCTTTTACCTTCACCTCAATTGGATAAATCAAATTCTTTAATTTAAACCCTAAATTCTCTCATTTAATTAAATAACCCTAAACTATTTAATTAAGTATCATATTGCATCCCCTTTTCATCAAATAAATCAATTATTTAATGAACATCCTCACATTCCTCATCTTTCACATTAAAATTTAGTTTGAATTACTAAATTGCTAATTTCCTCTCCCATCCACTTGCATAGGGAATATTCCAAAGGAATATTCTCCTATTTGGCTCCAAAAAAGGAATGATTATTTTCAAATAAAATTTGTAACAAAATTTCAAAGTTGTTAGAAAATGTCTTTGTTTGAATTATTCTCATCCCTTGATCTTTCCTTGATCCATGTGATCTTTGCTTCTCATCCATTGATGAGAATACTTGATCCATGTGATATTTTATTCTGATCCATTGATGAGAATCTTTGATCCATGTTTCCCCCTTTATCCAATATTGACCATTGATAGATCAAATCAATCTAAGTCCTTGATTCTTCATTTTCTCTCATATAAATACATCACCTTTTGGAGAGAAAAGGAGCCATCTTTTGATAGAAAAGTTATTCTATTGAAATTCATATTCACTTGCATCCATATGTATCATTTGTTATTATTTTAGCTTAATCTTCATCCATATTATCTTAATCATCCATTAATGTCTTCCATTTTAGTTTAGCTTGCATCCATTTTAGCTTAGTTTGCATCCATTTTAGTTTAGTTTGCATCCATGGCTTGCATCTTTGATCTTTGTTTCCATTTATCATAGCTTGAATCCATATTCATCAAGCATCTTAGCATTTATCACTAACTTTCATCATGGTAAACTAGTTTGCATCTATGTTTTGTTCATATTGCATCAGTTTCATCAATTTTCATTAATAAAATCAATTGGAACAACTCATATTATCCAAGGGATTGAGAAAGGGTCTCCATTCCACATCAATGCGACACCACTCCCCCAATGGAATAAGATTTGAGGTCTTGGAATAGGTTTCTTTTATATTTTCATGTGTATTTCGTGATTATTTTAATGGGTTCTTAGTCTTTGAAGTTTTGAATATCTCATTGGGATCATGGTTTAGGGGATTAAATATAGTTAAAATTCATTTGGATCTAGCATATTTAATTCATACTATGACTTTGATCATAGTTACATATTAAACAAAAAAAATCTCTACATAGCCACCTTCATACAATTTTTAGAGGAAGCAATGAGTTGTACATATCCAATACAAAAGCAAAGTTGCAATTGAAATGGCCTTTGTTTTCTTCAAAAGTTCTTGGTTTCTCATCTTCAATAAGTAGAATCAATGCAACATCTTCAACAAGCACAATGAATATTTGTAAATGTTATAAGCTTCTCATTTCAACATATTGACTATAAACTCCTATTATATAATTATTATTTGAACTTGACCAAAGTGATCTACAAATAGACATTGTGTCTATTACTTTCAATTATATGCATTTCTAGTCATTTAATAATTATTATATGCAAATATAATTAACAAAAAACATGTTACATATTTTACGACAAGAATTGGATGCAATGTGTCTCTTGTTTCACAATTTATAGGTTGATTTTAATCTCATTTAGTTATGTATAGGGTTGTTAAAAGTTTGGGCTGAATTAAAGTATTATGGAATAAAGATTGTTTTTATATAATTTTAAAAAATAGAGTTTTGGTTCATATTGGTAGGCTTATTTTTTTCATAATTTGGTTGTCTAGTGAATGATACTAGCAATAGAGATGAAATTAGTTGTCAATTTGTTTCAAATTTCAAAGCTTAGAATTCTTGATTTCTGTTTATTAGGAAGTTCAAAAATTTGCTTGGGGAGTTTGGCAATCCCTTTTGAAAGTCGACACTTTTTTATTTTCAATAAACGAGATATTATGCAAGTTCAACCATTTTTTAAAAAGGGTGTGAAACAAGGGAGCTTGGATAGAAGGATTCAATCTTTTCACTTAGTTGAAGAGTCATAGAGGTGGTATTTAGTTTGACATTCATTCATATTGATTATACTTCAATAGTTATTTTTTCCTTTTTGTGCTTCTTCAAACCAAATCTTAGGTCAACTAATTTTATTTTATTTCCACACTTCCTATTGCTTTGGTTTCAATAATGTATTTCTTGTTTGGCATCAAATGAAAGGATATTTGAGTAGCTAGCATTAGAAATTCATAATTTGTGACTTGTTTTAGAATATCTAGCATAATTGATAAATTATATTGGTATAGTGCACCTTTTAAAAACTTGTAGGTGGTTATAAATCAATTTATCTTTTTGGGATTGTAATGTTATGGCCACTACAGGTCTAGTGGCAATGGATATTTGATATAATTTAAGATGCTATTGGAAATTTTAGGTGGAATCAAGCATAAATAAGGATGGCACCTAAATATGGAAGAGATATGGATGAAAATAAGGAGATATTTAAGAAATTAGAGTTGCGTGTTGCTATGATTTCCCATCATCTAGAAGAAATAGATATGTTTGAGAGTGTGTTAATGACCATAACTCAAAAAATGGGCATTCAAGAGACCCAAAAGTGTAAGAAGAGGAGCACAAGGTCATATATAAACATGGTGAGACCTCAAAAGTAGTAACTTACTTTCATTCAAAGTGAGGACTAAGAGATCCAACCATTCAACAAAGAAGTGAATACAAAAAAAAATTGATCAAAGGTACTCTCAAATTGAGGTATATTTCAGCTTAGATAAACTAAATTCCTCTTAATAGACTTATTTTTCTCCTTTAATTTACTATCTAGAAATGTGTTAGCATGGTATGAAGCATTTATAACTTCTTTGCAAGTGAGAAAATCCCCATTCATTTTAAAATAGAAATATTTTAAGGAGTTATTGAAGAAGCAATTTTTCCCTATATGATATGAATAGGATAGATTTATTTGGTGGCATTATTTTTTATAGTGGTAGAGACAAAGCGTTTAATATTATACCCCTAAATTTGAAAATAAAGTGGTTCAATTAGGAAGAGATGTTGTGGAAAGAGATATGAAGTAAATTAGAGAATTATTTAGGCATCTTTGTAGAGTAGTATTAGGGAAAAATCTCAAAATATTGATGAGGAAAATGTGCATGTCCATTATTTGGAGATGCAAAAAATTAAATTCAACTTACTCAAGAAAAAATACTAGGGTAGAAAAAGAGGGGTAGCTGAGAAAGGATTCATAAAAAAGGAAAAAATAAATGGAAATGCAAGAAGTTTATTAATACTATTCTGAATAAAAATAATAAAGGCAAAAAAATGTTATTATTACCATTGTGACAAGGTGGGTGTAGACACTGAAAAATGTCTTAAGCGATATCACACACTCGAAACATGTTTACTAACATCATTTCCTCTTTAAATCCACCCTCTTTTCACTTGATTAATTAATTTATCCTAGCTATTTAATTGATTTCATCATTTTCATCCTTTAACCTAATTAATTAATCAGGTTAATGCATCCCCCTTTATGCTAATATTTCATCTCATTAAATTAAATCAATCAAAACGTTTAATTTAATTTCTTAAGTCCTCTAATTTAATTAAATAACCCTAAGTTATTTAATTAAATATCATTTCACCCTTTCCCCATTCATTAAATCATTTAATTTAATGAAAATCACCTTTATTCCTCCAAATCCCTTAATTGCATGATTAAATTAGCAATTAAACTAACTTTCCTCTAAAAGGGGAATATTCCCATGGAATATTCCTTATCCCCTTTTTGCACAATTAAAACTTTCTTTTAATTTGCAAAATATCTTTATCTTTCACCCATGAGAATATTCCAAAAGAATATTCCGCCTCCTCCAATCATCTCACTTGGCTTCTTGAGCAAGCTAAACCTTTAGCTTCTTAAGCAAGTTTTAACCTTTAACCTTTTGGAGATAGTCACCTTGTGACTTGTGTGTGCAGTTCAAAAGTGTGTTTGTTTGGAGTTTATGTGAGCCCTTGATTAAATCTTATCTTGCATTCCCATCCATTGATGAGAATCCATGATCCATGCCTCTTCTTTTCCTCCATCGTTGACTATTGATTAATATTTTCAATCTCAACCCTCCATCTCTCATTTGCTCTCCTATAAATAGGTCACTATTTGGAGACAAATGGATCCATATTTTTCAGAGCAAACTTATGTTGTTAAATCTCATCCATCTTTCAATTGCAAACTCATGTTGTTGAACTCACTTGTACTCACATTTATCTTTTACTCACTTTTAGCTTGTTTTGGTTCATTTTAATTGCATAGTAGATTAGAAGCATCCATTAATGGATTTCATGCATCCATCTTAGCTTGTTTTTCAATTAGGTTTTTTGAATCTCTTAGCATAATATCATTTAGATTAGCTTATCAATCACATAATTGCATCATTTTTAGCATAAAATCATGTTACTTTAGCTTGCATCATGTTTAATTCAGCATAAACTAGGGTTTCGTCCATTTATCATCACTTATATTAGGGTTTTTGAATCTCTTAGCATAATATCATTTCGATTAGCTTATCAATCACATAATTGCATCATTTTTAGCATAAAATCATGTTAGTTTATCTTGCATCATGTTTAATTCAGCATAAACTAGGGTTTCGTCCATTTATCATCACTTATTACAATGGTTTCATCAATTCTCTTCCATAGAATTGACTGAAACAGGCTGATTGATCATGAGATTGGGAAGGGTTGTTGTTCCACATCAATATGACACCAATTCCAAAATAGGATAAGTTTCAAATGGGTTAGAGTAGGAATTTAACTATTTTGTTTAGTTTGTGACATTCAATTTCACTAAATGCTTAGTTTAATATTTTCAATTTGAATGATCTTGTTTGTTGAGATTTAGATATTGATGGTTTTCATTATGCTTTTTCACATTGTCACCAAAAAAGGAAAAAATTGACTTTGTAGAACCCTAATTCTGGAAGCTTCTAAAAAGCTTGTTATAAGCGGTTGGGATGGAGAGTTGAAAATAAGGTTTTTTTTCATGAGATTGTAATAAGGTTTTTGCAGTGGATAATAAAATCATTGGATGGTTGCGGTTTTGTGGATGTAGCCCAGATTGGGTGAACCATGTTAAATTCTCTATGTTATCTTGTTGATGTGATAATTATTTTGTGTGTTTTATTTCTCTATTTTTTTGATCAAAACTGTATTTAATTGTTAGATATCTGCCTTCTAACCTTAACAATTTCTAGATATCTTGACTTAATTTAAATCCATATTTTCCAAAGACAACATAGACAATTGTGGCTTAAATCTCATGATTTTCACGAAATGGACATTGTGAAAGTTATGATTTTTTGACATAAACATTTAGTTTGGAAACATAATCAAGATGAGTGTTTGTAAAAACAATTCACTTAAGCAAGATAAACTTGACACAATTGAACCCCACATGACTATTTGGAGACCGAATGCTCTCGTTGAACAACCTGGTCTTCTCAGTGCTATCACTCAACCAAAATTTGACTTCATTAACAGAGAACAAGAATATATAATCAACAGCTTGAGAAGCTTTACTTTTGAAACCAAAGGAACACCCGCTCAGTGGAGAAACGCTGCAATTATCTTAGATGAAGAAGAGGAACAAGTTGATATTGAGGTTGGAAGGCCTATATTACCACCACTTGCATGGCAATAAAAATCCTTTTTTTTGTGATCCTTTCACTTCTTTACATGATTTAACAAAAGGTTAGGATCCCTAAACCAAAGTCTATGGGTTGTCACTCCAAACTCACACATCTTAAACCAAAAGCTTTCAAGAAACACATTTTAGCACTCCACAAGAACATAAATAGATTGGTAGCAAAATTATATAGACACACTTCAAGGTACAATCCAAAACTATACGCATTCTTTTGGAGTCAAAACCTCAGTCTTTTTCATGATATAGGACTTCTCTAAATGATTTATCACAAAATAAAAATCTGTAAGGGAAGACCTACCCTCTATTAGAATAGGTATATGTATCATAATTCAAGGTTTAGTAGGAAGTGGGCCTCAATAACCTATCGCAATCGTTACCTCTTTATGAGGAACTTTTATGCTTGAGCTAGGACAATCCAAACAAGTCTAAACATTCCCATCCATCCTCTCATCCAACTTAGCATTGTGTCTTTAGGATTTGAACATTTCAAAGGTCTAGCATTATTCTCACTACCTTGGTCTTGTCAAACATAGGTTCATTCTGAGTCAAAATTGGGTCAAACATCCTCATCCACCCCTTCATTAAATTTCATGCTTCACTTCACCTATCTTTGCAAAAATTTCACAAAACACTTTGGACTTGGAAACTTATCAAACCAACACATAACTTAGCTCCTTTTGTATGTGAAATGAATCCTTTTCCATGCATTTGGTTGAGTTAGTTATCATCTTTGGACTAGTTTATCTTGAATATCACAAGTCTACCCTAAATATTTCTAATTTTATCAACATATTTTATCCTAACATCAAAAAAAAGTTGAAAGTGTTGTCCTTAAATGCTTGCAAAGATCACCACTCACATCATCCATCTCTCATCCCCCATTATCACCATTGCTTCAAAAAGACTTAGAGCGACACTTTTACCTAGATTTGAGTCAACTAGAGAGTTCAAACATCATAAATAACAACACAAAACTCCTATAGGTGATGCCAAATTTATGGTAAAGACAATATCACAACACAAGAGAATCATGGAAAAATAAAAAGTTAAATTTACCTCAAGTGATCTAAATCCTTTAGAATTTGATCCAAGAAGTCACATTACTCCTTCACAACAACTGCCATCTCCAACAATACCATACAAAATCGAAGAAATCACCAATAATCCATTTGAACTCACTAGAGAGGAAATCATGGAACATCAAGCCTTTGAAAATGTAGCTCCAATTTCCCCTTCATTTGTTGTTCAAATCCTAACATGGAGCTTTACAACTCCATCGCTAGGGCACAATCAAAATCTAACAACTAGTCGTGCTATAAAATTTGGTCCTACTTCACCATTTGAAATTAATATGCTCGTGGGTACACTCAATACCACCGCATGTCAAACAACCACATGGACACCAACCTTTGGCACTCCCCCCGTCCCTAAATATCTAGAAAATCCATCTAAACCCTTGATGGTTCATTACTCCGCTAGAACTTCCATGTATCAAGGATACCAAACTTCATTTGTACCTATGTTCACCACTACTATCCCCAACATCATGCCAAGTAGTGGGGACCAAGTATCTTAAATGGATCTAAAAGGGAAAGGAGGTATCATCACATAGAATCAACCTTTGACACTACAAGGTACATCTTCATCCAATCCATCCATGGACACATTGAACACAATGGTTACACATAGCGCAACTATCCCCTCCATTTCCAACCGACATCAAAAAAATCCCTTGATTATGAATTCGATTAAATTAAGCAATTCCTTGACTACACCTCAAATACAAGGAAGCATTCCAAACATCAATCAAGGGAATATTTTCAACTCATGGACTCAAGGTCTTAATGAGCCTCTCACATCACAATACTTAATGGCCCCATTATCATCTTTTTCATTTGTCTCACACATCATACAAAATCAAGTAGGACCTCAAACTTACGTTTTTCCATCTTCATCGACTATCTTACAAGGGGTGTTAAATCAAGGGAATCCTCCATCTCTCATCATCAATCCATTACCTATTTTAACTGGAAAAATTTACTATCCATCTTAGATATCCCAACAACCACCATATCCCTCATTACAGGTGCATGCCTTAGCCCTACAACAAGCACAACAAGCTTATAAAAAATCCCTAGCAGCACAACAACAACACCAACAACAACAAGCAGCCCAACAAGCTTCTCTCACAATGAAACAAGAATACCAACAACAACAAGTATCCCAACAAGTTGCTCTCACAATGCATCAACAATACAAAAAAAAAAAAGTAGCACAACAAGCCACCCTAGTGGCACAACAACAACAAGCAGCCCTAGTGGCGCAAAAACAACAATAATACCAAAAACAACAAGTAGCACAATAATCTGCCCTAGTGGTGCAACAAAAACAAGCAACACAGAAAGCCACTCTCGCAATACAAAAACATCAACAACAACATTCCCAAAAACAAGCCTTAGTAGTGCAACAATAACAACAAGCCTTAATAGCTCAACATTATGCACAATAACAACAACAAGGTTCCTATTATAATTCTCAAACAAACATCATCAATCCCAACACATTAGGAACATATACATCCATAACCCAATCACCTTATTTCACCACCATACACACCATACAACCCATCTATCATCCCACCATATCTTCCTCCACCAAATCTGCAAGATGATCTCGCATCACAATTCAAAGTGCTATCCCAAGAAATATAGGATCTTTGACTAGGAAAGACAAAGAAGCCCCATACTTAGAATTTATGTCCTTATCCATTTGATTGAAACATCGTAATGGTACCATTCCCTCCTAGTTTTGAAATCCCCAAATTTGACAAATACAAAGGGAGAGGAAGTCATGTGGACCATATCAAAGAATTTAATGTGATGTTTATGGAGGTCTCCTATAATGATTCCTATTTGATGTGTCTTTTTCCTCAAAGTTTAAAAGGTCCTGCTATGGATTGGTTTTCTTATCTACCTCTCGACATTAAAACTTTCCAAGAAATCATAGAAAAAATCATCGATCATTTCTCCTTTAATCTTGACATGGATGCGAGTTTAGAAGAACTATATACTCTCAGAAAAAACAAAGGAGAATCTTTCGCTAGTTTCTTACAATGATGGAGACAAAGAGCCATTGAAATCAAGTGGCCTCTTCTTGATGAAAAACAAGTGGGAATCATCATTGCAAATCTAGATCCTGATCTATCCTTCCACTTGAAAATGCAATGCATCACATCCTACGATGAGCTTGTTCCTAGAGCCCTTAACATAGAAAGAGCCTTAATTTCACAAGGAAACACTCAAGCTTACAAAGACAATTGATTATCAACCAGTTCAATCGACAAACCTCATGTCTAGGCTAAAAAAAAAAACGTAACGAATGATAGTATAGTTGATGCTAAGGTAATTTTAAATGCTCCTAGGAAAAACAACAAGCACATTGCTAACATCCAACTAGTTGTGCAACAAACAATACCTTCTCAAAAACATCAGACTAACTACACCAAAACACATCAATGACAAAAATTCAATAAGACCAACTATCCAAAATGAAAGTACACAATTGTTAGAACCCATCGAAACCATCATAAAGAAGTTGGTAGAATCTAACATGATAACAATCCTTAAATTTGAAAACTACCAAGAACCATTAGAAAAATTGCCTTGGTACAATGAGAATGATCTATGTGACTTTCATAAACTCAAAGGACACAAAACAATGAATTACATGAGACTCAAGAACATCATCTATAGTGAAACCATATCTATTGAGGTACCAACCAAAAATCAAGATCTTAAGATATACAAGAATCCTATGCTTGAACATAACAAAGGTAAAGAAAAGGATTTAAAAAATGTGCAACATACCTATTCCAATGTGGTCACTTCTTATGATAGTTTCATTACCGTAGTCACAATCAAAGGACCTAGTACAAAATGTGGAATCACCACGTGCCATGGAAAATTTACCATCCAAGGAGTTTCATCTCAACCTAGGGTGCAGCCTCTCCAACCAATATCCAATCCCAACAAATACAATCTCTTGGACTAGCTTAAGAAGACCCCTGCATAATTTTTTTTATCTTAGAGTTGTTGAGGTTATCGCCTATACATAAAGAAATCTTAGAGAAATCTCTAGTTGAGTCCTTTGTCCCTAAAGATATCAATGTTGATCAGTTTCAAGCTATGGTAGGCCACATCACTAATCACCTCCTTACCTTCTCTGAGCAAGATCTACCATCACAACCATCTCATAATCATGCTTTACACATTGAATTTTTCATTCATAAGAACAAGTTCAAAAGAGTCTTAGTGGATGGGGGTGTTGGATTGAACATTTGCTCCCTGTATTTGATCAAGAATCTGGGTTATTCAGAAGATACTATTGAGAAAGAAAAAACTACCACCATTAGAATATACAATGACCAAGGGCGAGTATCACAAGGCATCATTGCATTACCCATTCAAGTGGGACCCATCATTAATGAAACCACCTACCAAGTGTTAGACATTGATCTTCCATATAAATTTTTTCTTGGTCGACCTTGGATCCATGCCTTAAAATTTGTAGCCTCAACCTACCATCAATGTGTGAAGTTTCCTTTTGAGGGTAGAGAAATTACTATCTATGGAGATCCTGAGCCTTTCTACTACTGCAAAAGCCTTGAATCCAAGTTCTAAAAAATCCCATGGAAACCTAACAATGTTGAAGGCCCTACACCATCTACCTCATTTGTTGATTTGACATCCCTTGCATGTACTTTTGAAACAAAGGCGCTCATTGTGTAGAATATACTAGATATGAAAGTAGTGATCCAAGATGATGGTTGTGGGAACTACAAGCTAATGAAGAACACCTACTCCTCCTCAATCTCATGGGAAACCCACATCTAGAATCAAAGAACCTAAAATGATCAATATGGAAGCCACTACCTTCACCAAGTGGGGGGATTTGAATCAAGAAGATGTCAATGAGGAAAATGTCTCTAAATTCCTCTATCAAAATGAATGACCTATTCCTGCTCTTCCCATAGAATATGGAAACAAAGGCTTACAACTAATGAAAAACATGGGATATAACAAGAATGAAAAGTTGGGACATAATGACAACAGTTTTCTAGAACCTATCGTTCCTGAGAAATGATTAAAGAATCTTGGTCTAGGTTCTACTACTAGCAAGGTTACACTTATTGGCAAAGGTACTTCCGCCAAACAAGCCGAGGCTTCCTCTCAGTTACCTCCATCACACGATACAACCTTAGATGACTTCCCACTTGGTATTGCTGACCTATTTGAGAACAAGAACCTCTTTATGATATCTATAACATCCTTTGTTCCAACCAATCAACCAACTAAAATAAGCCTAGTATACTCGCAATTTATTGACATGGACCAACAAGGACCACCAATTCTTGATTTATTTGAAAATGATGAAGCAATCTTAGAATTCATAGGGATTCATGACAAATTACCATGGATATATCATAAAGTAGGCTTTGACATAGATTTGGACACATGGGCATACTATGGGGAGACAATTGAGTCCTTCAGTTGCAAAATTGATCAAATGCAATACAGACCTTTAAGTGAAAACCACATTGTGGCACTTTCTGATCCTAAAATAATAAAAATAAAGGACGTATCCAATGGTGAAAACCTCTATGAGGCACCCAAGGATAAAGGATACAATCTCCCCCTTAGTGCAATACATCTAGAAAAGAAAGTAGTACTAGCAGAAAAAGCCATCCCCATCAACGTGGGTACTGAAGAAGCTCCTAAGATCACTTTCTATGTAGAATCCTTAGTGAATGAAGAGAAGAAGAATCTAGAAAAGTTCTTGAAAGATAAAAAAGCTAACTTTTCATGGTCATACACAGATATGCTAGACCTTGATCCTAAAGTATTTGTACATCACCTTGCAGTTTATCTTGAAACCAAGCAAGTAAAGCAAAAACTAAGGAAGATGCACCCATAGATAACACTATTGGTAAAACTTGTGTTACAAAAGCTTCTTGACATTGGATTTAGCCAACCATTAGATTATCCTGAGTGGGTTTCAAACCTAGTACTAGTCTCAAAACCCATTGGGGGCATCAAAATCTATACAGATTCCAAAGACTTAAACAAATCGTGCCCAAAAGATGATTTCCCTCTTCCTAACATTGATCTCATTTTGGACTTAATAACTGGGCTTGAAATGCTATCACTCATGGATGGTTTTTCAGGCCATAAGTAGATTATTATCGCCAAGGAGGATCAACATAAAACTGCATTCACTTGTCCATGGGGAACCTATTACTGGAAGGTGATGTCATTTGAATTAAAGAATGCAGGAGAAACATATCAAAGAGCTATGACCCTCATCTTTCACGACATGATCTATAAAAAAAGTTGAAGATTATGTGGATGATATTTTGGAAAAATCAAGAAAGATAAGTGAGCACATACAAGTCTTAGGACCCATCTTTGTCAGGCTTGAATAATACAAAGTATGACTAAATCCAAAGAAATGTGTCTTTGGGGTCACATCAGGAAAAATCCTTGGCTTTATTATCTCACAAAGGAATATAAATTGATCCAACAAAGGTAAAATCCATCCTAGACATGGAACCACCACCAACATTGAAACAAATGAGATGATTACAAAGAATACTATAGTTTATTAGAAGGTTCATAGCACAACTATTAGACAAGATACACCCCTTTTCATATATTATCCATAAAGGAATAACCTATAAGTGGGATTAGAAGTGTGAAGCAACTTTCCATAAAATCAAATATTACTTATTAACAACACTAGTGTTGATGCCACCAATACCAAATAAACCATTGATCTTGTACATCTCAACAACACCAGCAACACTAGGAGCTCTCTTGGCACAACATGATGAGAATGGAAAGGAAATAGCCATCTACTATATAAGTAGAACCTTGGTGGGCTATAAAATGAACTATTCACCTATTGAGAAATAATTCCTAGCAGTAGTTTTTGCTTCAAAAAAATTCAGACACTACATGTCACATCAAATCAAGCTCATTGCAAACATTGACCCATTAAAATACCTATTATCCAAAGCAACTCTCATGGGACAAATGGATAAATGGGTGATGATCTTAATAGAATTTGACATAGAGTATGTGGAGCACAAGGAAATCAAAGGACAAGTGATCGCAAACTAGTTAGCAGATGTACCTAGCTATGCATAAAATCTAGTGGTATCTAAATTCCCCGACGAATCAATGTTCCTTATCAATCTCACAACTCAGTGGAAGATGTAATTTGATGGATCATTCACACAACATGGATTCAAAGCAGACATTCTTTTCATCACCCCTCAAGGTGATTGTATCCCAAAGTCATACAAGC
This sequence comes from Sequoiadendron giganteum, assembly GCA_007115665.2. Lineage (NCBI taxonomy): Eukaryota > Viridiplantae > Streptophyta > Pinopsida > Cupressales > Cupressaceae > Sequoiadendron > Sequoiadendron giganteum. Next base: position 248,420,648 of record CM021104.1, on the reverse strand, counting down.
TATCATTTTCATGCACCAACAACATTGTTGAGTATGAATCCCTAATCATAGGCCTAAGGATAGCAGTTCAATGGCATATTCAACAGATGAAAGTCTATGGAGACTCACATCAAACAATTCAATGATGACTACAAAACTAAGGATGACAAGCTTACTCCTTACAAGAAGATGGTGGAGAATCTCAAAGACCTTTTTATATACATAACTTTTTTGCAAATTCCTCACATGAACAATAGAGCAATAGATGCCATGGCATAAATTATATCATTATTAGACATGTCGAATAACGTCCTCCAATGAGAATTCTTGGTATAATTGCTTCTCATACCAACTTTTGAAATCCTTGAATCATAATTATTGTGTGTCATTGTTGGTCCTAGATTCCCATGGTATCATGACATATTTATTTACCTAAGCAGAGGCACCCTTCCATCTGATATCACCTCAAACCTTAAAAGGAACTTTGTCAAAAATGCATCCCAATTCGTGATCCTAGGTGGTGCCCTTTACCAAACAAGCATTAAAGGAACATTTCTATGATGCCTTAACCAAGAGGAAGCATTGACTACTTTCACAGAAGTACACGATGACATATGTGGTTCCCATTCTAGTGGTATGACATTAGCTAAGAAAATGTTGAGGACAGGATACTACTAGCCAACCATGGAAAAGGAATCTCATCAACATGTGTAGAAGTGTGTCCAATGTCAGTGACATGGAGATCTTATTCATGCTCCAGCTCAGGAACTACAACCAATGATTAAATCTTGGCCTTTTTCGCAATGTGGACTTGACCTCATAGGTAAAATCACTTTAACATCATCCAATGGCCACAAGTTTATCATAACCACCATCGAGTACTTTACTAAGTGAGTGTAAGCCATTCCTATGATCTACATAACGAGGAAACAAATTTCAAATTTTATCCTAAACTACCTCATCTATCGTTATGGTGTTCCACAAACCCTAATCTCAAACAACAAAAATCCCTTTAAGAATTAGGATGTAAAAGAGTTGTTCCAAAGATCCAATATCCAATATCAATTCTCTATGTTGTATACCCCCAGGGTTATAGTCAAGGTAAGGCTACAAACAAAACTATGCTAAAAATCCTGAAGAAAATGGTCAATGAAGCTGGTCGTGACTAGCATCTGCAACTACATCTCACTCTCTAGGCATATCGAACCGATATCTGCATGCCAACAAGTGCAACCCCATTTTTCCTAGTCTTTGGATCAGAAGCCATCCTACCTATTGAGGTTGAGCTCTCATCGTTATGAGTGTCTCTACAAAACCTGATCATCGATGAAGAATACCAAGTGTCTCAATTGAATGAGCTATAATTCCTAGACGAGCGCCATCTCGATGCTCTCAATCACTTGCAAGTATATCAAAACAGATTGAAATGAAACTATAACAAGAATATTGGGAATCTATCTTTTTAGGTAGGAGATCTTGTCCTAAAGAATAATCAGAAGAACCTTCCAGATTAGGACATTAAATGAAAGTTTGAACCTAATTGGTTGGGTCCCTTTGTCATCACAACAAGAAATGGATCAGGAACATATCAATTGTCAATGCATGAAGGTGAACCCTTGCAAGAACCAAATAACAACTTGCATCTCAAAAAATTTTATGCCTAGTCCTAACGGGTATAAATCAAAAAATACAAAAAAATAAAAAAATGATCAAAATCCAAAAAAAAATATCCTCTAGTGAAAACCACTTCAGTAGTGCTTTAGGCAAGTACCTTGGTGAAAACTTGGAAAATAGATGCCTTGCATAAATAAAGCACCTCCATCCATTCTCTAGCTCTTGGTCCTATCATTCTTTGCACCACCATCCATCCATCACCCATCTGCAGTGGCATCATAGCTTGATATTGTGAAGTATCATATCCATTTAGTACTACTTGGAATATCCCAAAGGTCAGTTTTTCTTGCCTTCTCGAAGTAGTCTAGCATATCATGTTGGGAGTAATTTGTTCTATATCACATTAGGTTCTTGTATATCTTAAGGTCATCAAAAAATACCAAAAGCATTCATAAAACCGTCATCTCGAAAAAACCAAAAAAAATCAAATATCTTGTACAACGAAAATCCAAAAACATTTAGAAAATTCTAAAGGAAAAATCCAAAACCTCCAGATAACATCAAAATCCTAAAAAGGTTGAACATCAAAAATCCAAAAACAATGTCTTGTGGTTGAACTACGTCGTCTTTGAGCTTGAACGTAGGCAAGGCTTATCTTTGATCATCCCCTGAGACACCCTAGGTCAGTTCTTTAGTAGTCCATCATAATAAATTGGCATCTGTCATCTGTTCATATCTCATTTGTAAATAGTTCATGTCATGTTGTCCAACTACATGGTCTTTGTGTGTATAATGTAGGCAAGGCTTATCTTTGATCAACACCCGAGACCCCTAAGATAGATCCTTAGGTTAGGTTCTTGGTCAAAACTCTCAAAAATCCCAAAACATCCAGATAATTGAAAACCACATAAACATTCAAATATTAGAAAACACAAAATAATCAGAAAACATTAAAAAAAGACCTAAAAAGCCTCAAATATCTCAAATGACCCTAAACAGCCTCAGAAAATCAAAAATCCAAAAACATTCTCATAAACCTTCAAAAAGACCAAAAACAACCTCAAAACATTTACAAAATACCAAAAACATTGAAATATTCCAAAAAAAATCAAAACCACCCATCCCATCTCACTTTCACCTACAATAAAATTTCACTCATAATAAAATTGATCATCACCATCAACCTTTGGCAAAACAAATTGAAAAAAAGTATAGCAAGTCATAAAGTGAGAGCCTAAAAGTCAAATCCTAAAGTCTAAATCATAGTTGAACACGTTAGTGAAGTTTGTATTAACGACTTATCATTAGCATCATTATCCTAGCATCAAACAACAACTTCCTGATCAACATGCCCTAGGATGCATCCTTCCTGCAATGGACATCAGTACCAAACATCAATCCCATCTAAACCTAAACTAGGCAAGGGATATAGATGACACTGAATATTTATCTTTGATCTTTTCTTACAATTTATCTTAATGGCCCATTCTGAGGACCTCTTGATGATGTCTATCAAAATGATTTAGAGAGAAAGGCATGGGGCATCTATCATGATCTTTCATTTGTTGTGCTTGTGGATACTCTTGTAAAATAATCTTGGTGCATACTTGCTTAGTTGTGTGTAGGAAGGTTGTTTGGAGTATGTTGTTGACTATTACATATGCTTTGTTCCAATATATTCTATGCTTCTAACTTACATTCCAATGATGTTTCCATATGTCAAGGTGTGAACAACAACTATCCTATCTATTTTCCAATTCAAACTCCATTACAACACCATCATTTTTATCATTACCTTGATGCATCGTGTATATGTGTTATATAAAATAATAAGGAATGATGTAAATCCCAATCTCGAAGTGTGAGCACCTTATCATCTTGCATGTTTCATCCTACATGTTTCATCTTGGATTGTCTCATCACCATCTCTAATAAAGTCTCGATGGATCATGGACTTGTTGGATCTTTTTGAAGCAATCTTCATAATCAATGGTCAATCATTTCTTTATCCTTTTATCTTCTCTCTACACTAACCTAGTATCATGACAGTCAACAAAAAAATCATCAATGCATCCATCCTGCATCCACAAACCATCAAAATACATGCATCTCATAATCATGTCATAAGCATAAAACATCCATCAGCATAATCCATAGCATAATCACATCATACATTTTGCATTATCATTTGAGTTGTGATGAATAATATATATTTGTTATTCTAAGCATCTTAAATCATTGCATATCATAAATCATTTTACATCCATACATCTATATACATACATAATCATCTCATAAAATGCATGGAAAATCCAAAGGAATTGCATCCATAGAATAGCATCACATAAGCACCTCATATCATGATCATCCATCAGCATAAGAATGAAATAAAGTGAAACACATTGCATCATAAATAATATGTATCCATATCATATATATATATATATATATATATATATATATAAATGAATGTCATGGTACAAAATATGGATTAGTGTATGTGTAATGATCATAAATACAATATCCACGAGGCTATAAAAAAATATAAATGAATCTCATGGTACAAAATATGGATTAGTGTATATGTAATGATCATAAATACAATATCCACGAGGCTATAAAAAAGGATCCCATGAATGTATCTCTGTAATAAAGAATCGGACAAAAAAATAAAAAAGTGTTTGTACATCGAAAGCTAGCCCTGGTGGCTGCTACCCTCTCCAGCCTACCTCTCAGGTTGATCCTCTGCTCTCGAATGTGCATCGCTCCACTGCAAATAATCAGGATGTCTTAATGCCACTGGTACATCTCTGTGGTAATGCTACCTATAATACACAACCTTTGTAACAACCTCTCTGTATAACCTGGCTGATACTATCCGACCATGAGTGACCACCATCATAGCCTCAAATCGTTGGTGTCAAGCAACCTCCTAGTCTCTCTCTCTAGTCACGACATGTACCCTTTCTAACACCTTATCTCTCTCGATTGTGAGAGAGACCACCTTTTTTCATGCCTGGTCTCACTTAGTGTGAGCTTGATGCCACTCACCAATCAATGTCTTCACCTGCTACTGCAGGTACTAAATCTATGCATCTCTTGCATCTAGTGGTGGTGGTGGCCTTGCATGTTGTTGTCCTCCCTGTTGTACTACCTGTGGCTAAAAAAGAGGTTGATGAGGCTACTATCCAACTGAAAGAGCCCCCAAAACCTAACCATCTTGGCCATCTTGGCCACCTTGTCCTCTACCTCTAGTCCCTCTGCCTCTGGGTCTCCCTCAAGGAGGAGAACCTACTGGATCTGCAAGTCATTGGGGAGGAACAAACCAAACATCATAAGGTGATGTAGTTTGTGCTACCATCTGTCCCTGATCATAGGCCCATGGCTGAGCCACCAACTATCTAAAGCTCTCAACTACCTTGGGAGCTGGAATAGGCGGTCCCCATGTGGGAACCTCTTTGTTCGACCTTGTAAAAATGACTTTGTTATCATCATGCAGCCTATCTTGTACCGCTCTGAACTATCAAGCCACCCTATCTAGTAAATATCATTCAATAATCATGTACTTGCGACCCTGCATATATTGGGTCTGCCTGGAAAAGTACAGATGTTGAACATCATCAAACTAAGGTGGAATTTATAGCCATGAGCCTTAGTGGAAAACTATCATATCATCAATCACCTGTTGCTAATACGAGAGCCCAATTTTTTAGGTGTGCCTCAAAGTGATTGCACCTTTGTATCTCCAAATAACGGGATCATCTGGCTCTGCGTCTACCATCTAAACAATAGGTCAGAGCACGACAATGTTCTCCCACACCCATATATGTAGCAAAGTCACCCTTATGCCAATCACTCTCCCATCATAGTAAACAAAATCATGCAAATCATGATACAGGGAGGCCAGCATCACAAGCCCCCACACAAAGAGTGTCCTCATATGTAGCATTTGATGCCATGCCAAGCCCCATCATGGGTTGAATCCTCTATTGCATCTGTTTGGGGCAACCAAACCAGAGATGATGGCTGTGATAATCAATCTAAAAGTCGACACATGACCTCTGTACAACTCGAGGTTGATCTGTGATGTCGATAAAAATATTTTGATCCATCTCCATAACCTCAAGGAAAGCATTAAATCCAACATCTACATCATAAATCAAATGATCCCCATTTATTGGTAAACATAGCATATGCCATACATCCTCCAAAGTCACCATCACCTTTCTTGTCAGAAGGTGGAACAACGACGTCTCACTATGCCATCTCTCGCACAAGGTAGTCATCATAGCCAGATATGTTCGGATCATGGGTGCATATGCAATATACCAGAGGCCAATCTCTCCTAGGTTCTCTTGGTGCAACTCTAACAAATATCCAAGTCTCTCCAATACGGTGGGCCTATGCTCCCATGACATCAGCAGTGGGAAGACCTCCTGCACCCATGAAGTGCATGGCGTCAAGAAATCAAGGAAATTTGACTCAATTTAAAATTTACAACTCAGAAATCACAATAGCATCGTTGTTTTCAATAGTGTCACTTTATTCAAATTTCAAATTGTGATGCCCAAAGCATTTAAAATTACAAATCCTTACTTGTGTCACCAGACACAAGGGCATCACATTTTAAACTTTGGCATACCCTAACCCTAGTTTCTAAATTGGTTGAAGCATCACTATATAAGCATGTGTCGAGATTTAAAATTAGAAACCCTAATTTTAAATCACAACTAGTGTCGCCATGTAAATATGTGTCATTATATGTCATTTCAACGTCATCGATTTCAATTTGGGCATTGCCATATAGTGATGCCGCCAAAGTTTGAACTTTTAAAAGCAAAAAATGCATCAAAAAGTCAAATTTTAAATCAAGTTTTTATCACATATTGATGACCCTGCACTTGGAAGCCATTGATATTGTCGAACTCGATCGGAAATGTATCTGAGAATCTCTTGTCGCGACATTTCATTAGAGGGCCAAAGCTCAAAATAGCAAGAATCTCTCAAGTGTGAATGCACAAATGAATTAAAAGTGACCCTTGGCTAATTTAAGCTAGTAAATTAGGGTTTTTTGCCCTAATTTCACCTTCAAACTAGGGTTTATCATCATCTTCACCAATTTTTCCAATTGGAACCTAATTTTGCATCATTTTTTGTATTTTTGGCATAATTCTTGCTTCCCAGAGCCTTTCTGGACCCCTTGGGGCAACTTTTAACCGTTATCCAGAAATCAACCCAAAATTCAAAATTTATGCCCGATTTCTTGAGGGGGCAGGGAATCAGCTTTATCCTTCCATTGGGGCATCTAAAAAATTAGAATTTTTTTATTTTTTGATAGGAAACAATTTTAATCTGAAAGGCATTTTTCTTTGAACCTAAGCAGCAAGTACCTCGCTTCGAAGAGGGGCAAAATGTAAAAATTGAAAAATTTCCTAAGCAATATCATACACTCGAAACAGGTTACTAATATCATTTCCTCTTTAAATCCATCCTCTTTTCACTTGATTAATTAAATTAGCCTAGTTATTTAATTGATTCCATCATTTTCGTCCATTAACCTAATTCATTAAATCAGGTTAATTCACCCCCCTTCATGCTAATATTTCACCTCATTAAATTAAATAAATCAAAACATTTAATTTAGTTTCTTAAATCTTCTAATTTAATTAAATATCATTTCACCCTTTCCCCATTCATTAAATCATTTAATTGAATGAAAATCACCTTTATTCCTCCAAATCCCTTAATTGCATGATTAAATCTTGATTAAATTGGCAATTAAACTAATTTTCCTCTAAAAGGGGAATATTCCCATAGAATATTCCTTATTCCATTTTTGCACAATTAACACTTTCTTTTAATTTGAAAAATATATTTATCTTTCACCCATGAGAATATTCCCTCTCCTTCAATCATCTCACTTGGATTCTTGAGCAAGCTAAACCTTTAGCTTCTTAAGCAAATTTTAACCTTGAACCTTTTGGAGCAAGTCACCTTGTGACCTGTGTGTGTAGGTCAAAAGTGTGTTTTTTTGGAGGTTATGTGAGCCCTAAATTAAATCTTATCATGCATTCTCATCCGTTGATGAGAATCTATGATCCATGCCTCTTCTTTTCCTTCATCCATGACTGTTGATTAATCTTTTCAATCTCAACCCTCCATCTCTCATTTGCTCTCCTATATATAGGTCACTATTTGGAGACAAATGGATCCATCTTTTCAGAGAAAACTTATGTTTTTGAATCTCATCCATCTTTCAATTTCAAACTCATGTTGTTGAATTCACTTGCACACACACTTATCTTTTACTCATGTTTAGCTTGTTTTAGTTCATTTTAATTGCATAGTAGATTAAAATCATCCATTAATGGCTTCATGCATCCATCTTAGCTTGTTTTTCAATTATGGTTTTTGAATCTCTTAGCATAATATCATCTAGATTAGCTTAGTAATTGCATAATTGCATCATTTTTAGCATAAAATCATGTTAATTTAGCTTGCATCATGTTTATTTCAGCATAAACTAGGGTTTCATCCATTTATCATCACTTATCACAATGGTTTCATCAATTCTCTTCCATAGAATTGACTGAAACAGGCTCACTGATCATAGGATTTAGAAAGGGTCATTGTTCCACATCAACATGACACCAATTCAAAAACATGATAAGTTTCAAATGGGTTAGAGTAGTAATTTAACTATTTTGTTTAGTTTGCAACTTTCAATTTCACTAAATTCTTAGTTTAATATTTTCAATTTGAATGATCTTGTTTGTTGAGATTTAGATATTGATGGTTTCCATTATACTTTGATCCATCATGGGTCAAGCATAATTGGAACACCCTGACATATTTCCTTCATCTCACAATGGGTCATAATGAATATGATCACTGAAAATTACACTTGGATTTATATACATTTTGAAAAAATAAAAATAACAAAGGTGTTGCAACTCTACATAAGATGAAGGAGATTGAATGTACTTTAGACATGGTTGATCAAATATCTTGTACAACTATGTGAAAATATTAAACATGGTTTATGGTGAAGCTTAAGATGAGGACAAGTCTACCAAGATTTTCCAATTGAAATTATAACTAAAAGGTAGAAAATTGGTGCTCTTTTCGATACTTGATGTCAAGCATATTTAATTTATTAGAATATAGTGCAAGAACTAGGGTTGGAAGTAAAGAAGCATCTAAAATCATATTCCTTAGCTTGGTTGAAATAAGGAATATAAATTTTAGTCAAAACATAATGCGTAATCAAATTTGCATATTCAATGGGATTCAAGGATAAGATAATCATCGATGTTATATCATTAGATGTATGTAGAAATATTTTTTGGTACCCCTTATCTCTATCAAATGAGATGTAATTTTCTATCACAAATTAAGCAAATATCAATCAAAGAAAAATGGAAGAAGAGATGGTAAAATTATATTAGGAAAAATCTAATGTATCAATGATGAGTGTTGCCCAAGTAAAACTATTTTTTTATATTAGATATAGAGGAATCAAAAAAATGAGGATTACAACGTTTTTAAATATCAAATGTGTTATTGTTCACCCATAGTATAGGAATATATTCCTTTCCAATTTACACCATATTACAAGAATTTACAATGATTCTTCATGAATACTTACACCAGGATTATAAAATTATAACTTATACTTGGGATTACTTACATCATAAATACAAAATTTAATAGTGTTAAGCTAAAGATATACTAAATAGTAGGTCAAATCTTCAAAACCTTCCATTTTTACCAGCCACTAAACCTATTATTCCTTGTTGTAGTTTTCATATTAACAAGAGTCTTTGCTACTTCTTGCTTAGTCATTGTGTTTTTCTCCTCCATGGAGTTACTACTATGTGCCCCTCCCTCTTTGTTCTTTTCTCCTTCTTTAAGCTCTTTTTGAAACTCCTATAGTGTTTTTAGGAAGATCTCAACCCCTTGGTGACCATCCTTCCAAGTATTCCCATACCTCGCCTCTTGTTCGTCAATGTCAATTGTTCTCTTCTCAAGAAAATTCTAGAATTTATCCTTTGAAATCTTGATGGTTATGTACGCCTACATGGAAACATTATAAACTATGAGTCTCTTACAAGACTCAATAAGCACCCTCCAACATCCCTTAAACTTATCTTCATTTTGAGCTTTCCAGATAACCCACAAGATTTTAGTGGATATACATAGCCAAAAGAAGAGATATCCTTATTCATTTTATCGTCAATTTCAAGTAAGATTTTTGTAGGATTGGGTTCATCATTAGTCCCCAAAATATTTTGTTCATTGCAAAAGAGCTTCCAATTTCTTTTAGCATACATGCAATAAAAAAAATGTGTTTGACTAATTCAGGTACCCTACATAAATTATATAATCAATGTTCAATTTTAACTGGTACCCTTTGCAGTAGCAACAACCACCTAAAGCAAGCTTTTTTTGGTTTCAATTCTTTTGATCAATTCTTCTTAAAACAAATTCCACATTGATTTATATTTAGATTGGTACCCCATGTTTTATTAAAATGCCCAGATATATCAGTTTGTTTGGTACAAAAGAAATAGATTTTTTTAGCATTTACTTTCAATAAGGAGTTGTCATCATGCCACTGAAATTCTTGGTATTGAAGGTTGTCAGATTCAACTTCAACATGGAAATGGATGTTTTTGCAAGATTCTTGTAACACAGTGTATGTTCTCCATTTAATTTGAGGGAGATTAAATTTTTTACTTAGTTCATTCCAACCCTTCAAGTTACCATTCACTAGAATATCATTGAAGCATTTGATCCCTTTTTGAGCCCAACTTTTGGTCGAGTAGCCTTGAATTAAAGCTAGGGGTTTGTCTTTGTGTTTCAAGTTCCACCATATAGATTTGTGCGTCATAATGGTGCTATTACCATTCTTGATGAAGTGGAAATTAGTTATATTATTCTTAACAATATCCCATGCTTTCCAAATGATTTTGAATACATTGGAACCTGTAGGGGCAATACAGCAAGCACTATAGTTAAGGATATCACACAAAGGAAGGAGTTTCCATGATTTAGCCTATTTGGGTATTGAATTATGTTTTGTCTAATGAGGACCTTGCACAGTTCCTTTACATCCAATGCTCCAATTATCCACTTGGATGCCAAGGAAATTCCTTATAGTCTCAAGTCCTTTATGCCTAATCTACCCCTTGTTTTGGTAATGGAGCACCATTCCCATTTTACAACATGCCTTTTTTTGTTTCCTTTTCCATCAAACCATAGGAAATTTCTTATCCTTTTTTGGATTTAATTAATTTGATAACAACTAAAGAACCATAGTGATGTAGAGTAAATTTTCTAAGATGATAAAATATTTTGGAAAACTTGTATTATTCCAGCCAAGGACAGGTATTGCTTATTCCACTTGTCAATTTTTTTCTCAATCTTCTTCTTGATCCAAAGCCACATTTATTTCAAGTTGGGATCTATGGAAAAATTAATTCCAAGATATCTTACCAATTTTTTAGGTCCCCCCCATTGAAGATTAAACTTCTTTAGCCATTCAGGGGGTGGGGGGGTCATTCCACCCCAGCATGCAAGATTTGGAAAGTGCAATTTTTACACCTTATGCTTGACAAAAGGTATTGAACATGTCCATAAGGTTGTTCATATTTCCTTCCTCCAATTTAATGAATATTACAATGTAATCTATAAATTATATGTTAATGAGCTACTTACTGTCAGGTAGAGTAATACATTGACCACAAGGGATGAGATATTATCCCTTAACATATAGTGTAGTGTATCAAAAGCAATAATAAAGAGTGGTGGGGCAAGGGAGAAACCCTTCCTTATTGATCTCTCCAGGGTGAATTTCTCTATGAGGGTTTCATTCACATCTACCCGTTCCACTACATCCTTGAGTAAGGTTTTAACCATATTGCATAAGGAACTAGGAACCTAAAAGCCTCTAAAACCAACATTACAAATGACCATTCAATTTTTTGTATGTTTTTAAAAGTTTGGAAGGAGCATTGCAACCCCTTGTTTGGATTTCTTTTCCCATTCCATCGCCTCCCAACTAGTGATGAGATTTTCTAGAATATATCTTCCCTTTAAGAAATTTGTTTGAGTGTCAATTTTATGAAGGATGGTATGATATTTTCCAATCTGCTTGCTAATTTTTTTCCAAGACTTTATAAGAAATATTTAGGAGGGTGACTGGCCTCTAGTTATTGACTAAAGTCTTATCCCCATCCTTGGGGAGCAACTCAATGATTCCTTTATTAATATTCCTACCTAGTGAGCCTTTTTCCAAGGCCTCACTATAGACTAAATACAATTCTTCATAGACCCAATCCATGAAGGTCTTGTAGAATTCAGTAGGGAGGCCATCCACTCCAAGAGTTTTGTCATTTTTCAAAGAAAGGATGGCCTTTCTTATCTCCTCCTTTGATATTCCTTTACAGAGCTCAACAACCTCATTTTCCTTGATTTTATTTGGGATAATTTGCTTTATGTGTTCCTTGGCTTTGTAACTAGCTTCCTTAACCCCTTTCCATGTAAAGAGATCTTTATAGAACTAGAAAAATTGCTTCCTTATGTCCTCCTAATTGGTCAGAGTTGCATCATCTGCCCAAATTTGGTCAATCTACTCTCTTATCTACCTTTCCTTGATGTATCTAAAGAAGAATTTAGACCCCTTATCCCCATTTTCAATCCATTTCATCTTGGCCCTTATCCTTAAACCTTTAACTTTGATTTCCTGAATTCTCCTCAAGGAACTCTTGGCCATGTTTAATTTTTTGGTCAAGATTTCATCATTTGGCCTCTCCTGTACGTTGGATTCAACTTTAAGAAATTTTTCTTGAAGGATACCTTCTTCTCGCCTCCTATCCATAACACATTTCTTCCCCATTGTTTGAAAGAGGATCTTCTAGCCTTTCACATTCATGTACCATCTGTCAATAACATGCAATCATATATGCATCCACTTATTAATTATGCTTAGAGATTCAATGGCATTCTTTCAATCTTTATCATTAAGCAGCTTGGTGTTAAGGATGAACCCCTCACTAGAACCTTTTTCTTTTCTTTTCCAACTTTAAGATAAAAAAACTCCTTAATGGGGTGGTGGCTTGAAAGAGTATAGGGAATTACCTCCACTTTGTACCCTTTCTTCACCAACTAAACAAAGAATAAATCTTTATTTATGTAGAATTTTTCCAACCTACAATAAATCCTCCTCCCCCCCTTTTGGGCATTGCACCAAGTGAAAAAAATACTAGTGCATTCTCTTTTTTGAACTCCAACGGGATTCTCTATTTTCAACCTAGCCTTCATTATCTACCAAAAATACCTTTCATTACCTTTCTAATCTAGGTTCACACCTCCCCATTTATCTTCACTTCCTTCCACAAGGTTGAAGTCACCCCCCAAAATCTAAGGGATGTCATGTAGGTTATGAAGCCAATTCCATAATTGGATCATATCCATGTACTCATTTGGTGAATAAATAGAACATATACCAAAGCAAGATTCCTTCCTTTTGATTATAACCCAAACTACTCTATTGCATGGAGATACACCAGATTCAAACAAAAATTTCCCCCACTCCTTGGATAAAGGGATGGCAGCACCATCCTTCCCCTTATCATTCCTGGTGAAAAATTGTGACCCCCAAATTAATTTTAGGCTTGTTTCAAGAGTAAATCCTACAAATTTCACCTCTTGAAGAAGGACTACATCTTTTTCCTTCCTTTGGGCCAGGAATCTCCTTACAATATGCTTCTTGTTTGGGGATTCTAGCCCCCTTACATTCCAAGGGGTACAGTTAATATTCATTAAGTTTTTTATCTGGGGGGGGGGCCGCTTTTTATCACACTTAAAATTGTCAAACAATTTAGGAAGCTTACTCTCTATTTATAGTCTCTTAGCAGTGGGCACATGAATAATTCCACTATTCTTCTTCCTTTTTTTCTTTAGGAATATGAATACTATCCCTATCCATGGGTATGATAGTCGCCATATCTTTCTTCTTCCTATATTTCCTGGTTTTTTTCATTATCACTTCCATGGGGACCTCCTTCCCTTAAGTGGTATCCCTAGCAGAATACTCCCCTAAATCCTCTGTAGACTCTAAGTCAAAATGTGACACCATAACATCTGAAGTTTCTACTTCATCAAGATTGTTAATAGACACCAATGTTTTCTTTGAGTCAAGGGAATCATTTTTTCCAAGTTCAAGGATGTCCCCTTGAACCTTAATTTTATCCACTCTTTCATTACCATTCATCAAATACATAGTAGAGGGGGCACTAGGTGTCGTTAGGCCACCCTAACTACCACTAGGGTTGGTAGATCCCCCTTTGGGCTGCCCCTCAACCACCACACTCTAAGAAGGAAGAATGGTGGAGCAAGGGTTTTGTCCTTCAAATTCACTAACCAATTTTTTGACATGAGAAGGTGCATCTAGTTCACTTTTTTTTTTCCCAATTTTAACATTTTCTTTATTAATAACAACCTTGTTAGGACCTTTTTTATTTTGTAAATGTTTTGGAGTTAAATTTGTAAAATACTCCACTTTCTGGTTCCTCATTGGTATGATTTAATCTTTTCTCCAAATCCTTTTGTTTAATGTTTTGTCTAATTTTTACCAATGCTAGTTGTTGTGCATTCCTTCTCCCAAGGTTTGAATTTACCAATGCCTCCTCTGGACAGGGCACAGTGTTATCCCCAATTTTTTTATAAACACTTTCCTGACATAGACCTTCATTACCTGAGGTCATATCAGGCAAATATTTTTCTAATTCTTTCATTAGGGTTTTCAATTGATTAGCAGTTCTCTTTGTGTCATTATTTGATTTGGTTTTTGTTCTTGTCACAACTACATCCTATTGTACATTACTGATATCCACACCTTCTACAACCCCAATTCTTGGGGGAGATTTATTTATAATTGAATCTGAGGAGGGACATAAAGTGTTACTTTCCTTTGAGTTGTTCTCTATTTCCTTTTCCTTAGATTTTACTAAGGATGAGGTAATATTTTTATCCCCTATAGCTAGGGCAGAGCTAGTATTTTTGTTTTTAATTAGTGGGAAGTTTCTTCTGATATGCCCTTCTTATTGACATAAATAGCATGCATTAAGCCCACCTAGGGTTGTAAGGGCACAGGTGAATGTACCATTTTTAATCTTAATTTCCAACACTTTAGTGATATCAATTCTCGGTTGTAAAGATACCAAATCCCTCACATTTGAATGGGGTAGAGAGGATTTGGTATCATCTAACCTAATTATGCTTCCATAGGGCTCCAAAAGGAGCGAGATGAATTTCCATAGCCTTGGTTGGAAATATTTAATCACTAACCATCTTGGGTTAGATAGCACCAAGACTTCTTCATTTAGGGCTTCTAGTAACCATGCCAAAGCATAAAAGATAGATTTATTGACATGATAGAATGACTTTTTTATTATTTCTTCTTATGATTTAGGATTTTAAAGAAGATCTAAAAAACCCCACTGCACCATTCTGATAATAGTAATGAAACCCTATATTTTTTACCATACATTATGAAGCCATTCATTTATATATTTCCTTGTCGAGACCTTAGCAATGTCCAAGACTACAAATAAAATTGATTTTTTTTGTAACCTATTATTCTCAATTGAGATTTCATTATCTAACACCTTATTTGGAATTAAGACAACTTTCTTAGGGGAGGTTGAAGGGTGCATACCATTTCCTTCTCCTCCCACACCTTCAACATTCTCGATGCCTTGACTCAAAACTTGGCACCTTGCGACAAGCAATTTTTGTCTTCCACAACAATATCTCCAAAAGATTTTGTTTGCAAGTTATCTACATTAACCTTCTCATGTCTATTTAACAGACCATATGGAGGTTTTGTATCATCCACCATGATTATTCCAACACTTCTAAATTACCACACATATAACATAGGTTGACACACAAACATAAACACAACCCAACCCACATACAAGACAAACAAAAGAAAGTGAAATAGTGGCAAGTGACGAGAAATGAGGGGTTGTACCACCGGACAATCATGTTCAATTATGGAGGAGGACCGAGCCTCCTCCATGACCTCATACAAAACCCCCTCCAAACTAGATGCAAAATTCTTCACATGCACCACCTCTAAAAGCCCCCTCTTTGTTGTTTGATTAATCCCTATTTTTCTCGTGGATCCCCAAGTAAAACTATTGATAAATACTACAAGAATTTTTATTTATTAATGTTGTAGGGAAAAAAATAGGAAGAGAAAGTGGTAGAGATTAAAATAATATGTGGAATAAATTCAAGTAGGGAAAAATGCAATGTAGAGTACCTAATTTTCCATTTTGGTGAAGCTTTTGAGCAACCTAAAGAGTTGTCCCCTCACAAAACTATTGAGGATGAGATCCATTTATATTTAGATTGTCCAAGTTTAAACATAGGATTGTATCAACAAAGCATTTTAGAGGCCAATGAAGTAAAAGAGAAAATATGATATTTATTGAAACAAGGAGTTATGTGACCTAATACATCACCATGTATTTCTTTAATTATGGTAGTGTTGAAGAAATATGGAACATGTAACCTATTTAAAAAGTTTATGACACACTAAATAAAAGTATGGTAAAGAATTAACACTCTTTACTATGCATTGATGATTTATTAGATAAAATTCATCATGCCAAATATTTTATAAATTTAGATTTAAGGTTAAATTATCATCAAGGATTAAAGAAGATAATATTGTGAAAATATTGTGAAATAAAAATAAATTATTACTTTAGTGGTTGGTGCTTTCATTTGGGTCATGTAATGCATTAACAAACTTTATGTGGTTAATGAATAAATTATTATTCCCTCCTTAATGTTTGTGTCAAATGGCCAATGCAAGAGATGTTCTTAGAAAGTATCAAAGATGAAGTGGATAAAGATTGAAAAATACCTCATCAAGACCAACAAATTATTCTTTCTTTCAAAATTTCTAAGTTCATGTTCATTTTTGTAAAAGTGACTGACGTCGCTTATTGTAACCAAAAGTTAGAAAATGAGCCTTATTTCTTAAAAAATGATGAAAATTCTAACCAAATAAGGTTTATTCTTTTCAAACCCATTATTCTTTGAAAAGTTAGTTAGGAAATAGTTATTAGGTAGTTACAAGGTGGTTATCTGAAGCAACATATAAATACAAGGCTATTTAAAATGTAAGGGGGAGAGTTTTTCCAGAGGGGGAAACCTTGGAACAAAATTGAGACTTTCTAGATGACTCTTGTTTACACTTTGTACATAAAGGGTTTATGAGATTGTATAATTTCAGAAAGATAATAAAGGTACATTTAGTTTTCATGTCTTAAATGTGTTTGTACACATCTAAAAATGGTCACGATCAATCGAACCTGTTAATTAATTAAATATGAATTATTTAATTAATGTTTCTCAAGTCTTCTACATATAAATAAATTTAATTATTTATTTATATTGTTCATTTTTCTAATTCTTCTAATTTAATTAAATAAATTTATTTATTTAATTAATGCTACCTTCTTCTTAATCAATTAAATAGATTTTACAATCTATTTACATTAATTATCAAAGTTTAAATTCTAAATTTAAATGATTATTCTTCCCTCCACATTTAATTAAATATTCTCAATATTTAATTAAATCTTTTTTTCCAAATTTCCCACTTCTCTCATAAAAATTAAATATTCTTAATATTTAATCAAAAGGCTTTTTCCTTTTCTCATAATTAAATATTTACAATATTTAATTAAAGCCTTTTCACATTTCTCTCACACATAATTAAATATTTATTTATTTAATTATGAGAGACACCTTTCAATTGTCTCTTCATTTTCTGTCTCTTGGAATTCCTCCTCTTTTTTGAATTCTCGATCTCTCACCGTTCATTTCAACAGGTTTGAACTCGACCGTCGATCTTGGCCAATCGAATTCCTACCTTCAAAAATCCATAAATACAACTCTTTCATGAGCTAAAAAGGATCTCGAATCTCATACTTTCATGCGTAGTTATTATAGTCGCAATCTTAGCAATTCATAGCATTTTTAATTCAATAGTTCAATCTTGTAGATGCATATGCATTCATAATAATCTTATTCTCTCAAGTGCCATTCTATAAGCTGTGTTTGCACAACTGAGAGCAAACATATTGAAGCGAATCCTTGGAGATAGAGGACAATGGAACGAATTTAAAGAATCTGCTGTCAACAGTTTGCATTTACTTTATTTTATTTAGTTTTCTTCAATCTAATGTTTCATTGGTGTATTGGTTTAGTTTCAATTTAATTGACACATTTTATCATACACATTTCTAGCGCCCACCGTGGGGCCAAGCCCCGTATTTTCACTTCTATTTTTGCAGATTTTTTCTGGCAAGTGACAGACAAAAATCGCGGTTTAGCGCATACGAGTCTCGGTTCAGCGCATACGAAGCCTATTTTAGGGCATACGATGACTGTTCTGGCGAATACATGACCTGTTCTAGCGCATACGTGACCTCTTTCAGCGCATAGACACCCTGTTTCGACGCATCCCTGGGACCTCTTTCGGCGCATACATAACCTGTTTCGGTGCATCCAGCAACTGTTTCGGCACATTTACTAGATCTTTTAGCACATATGTGTCCTATTTCGGCGCATACATAACCTATTTCGGCGCATACAACTTCTGTTTCGACGCATTAATTTGTAAAAATTTAAATTCTGATTCCGACGCAATCCACAGACATAATTTTTCTGATGCTATTTTTAACAGAATGAACCAATCCTAGGGTAGACACTTAATTTTGAATTAACCAATCCTAGGATAGTCACCAAACATATTTTCTTTTGGTTAAAATAAACCCCATGTTTTTAGTGAAGCAACATCTTCACTTAGAATAGAAAATTTTCCAATTTAGATTTGAAATTGAACCATTATTTGCATGTTGTGATTGTGGGTAATAGGTCTATGCTCTCCCCTTAACTGGGTGATCAAAATACCAGACTTACCTTTTGTTTTATGTAATTTAATGCTTTTTTTACATCCTTTAGAAGGCCTGCCCTAGTGAGAAAAAGTACTCACCCTATGAGAACGACCTAAGTGGGAACACCTAAAGCCAAGGTTTCCAACCCACTATAATCAAAAGCAAGTTGTTGATGAAAATCCAACTTGACAATAGTAGACAGGATAACCATCCCCAAAGCCTTTGTTCTAAAGGTTGGGAGGTCTCTCGAGGGAGTATATCTATTGTCACACCGAACGGAAAGACTTACTAAGAACCATAGTGTAGCGGCCAGCCGTGTCAATAATCAAACATCATTTTAATCATGGTGCAAGGGGAGGGAAGAATCTACCCCCAAGACACTCACCATATAGTCGCACGGATTGTTTTCTCAAGGAACTCGATATCCACTTCTGTCACTTTGAGTACGCACCTGGAAAAGACAAAAACACGGGCGCCCTCTAGGGGGTGACAAGGCTATGTGAGTCGACGTGATTTTAAGTTGTGGGTTGTGATTACTATGATGACCTATTTGACAAATTAAGAGTGAGTCTGATTGAACTGCTTATCTTCTTTAAAACCCGTGGAAATCTCAAGAACATACACTCTTTTTTTAGATTTTAGGATTAACAAAACAATTGTCTTCTTCTATGCTGTGTTTTTCACATTTAAATCAGATTAAGATCATCCAAAACAAGAAAATTTGCCAAACTGTCAAAAACATGTCGATCTTAGAGCTGTTTTAGCACATCTGGTCTCTGTCTTAGCGCATTGGGTCTCTATTTTAGCGCATCTGGTCTCTATCTTAGTGCATTGGGTCTTTGTTTTAGCACATCCGATCTTTGTTTCAACGCATCTATGCACTGTTTCAGCGCATATGTGCTATGTTTTAGCGCATTCAGTCTCTGTTTTGGCACATCTGTCTTCCAAACCTTAGGTGTGATTTTTTGGATTTTTAGAAATCAAGGCGTAGTCGTCCTTCTCATTTTCACCAACTTGTAATCGCATATGCTACTTATCCAAATCAAATTCTGCAATAGAGAGCTCAAACACATTTAGGCATCCATTAAATTCATCTATCTACAAAGCTAAGATCAAACTTCACAAAGTGCAAAATCACCTTTATTTTTCAATCTTTGGTTTAATTCCCACAAACAAGATTTTCATCCTTTCACTAAGGGAATCACGAACTAAAGATTAAAAATCTTTTAAGTCATATAATCTTCATTCTATCCTGACTTTCATTACCATTGCACCACTTCATTCCTTTGATCAAAGTTAGTAGAGTTTGAATAAAGCTTATGCCTGTTGTCACAAGATCTCAAAAGCATTTGGAAAAAGACGAAAGCACAGTAAGTGAAATGGGTGATAATAATGGGAGGGAAGAAGTTCCCTGGTGTAATTCAAATATGGAAGAAATAACAAAAGAAAAACTCCAAGAAGCCGAACAAGATCCCCAATTCCATACTTTTATGGACAAGGTGATGGAACGAAATAAGGGAAGATATTTCCTTACTTTAGCTATGCAAGGAGCTAAGTTACAGGCTGATTTTGATACAGAAAGGATTAAAGAAAGTCCTGAAATCCCTCTTGATGATGTTAGTGCCCTTACTCAATAGGTCAAGGAACTACAAGGGCAAATAAAAGAAATGCAAGGGGGAACAACAAAGAAGTATGTTTTGGAGGAAATATGTCCTTATCCTTTCAATAGAAATCTTCAAATGATTCCTTTTCCAAAACATTGTGAAATCCCTAAGTTTGGTAGATATAATGGGAAAACTGACCCCATTGAGCATATAAGGGATTTTTGAAATATGAGTTTAGAATTCGCTCATGAAGACACCTACTTAATGCGATTGTTTCCATGAAGTCTGGGTGGACAATCCATGGAGTGGCTTTCAAAGATCACTCCCCACATCAAAACCTTTGAAGAGTTGATAAATAAATTCATATCACAATACTCTACAACATCCAACATCAGATAACCATGCTTGATCTTTGTAAGATAAAACAAAAGGTAGGGGAATCTTTCACTACATTTTTGCAAAGATGGAGAAAAACATTTGCTAGATATTCTCGTCCTATTCCTGAAAAGGAAAAGATGGAAATCTTCATCGATAGTCTTAATCAAGAAATGAGTTACAGACTCAACCTTCATTGTCCTCCATCATTTGAAAAATTGATTGAAAACACAATCACTATTGAAGGTGCATTGATCAAGTGTGGAGTTCTAAAAATTGATAAAGAGGGTTCAAATTCGTAAAACAACAACAACAGCAACAATCATAATAACAACAATGACAAGTCATGATTTTGGACCCAAAATAAAAATGTTGGAAATGATGGGGTAGTAGGTGCTAACAACGTAAATTCAAAACCCGTCATTCTTAATGTGTCAGGTGCTCAACGTAACAATAATGTTGGACATTCTAACACCCAAGGCAATGTTTCTAATCAAGGAAACACAACTAATACTCGTGGAAATAATTTTGGCAATAATCAAAATTCAAGTGCACCCAGAACATCATATTTTTCAAATCGACAGAATTTCACTCCCTTGGGCCAATCTTTGGAATCCATTCTCCAAGAATTATTGAAACAAAACACTATTACATTGCCACCACAAAAAGACTATGAACCTCGAGTTAAACCACCATCGTGGAATGACTCACACTTCTGTGATTATCATAGATGCAAAGGTCATAAGACAAACAATTGCCACGGGTTAAAGAATATCGTTCAAGATTTGATTGATAACCGTACCATCATAGTCGAGGGACACAATGTCAATAATGATCATCAAGCATTCAAAAACCCACTCCCTAATTATCACAAAGGGGAATCCTCGAATGATAAGGGCAGGAATGTTAATAACATCCAAGACATTATTATCAATCATATCTATACTGATGACCCTCAAATCAATGCTATCTAAATCAAAGGTAAGCCAGAATATTGAGAGGTCAATGTTACTACAAGGGGGAAAGCCAAGATCATTGTCAAAGGCGGCTCATCTAAAGCAGCAATTCCCCCTCCAAGTCAATACAATTTGGTTGAACAATTACGAAAAACGTCAGCCCAAATTTCTATCTTGGAGCTTTTAAAGTTATCACCTACACATAAGGACATTCTAGAAAAGGCTCTCGTTGATACAACTATATCTCCTGATCTAGATACCGATAAACTTCAAGCCATGGTGGGACACTTGTCCTCCACCACATGTTTATCTTTTTCTGAAAGAGATGATTCATCCATAACCCATCCACATAATTCATCACTCTACTTAGAAGTCATGGTTCACAAAGCCCACATTAGACGTGCCCTTATAGATGGGGGAGCTGGATTAAATATTTGTACTTTGAAATTGGTCCTAGCTTTGGGATATTCAGCAGACTCTATAGATCCATGGAGTAAAATTACAATCAAGGCCTATGATGATGAGGAAAGGACTTCAAAAGGACTCATCATGTTACCAATCAGAGTGGGACCTATTGTGAAGAATACTTTTTGTCAAGTTCTTGATCGAGATCTAACTTATAACATACTATTGGGTCATCCATGGATTCATGACATGCAAGCGGTCTCGTCTACTTATCATCAATGTTTGAAGTTTCCATATGATGGACAAGAAGTAATAATACCCGCTGATCAAAATAGCAGTCAAACTTGTTCTAACCTAAGAGCAACTCAGGACACATTTGTCCCACATAATAGAGAGGCTTTGGCCATCTCTACTTCCAAAAACAAAAAACAAGTGCAAGAAATGATAAGCAATTTTGGTAGCAAGCTAAAACTGAAAGACAAGGGGGTGGGAGAATATTCTTTATCTCTCTCTAATCTACCCCTATCTCCGAGATCCCATGGTCAACCATCGACATCCACACAACAAGCTGCAGCAATTTTAGCCTCAACTTCAACCCCCATCACCAAGTTTAATGGTATGTTTATCAAAGGAACTGAAGAGGAAGATAGAGCTATTTTTGATTGGCTCTACAAAGATGAAGAAGAATCCGTGCAACATATCAAGTTACGCACACGACAATACGGAAAGGGTTATGCTATCATGCAACAGATGTGTTATGAAGGAAATGGCCCTCTAGGTAAAAGAAAAGAAGGTATTGTTGAACCTGTCCAATTAAAAACAATGCACCCAAAGGATAAAACTGGGTTAGGATATGTTGAGGATATTAAGGAAGAAGTAGCACACGTAACATCAAATGAGGAGTTAGCTGAAAACATTCTATGAATGCAAGAAAATGATTCTAACACTGACTCCAATGAATATGAATGGGACACCATCTATGACAACGAATTGTGGAGAGATAAATAGGTGGATGTCATACACAAATTCTCACCTACATTCTTACAAGGAGAAAGCTCAAGACCTCCGCTTGATTATGTCCTACAAAGTGATCAGGATTCTAGTGAGACCAATTCGATTCAAAGTGAGATATATCATTTTGAGGAGGATACCATCTTAGATCTTCCCTATAATAATGTTGACAATAACATCATGACCCTCACAGCCAATGACCTTTCTCAATCTAATGATTCATTACCTTTGGTTCATCCTGAACTCATTGATTGGGAACAAATCGCACCCATTGATGTTCCAACTTTTCCAAATGACGAAACCATAATAAACTTTCTTTGTTCTTCCCATCCCGAAACAAGTTCCACCAGGGAATCACTAGATTAGAGTTTTCGACAGGAAAGTGCCAAGTTTCTCAGCTATGAAATAAATAACATAAAAGAAAGACCTAATGGTGAAAACCTAACAAAGGCAGTATTAGGTCAAGAAAAAAGAAAAATAAAAGAAAGATCTAATGGTGAAAACCTAACAAAGGCAGTATTAGATCAAGAAAAGAGAAAAATAAAAAGCATATCCAATGGTGAAAACCTTTCAAAGGCGCCAGAGGATGGGAAACTTGACACTCTTCTGGAGTACTATTAGGAAAGATCTTCCATTTTGATTGAACCAACAGAGGCACTCAATATAGGTACCATAGAAAAGCCTAAAGTGTTGCAATTGGCTGCATCTCTTACAGATGAAGAAGTACCTAAATTCACAGAATTTCTCAAAGATAATCAAATCAGTTTTGCATGGTCCTACACAGATATGCCTGGATTGGATCCAGATCTCATCATGCATCATCTATCTATTACACCAGGGGCAAGGCCTATAAAACAAAAACTTAGAAAAATGCATCCACATGTTGCGTTGCTGGTTAAAGAGGAACTAAAGAAACTTTTAGACGTTGGATTTATCTGATCCATCAATTATGCAAAATGGATTTCCAATATTGTACCTATTTCTAAGCCAGACGGAAGGATCAGAATTTGCACAGATTTCAGGGATTTGAACAAAGCATGTCCTAAAGATGACTTTCCTTTACCAAACATTGATATGATTGTGGATTTAACTACTGGACATGCAATGTACTCATTAATGGATGGATTCTCAGGATACAAAAAAATAAAGATTACACCAGAAGATCAGGATAAAATAGCGTTCACATGTCCTTGGGGTACCTATTGCTGGAACGTAATGCCATTCGGATTAAAAAATGCAGGAGCTACCTACCAACAAGCAATGACAACAATTTTTCACGATATGATGCATACATTTATGGAGGATTATGTTGATGATCTTCTTGCCAAGTCTAACACTAGAGAAGGACATATTGATATCTTGTCTAAAATTTTCAAAAGAATGGAACAATTCAAAGTAAGACTTAATCCTAAGAAATGTGTCTTTGGAGTAAAATCCGGAAAGTTATTAGGATATATTGTGTCAGAAAAAGGAATTGAAGTGGATCCAGCTAAAGTACAAGCAATCCTTGATATGCCACCACCAAAGAACATCAGTCAACTATGCTCTTTACAAGGATGGTTACAATCCATTCGCAGATTCATTGCTCGATTGGCAGATAAGAGTTTACCATTTACATATCTCTTGCACAAGAATGTTCCATTCAAATGGGACAACAAATGTGAAGCAGCCTTTGAACAAATAAAGCAATATCTCATGAATCCTCCAGTATTGGCTCCACCAATACAAGGTGCGCCCCTCATATTATATATTGCTGCCACAAAAGTATCTTTAGGAGCATTATTGGCACAAGAAGACAATTCAGGAAAAGAACGAGCCATTTATTACATCAGCAAAACTCTAACAAGTCACGAGCTAAATTACACCTTCATTGAAAAATCTTGTTTAGCAGTGGTGTTCACTTCTCAAAAATTACAACACTACATGTTGACTCATACAGTAAAGCTTGTGGCTAAGATTGACCCACTCAAGTATCTTCTAAGCAAGGCAACCTTAACTGGCAGGTTGGCTAAATGGGTCATGATCTTAAGCGAGTTTGATATTCAGTATATGGATTGAAAATCTATAAAGGGACAAGTAATTGCAGATCAACTAGTAGAAGCACCAATGCTAGCAGAACACCCAATACATGTTGATTTTTCTGATGCTGATATTTTTACAGCGGATATCCAACACTTATGGTCACTCTACTTTGATGGTTCTTATACTCAATATGGTTCAAGAGTAGGAATTATTTTTATTACACCTCAAGGACATACGATCCCAAAATATTATTGGCTAATGTTTCCCTGCACAAACAACATAGCTTAGTATGAGGCATTGATAATCGGCATGAAAATTGCAGTAGATTGGAAGATCGCAGAACTTCAAGTTTTTGGTGATTCACAACTTGTTGTAAATCAAATCAATGATGAATATACACTAAAGATGATAAGTTGATACCTTACAAAAGAATGGTGGAAGATCTCAAGAAATACTTTGTTAACATCAAGTTCATGCAAATTTCGCGCATTGATAATAAAGCAGCAGACGTTATGGCTACAATCGCCTCTCTACTCCAATTGTCAGATAATCAAAGATGGTACGATTTCCTGGTGGAACAATTGTTTTCTCCTGCCCATGAAAATCCCGAAACACAAATCATTTGCCATCTTATGAGTTCTGACTCTTCCTTATATGGCCAAATTTACACTTACCTGAAAGATACTAATTTACCCTTAGGTTTGTGTAGGAATCAAATACGGAATTTCATTCATCAATCATCCCGTTACACCTTAATTGCTAACATATTATACCGGCATGGTCTGGATGGTACCCTCCTTAGGTGTCTTGAACGCGATCAATCGGAAAAATCCTTACAAGAGGTCCATGGTGGAATTTGTGGGACACATTCAAGTGGACTAACCTTAGCAAAGAAACTTGTAAGATTAGGATACTACTGGCCAAACATGGAGAAAGAATCATTCGCCTTTGTGAAGAAATGTGCCAAATGTCAGATTCATGGGAATCTCATTCACGATCCTGCTCAAGAATTACAACCTTTTACCACAACATGGCCTTTCACTCAATGGGGATTAGATTTGGTTGGCAAGATACATCCATCATCTTCAAATGGACACAAATTTATCATTACAGCCACTGAATATTTCACTAAGTGGATTGAGGTTGTTCCTCTGACAAGTGTTATGGGTAAAAAAATCTCTTCATTTATCTTGAATTATATCATTTGTAGATATGGCATTCCTAGCTCCATTATAACAGATAATGGTAGACCCTTTAAAAATCAAGATGTTGATGAACTATGTGAAAGATTTCGCATCCAACACAGGTACTCCACACCTTATTATCCGCAGGGGAATGGCCAAGCTGAAGCTTCAAACAAAACAATTCTAAATTTTTTGAAGAAAATAGTGAATGAAGCAGGTTGTGATTGGCATGTTCATTTAAATCCAGCATTATGGGCCTATAGAACAAGCATTCGCACACCGACATGAGCTACTCCTTATGCTTTGGTCTATGGGGTAGAAGCTATTTTACCACTAGAAGTTGAGATCCCTTCACTTCGAGTATCACTCAAAGGATTGATAAATGATGAAGACTACAGAGTATCAAGGTTACAAGAGCTCGAACTACTTGATGAATGACGTCAAACTGCAGTTAATCACTTGAAGGGATATCAACAAATCATGTCTCGCAGTTACAACCACAGAGTCAAACCATGGCGTTTTCAAGTGGGTGATTTGGTCCTCAGAGAAAACCCTCGAAATCAACAAGATCGGGAAAAGAAAGGCAAGTTTGAAGCAAATTGGCTAGGCCCGTTCGTTATCATTGCAACCTACGGATCGGGGGCATATTAGTTGTCGACAGTAGAAGGGGACCTGTTTGAAGATCCGGTCAATAGCATTCATTTGAAGAGGTTCTACACCTGGAAAAAATCAAAAACAATACAAAAAGTCTTGGAAAAAAAAAAAACATAGCCTTGATGAAAACCTGGCAAACAGGCGTCTTGGTAATAACAAAAAAATCATAAAATCAGGAAAAAGTGCAATAAAAACAAATAGTGAAAGCCTGGAAAACAGGCATTGTTTGTAATTTCATTTAGCTCTCTCATCTATTAGGATTCATTCTGCATATGCATCCTCGCATCAGCATCGCACACACCCCACTATCACATTCACATCATTTTTCCTTGAAACGACAAGGATCTCATCATGGTTTGATGATTTGAGGTTTATCCATCGCAACGGTTGTGTCTAGCAAGAGTTAGAGTACAAGGTCACTAGGGGGCAGTTCGTTTTTCTAGGAGGTAGTCGGCAGCGTGTGTCTAGCATCGAAATGTCTAAAACAATAGTTTCTAAGCTTACATGTTTATCTTGACAGATGATTTAAAGAACAAATGGGATGATCTTAATCTGAATAAAATGAATGACAAAACTTAAAGCAGAAGTTACAAAATTGTTGTTTTGATATTTGATGACATCATATCTTTGGAGTGGTTCAATGATGTACTGAACTAGAATCACAAGGAAGAAGTATGATTTTTCTTTGATTGTTGTTTGTAAGTTAATTATTAGTATTGTGCAAATTGGTTGCGGGACATGTTCTACAAATAGATCATTGATGACATTTTGGAATTTGCACAGGAAAAT
The DNA here is from genome assembly GCA_007115665.2 of Sequoiadendron giganteum. Taxonomy (NCBI): domain Eukaryota; kingdom Viridiplantae; phylum Streptophyta; class Pinopsida; order Cupressales; family Cupressaceae; genus Sequoiadendron; species Sequoiadendron giganteum. Next base: position 248,393,070 of record CM021104.1, on the reverse strand, counting down.
GGTTAACTTTTGTCTATTTATGCAAATAATACTCAGGTCATCTTGGTTCAATTATACCTTGATGCTTGTATTAACTTGCTATATCAAACACCATGAAAGCAATACTCAGGTCATCACTGGTGCTAGCATACCCTTTGATGCTTGTACTAACTTTCAACATATCAAAAAGGCTCAATGATGACAACTAAACATAGCAAGAAATGGCAACAAGGAGAATGATTCATAATTTCATTTAGGGTTTCATAATTTCATTTAGGACTGCATAATTCATTTGCATTTTAAGGTTCTTTTTAAATAGATTTTTGAGGGTGGATCACATTTTTAAAATATCTTTTTCAAAAATGGTTGAGTAAGACTAGACATTTGTTACATCTCATAATTATATTCATTATCATATCATTTTCCATCATTATACATCATAGGCATTCATTACATTATAGGCCTGGTTATCATTCATCATTCATTAACATATACATCTGCATATTTTACACATTCATAAAATAAAAAATTGCATTCATATTTTTCACATCATTACATCATATATCATACGATCATTACATAAGTACATTTTTCATCATCATCATCATACATCACACATCTCATCTAAAAGCATTCACATCTTACATATTGCATTCATTATGTACATCATAAAAGAAATTTTATCATATCATCATTGCATCATCATACATGACATAGCATATAAAAACCAAAACATCCATAACATGTGCATAAATCATCCATAACACATACATAATCAAATCACCATTGCATATCATAGATCTCATCAAAACAAATGTCCAGAAATACAAGGATATCAAATGTTTCAAAAAGATATATCATACAATGGCATCAATGTGTATAATAAATTGCTCATCAAAGAGGGGCATCTGGCCATGGATCATGGCTACTACTACCACCGGAGGTAGCGGGTCTCGCTGGATCTCTGATCCTGGAGGCTCTACTCTCTCATCTGGCTGGCTAGCCCACACTCCTGGTCACACTCTTGGAGTGACTGCATGAGTGAGTCCAAGACCGAGTACTTGACTGAGTGAAGGCTATCCACCACTCGGGTGGCACTACCTCAAAATATCGCATCCTGTAATACTCGATCTCCCGAGCAGTCTCTAATCCCTCTGCCACAACCTGTCCAATAGAGGTGCTCTCCACTGATCTTAGTAGTCTCTCGGCTACACCCTCAGCCTGTACACATTTCTCTCGGAAGCTGTCTCTCTCGACCATAAGCTATGCTATCTGTGGGTTAGGAGGTGGTGGTTGCGCTATCTATCCCTGTAACTGACTGATGGTCACCTGGGCCTATGCTAACTGACTCCTCAGAGTCTAAACCTTAATCTGCATGGCATCCACCTATCCCTGTGATGGAGCCCTAATGGTGATCTGTGGCGCTAAAGTGCTGGCCTGACCCACTGCTCTAGATGTCTGTGGCCTAGTACTAAAGGGAATATCAAAGAATAGTCTCTGTCTCCCACCATCCCTATCATCCCCATCATATGAGTCGTCTGACTCCTCATCTGTCTCCTCAGCCTCGCAGCTCTCATCATCTATATCCATGGCTACCCCGTCGATATCTGCCACCTGCTCGGCCTGTACCTGCCCCTGATCCTGTGGCTGCCCTGCTACTGGATGTCCCTGTGGTTGTTGTAATCTTGTCAGGATAACTGGACCTCCCATCAATGGGGTAGGCTCATCTGGACTAGTAAAACGAGGAAAGGGATGTGTGTAGAAATATGCAGCGTAGTCACTTGTCATCCCTGGATCTGTGACCTCTGGTCGTGTGGTCCAATCATCTGGCTGTAGCTCAAAGTACTCCTCTCTGGTGGCCTCAATAGTCAAAATTGGCCCCCACTCTGGTATATCTCCCCGATGCCTGGCATAATGTGCCGTCCCCTGGGGCATCATCTGAACCCATCCAAACTGCCTCAGAACCCTTCGACCTAGGAATCTCTCGATAATGAAGGGTGTGCATCCAATCAAGTATCTAGGTCTCGTGACATATGGCAACTCTATATCATCTGACTGCCATGGGTCACAATCCACATACGATCGCTAGATGACCGTGTCCAAATCATCAAGTACCCATCGCCAGTACTCTAATTTGCCTAGCCTCGATTGGACAAGGGGCCCTATGTACGCATAAACATATGGAAATCCGAGAGGGCAATCTCTCTTGACAATAGGACATGTAATCGCAAAATGCTCCCACACGAATAACTGTAAAAGAGTCACCCCACAGGAAAGACTCTTCCCACCTATATACACAACCTGATGAAGGTCATGGTACAGATGGGCAAGCATGCATGATCCCCATGCATATTTGGTATAGTAGAGAAGCATGTCCTCCAAGATCCTACCCCACCCAACTGATAGTCCCTTTGACCTACGATCAGGACAAAGGAAACCACCGATCATCCCTGCTAAAACCGAAGGTAGTGGGGCATACCTCTTCGTCATCTCCTTCCAGGGAATCTCATATCCGCAGACATGAGGATCCTGGAAGACCCATCTCAAAGCCTCTGTACCCCCAATCTCCTTGTGATCATAAATCACAAGCTCTCCAACCACAGGAATACCCAAAATCTTGTATACATCCTCTGGAGTCACTGTAATCTCTCCTGTCGGCAAGTGGAAGGTGTTGTGTTCACTGTGCCACCGCTTTGCTAAGGTAGTCAATAGTCCCCTATTGACCCGATACTACAGGATACTCAACAGAGCTCTCAAGCCACACTGGTCTATCACTCCCAAATCATCATGGGACAGTCGGGGAATCATCTCCCATGTCTGCGGAAATCTCTCTCTAATCTGAAGGAGGCCAAAATCCTCCTTTACAAAATTATCAAGCAAGCATGCAACATAAATCAACAAATGGATATCATCACTCAATCAATACATCAAGCAAGTTTACATCACATCTATTTTGTTTTTCATATCACATGGAAATAAATTTAACAGTCATCATGACTTAATCTATTTGACTTTCAAATCAGGAAAGCAAATTATCATCTCTATTTTGTTTTTCATATTGTAGGGAAGCAAAATTTATCAAATTTATTTGTTCTTCAAGCACGAAGGCAAATTTATCAAATCTATTCATCGATGATATTCAAATGCGTAAAATATGTTTTCTAATCTAGCAACAATCATCAAGCATGTATCAATTTTTCTTCAAAAAATTGCAAATTGGCAAAAGTACATGAATGTGCTAAAACCATGGATGTGCCACTTTGTTCCATGAATGTGCTATAACAGTCCATGGATGCACAATTGCATGGATGTGCTATTTCATTAATCATATGCGCTATAACAGTTCATGGATGCGCTAGATCACCCATGCGCTAATCTATCATTTTTCACAGGCAGGTTTCATGGATGCGCCATTTTATCTATCCTATGTGCTAAATCCCCTATGCGCGATTATTTGGCCTCTATGCGTGATTGTTCTATCCCTATGCACAACTTTGGATGCACTAAACTATCTACCATATGCGCTAAAAGACCTATCGCCTGCGCTAAAACAAAATTTTGAAATTTGAAAAAATTCGAAAAAGCATCCAAAAATGTATAAATTTTTAACGGAGAGGTTTGGGTTGACTTACCGGAGGTCCATACATAGGTGGTCTCTGATGATGGTGACCTCGTTTGAATCTATGGCTCTCATACGGGATCGGCATCACTTTTATCTCTCTCAAAGCTCCAGTTTTCTCAAAGGTTACTGTTCAAATGAAAGTGACATTTCACCTTTTTCATCTTTTAAAGCGGTAAAAATAGCATTTATTACTGGGCAAAGTACTATTTCGAGAGTTAAATCGCCATTTTTCTCCGCAATCATCTGAAAATTTTCCAAATCATTCTCATCACGCGATTTATCTCTCGAGGGGGCATATAGCATCATCAACATTTTTTCAAAAGTCAGGGGCAAATTCTTTGAAGCAATGCGTAAAACACATCACGTCAAAGAGGGGCAAAATGTACACATCTAAAAATGGTCACGGTCGATCAAACCTGTTAATTAATTAAATATGAATTATTTAATTAATGTTTCTCAAGTCTTCTAAATATAAATAAATTTAATTATTTATTTATATTGTTCATTTTTCTAATTCCTCTAATTTAATTAAATAAATTTATTTATTTAATTAATGCTACCTTCTTCTTAATTAATTAAATAGATTTTACAATCTATTTACATTAATTATCAAAGTTTAAATTCTAAATTTAAATGATTATTCTTCCCTCCACATTTAATTAAATATTCTCAATATTTAATTAAATCTTTTTTTCCAAATTTCCCACTTCTCTCACAAAAATTAAATATTCTTAATATTTAATCAGAAGGATTTTTCCTTTTCTCATAATTAAATATTTACAATATTTAATTAAAGCCTTTTCACATTTCTCTCACACATAATTAAATATTTATTTATTTAATTATGAGAGACACCTTTCAATTGTCTCGTCATTTTCTGTCTCTCGAAATTCCTCCTCTTTTTCGAATTCTCGATCTCTCACCGTTAATTTCAACAAGTTTGAACTCGACCGTCGATCTTGGCCAATCGAATTCCTACCTTCAAAAATCTATAAATACAGCTCTTTCATGAGCTAAAAAGGATCTCGAATCTCATACTTTCATGCATAGTTATTATAGTTGCAATCTTAGCAATTCATAGCATTTTTAATTCAATAGTTCAATCTTGTAGATGCATATCCATTCATAATAATCTCATTCTCTCAAGTGCCATTCTATAAGCTGTGTTTGCACAACTGAGAGCAAACATATTGAAGCAAATCCTTGGAGATAGAGGACAATGGAACGAATTTGAAGAAGTTGCTGTCAAGAGTTTGCATTTACTTTATTTTATTTAGTTTTCTTCAATCTAATGTTTCATTGGTGTATTGGTTTAGTTTCAATTTAATTGACACATTTTATCATACACAGTGTTTTCGAGTTATTCTTACTGATTTATTGTGCATTAAATTGGTAATATCTTTATGTAATTATAGAATCCATTGGTTCTTTATTCAAATAATATATGCAAGTGATGAAACATAGTCACACCCTGGTATCTTGGTTTAAATGTACTAATGTAACTTGTTTTTTTGTATGTTGATTTTTTTTATCCCTCTTTCATCATTATTATATAAAAACACATATTTTTTGGTTGATCCCCCTTTCTAATTTTTCATCAATTACGAAATATTAGTTCGTATATGTATTTCTATCTTTGGGATTTCTATAATTCATGTTACTTTAGTTTTTTCTTTTCACCCTTTTGTACTTTTAGGTTAAAGTACATGAAAATATCAAAAACCCATCATAAGAGGGAGTTAACCCTCTCACACACAAAGGAAATTTATTAGTATAGCAACAACTTATCAAACTGTTGGGACATTTGTCACTACCCATTTGGTGGGTCACTTTGAAATTTGCAATGACAAATTTGTTTACCAATGACACCTAATATGAAACTCAAATAGGAAACCATACGATGGTATTGGAAAACCATGTACCAATATGAAAGATGTATGACATCTAAAATGTTATGGTGCAAATTTTAATGCCACAATCCAAGATGGCTTCCTAACTATGTTTAGAAGATTCTCTTGTAGCTTGTCATAGTTGACTACCCAACTTAGGCACCCAATTTCATCAACATTATCCTTTCAAATATGCTTCATGACACATGATAAAATTTTATAACATTTTTCAATATTCCAATGTAAATCTCCCTCTTACTTTCTCTTTCACACCATAGAACCCATCATTAGTAACTCCTAAAACTTATAGTATTATATGGCATTACACATCATAATAATATTAGATGCTCTTACAAATTCTTACACACATCTCAAGATATCCTACACTTGGACATTAATACCATTTCATAGTGGGATTTATTATTTCCTATGAGAGGATAATATAATAAATAAATATAAATAATTAATAAATACAAAATATTGGGATATAAAGTTGAGACACCTTTCCCAACACTTTAACTCTAATACTGAAATTATATATTTATCAAGATTGGAGGTGAGCATTAGGAATCTATCAATCCTTTCTATAATAAGGTAATTACCTTTTCTTCTATTGGGATAGTTGAATAATATTTTATGTCGTTTAACATCTCAAAGTTGTAAATCATTAATGAATGAGATGGAGCTCTCATATCTTTCATATTATGTGCAACCCCATTTTAGAGGAACTTATCTTGACTTTAAATTCCCTAACAAATATAAAATGTGGTCCTACTACCATTTTAATACAACCTTATATCTCATTCCAACAAATATCCTTGTCTTTCTTACTTTACAACCCATAAATTTTAAAAATGAGAATTTATTTTTAAGAAACTAGATTTTACCTAGTACACCATCTAAGAGTCACACATATAGAAAATAGAGATTCTGACCTCTTGGTAGTTCTAGATAATGGAAAAACCTCTTGGAAATTGTTTGGCCTCTTTGTTAAATAGGTCCCACTTGTTATGGCAAAGGCCTTAAAAAACTAAATCCTTTTCAAATTTAGTTTCCCATAGCATAATAAAATTCAACTATGTTTCCTCAAGAGTCTCCAAATAATATTCCTCTTGGTGGGAGAATTAAAACCTCTAATATTTCAAAAGAGAATACACATGGATAAACCTTAGATTTGTTGATGCTTGCTAATATACCTTCCAAATAGAATTATTGAATAATTTAAACTTCAACTAAGGTTGTATTCTAAATATTGACATATTTATTACATTGTTGCAGCTTATTACATCCAAAGTCGCCTTTTTTACAGAATTTATAGTTTTTGGGTTTCCTATTTCCTTCTTTCTCAAAGCTAGATCCTTCATAGAGATCCTAGTGTTTTCAAGAATTCATATCAATTTCAAATTTAGGGGGAACTTCTAGGTAGGATAATTTTTTAATTGCCTAAAATCTTAAGCTATAAATAATCAATTTTTCTCTTAGCTCTTACAAGAGTATTTTTAGTTACATTTGAATTAACTCTTTGTAATCACTCTTCTAGAATATGTATCCTAATTATGTGTTTCTTTTACTCATCCCCACTCTTAGGTAGTGGCATGATTTTCCTTTATTAAATTACCATATATTTCCATGTTACTTTTATAATTCGTAGTATTTCCTCTCTAGTTCCACAAAACCATCTCCATCCCTTTTTACCTTATTAGCTACCATAAGTAACTAAATATTCTCTAGTTAGATTACCATATTCATGACAACCTCTATACCTAAAAATAAGAATTGTATTCCAAGGTCTAGATCCACTTGACTTCACTAACCTTCAAAATGAAGCTTTCAAAAATATGGAAGGTGAGATCAAGTTCCATGTAAATATTATAATAAAATTAGTGACCTTTACCATGAAAGGATTTGGAAATATCATTGGCACTCATAATTATTATGCTATCATATTCAAAAGACAAGAAGAGACAAAATTTCTAAGGGAAACCATTTAGACTAACCTAGGCTTGTGCCTTGTAAGGGGTTTTATTTAATTGGTTAGAAGACATTATTATCATGCTTCATAAAATAATCACACTCCTAAAGAAATAAGGACCTCCACAAAAAACCCCATTATATATTCATTAATAAAAATTCTTGCATTTTTATAAGATACTTTTCAAACCACATTTAAATTCATATTTCATAATCATCCTTTCCATTCTTCTAGAATGTGTATCCGAAATTGTGTCTCTTTTACTATCACCCCCTCCTGGTTAGTGGAATTCTTTTAATTTATTATATTTCTCTTTTCTTCAAGGTTACTTTTCTTGGTAGTATTTTTTCTCTTTAGTTCCACAAAACCTTCTCCATCCTTTCCAACTTCTTAGTTACCATATGATTGGTTAGGATTTTGGGTAGCCAACCATTCTCTAATTATACTACCATTTCCATGATATCCTTTGCATCTAAAATAAATATTCTCATAGTCTAGAGTCTAGTTCCACTTGATTTCATTGGCTTTCAAAATGAAGCTTTTGGGAAGTGGGAAGGTGAGATCTAGATCCACACAAATGGCTTGAATTAAGTGACCTTTATCTTGAAAGAGTTTGGAAATGCCAATTTTCACTCCCAAGAATTTAATATCATTTTAAAAACATAAGGAGCCAAAATTTATGTTGGAGACCATACAAACTAATCCAAGTTGGTGTCTTGGAAGGGTTTTATTCTATGGGTTATAAACCAACATTCAATTTTTTTATAAAATTCTCATATTCCTAAATAATTAAAGACCTCCAAAAAAATTCTATCAAAATTAGACTCATTAGCAAAAATTTCTATAAAATATCATTCAACACACATCTAAATCTCATATTATCATTTCTTTTTCTAGTTTCTTCTAGCTCAAAAATATATCTTTGAGAGGAATCTACAATCAAAATCCTTTTATACAAACATGATATGTTTCTCCTAAATTGCAAAACTTTGAGATTAATGATTGTATATTCCTCCATGGTTGGAACACATGTATATAATCCCTTTTTTATTTTACCAATCTTCTTTTTCCCTCCTACAACCATGTCCACACCAATTTCCTTCTCCTATATGGATGACCTTGATCCTAGATAAATAAATATCTAAAATAACTAAGGTATAATGGGAAGATCCCCCAACCTTGTAACATGGATACAAAATAATAAATTAAAGGATTCAAAGGGAAAAAACACCAAAAATCCAACCAAAAAGCTATCAAGAAACCATAGCAAAGTTCATCCTCCAAGCTCTAACCTACAATAACATCTTATTCTACAATTTTTTAGAATTATGCAACTTTTCTATTATTTAAATAAATCATAATATTACTAACACTATTTAATTTTAAAAATTATTGATATAAACAATTATCTTAAATTTTATCATAATTCATTTCAATGATGGAATCAATATAAATATAATTCAATATTTATATATAAAAATATATCACATATTTTTTAAATGGAAAATATCATATAAGGTGTTTGATAAGCATTTTAAACTTAAGTTATCTTCATTGTAGAGACCATCAATTTCATTTTTTATTAGAATGATAACTATTATTTTCAAAAAAGATAATGCAAACAAAGCAAGCAAGATGTAAAATTCATCTATAGTAAAATTGAAGAAACAAAGAGGCTAGGAACTATATACAATATAAAAGCTAACTAATTTAAAAATAATTATATTTAAACATAAAGATAAGAGGTAAAAAATAATGGACATAGAAGGAGATAAAGTGTACTAATCAAAGGGTTTGAGTATAAAAAATAAATAACCAACAACAACACCTAAAGGTGATAACCAATGACTAATGGAAATAAATATTTTTAGTCATGTTGGACAAGCACTACACATTTATATTTTCTTAGTAATTTTGTGTAGTCCTTGGTTTATTGGGATATATATCTTTGTTTCTATTAGCTTTTTCATAGAATCTTAAGTGTTGTTGCTAGTCTCTTTTAAATCATAGAAAATGACAATTTAAGAAATTTTATATGATTTAATAAGATATAAATAAATTCAAAGGTATTTAGTTGAATAGACTCAATGATTATCTATATAGATACTCAAAAGTATCACAATGAACATTAAAGATAAAATAAAAAATAAAGCATAAAGGACTCAAATTAAAATAAATGAAACCTTATACCTTTTCTACCTTTCTCTTTTGATTGAGCTAGAGAAAGAGCTACACCCAAAGCTCTACTTGATTTCATCCCTAAGATGTATGATTTATTGATATTGTGTAATGTGAATTGATAAAAAAGACAAGATAATAGCTTAAGGACATTGTTTGATTCTCAAGATGGGAACATGTACTTAGTGTGAAGATGTGTTATGAAATGGAGGAAATAGATCCAATTTATAGATTTTTGGTGGAATAAATAAAGGATTGGGATGCAAAGTTGATGAAGGGTCGAGATTTCTTGAGAGTGAGTGCATGGGTTGAGAGTGCAGCCTTCTGAAAAGTGTCACAAAAGGGAATAGAGGAATTGAATTGTAAGAGATAATTTTTCATTCCATGTGAGCACTATGACATGTGGAAGATGTAGGGTGGCTAGATTATGATGTTTAAGAGGCATGGGGGCTTACATATATGAAAGGAGCATGCCCATACATGTGTGAGAAAGGTAGTGGGACTAAGCCACACAAGATGAGGATGAGGTGAGGCTTGGGAGTATTTCAATATTACATGCTTGAATTTTCACTCAAGTGTGAGCAAGGGAGTGGGTTGAGGTGGCATACTCACACATGCAAGAGTATGAGGAGTGGGTAGGACACTTGTCACATGACCAGCAGCTTTGAAATATTAGTGATTTGAAAATAGATGAAAATTAGGGCCTAATTAGGCTTAATTAATTAATTAAGTAGTAAGAATTAAAGAATTTAAGACTAGTTTGATTTAATTAATAACCTTAGGATGTGGGGAAGAGAAATTTAATTAAATAGAAAATTATTTAATTAAGTATAAGAAGGAGAATTGACTAAATAATAAATTATTTAATTAATTACAAAAATATAGAAAAATGGTTAATTTCAATGATAAGTAATTAAATAATTGTTTAATTAATTGATGAAGAAAATGATGAGGTCAGAGTTGGTGATGAATTTTTGGGTGTCTACATTTTTCCTTTCTTTGATATAACATCATGATTAAAATAATTGGTGTCATGTCAAAGAAAATAACAATATGCCCCAATCAGTTAGAAGAAATAGTGAAGAAAAGATAATGGAATAATGACTCATTAAGAGGTCTCCCACAAAAAACTCATTGAGGTAGCTCTCAAAATGAATATATAAAGGTAAAAATTGGATAAAGGAACAATGATGGAAAATAGAAGAAAAATGGAGAAAACAAATAAAGGATGGAGAAATAATGAGGAAAGAGTGAAAAGGTGAAAATTAATGCTTGGGACCCTGGATTAGAGTTTGGAAGGCCTATAAATAGGCATAAGGGGTGTGAATAGTTCATTTTATCTCTAAATCCCTTAGGATATCAGAGCTCAAAACACACTAAGGAGTAAGGTGAAGATGGCTAATATCCCATGAAACACCCATTAAGCAAAGTAGTGAAGCAATACAAGTGATGACTACAAGTAGGAGCACCATTATGCATCAAAAATCAAACCCCTATACTAGTTTTAGATGTAATGAATATGGTCTAAAGATGGGTAGATGGAGGCTTTAATTCATGAATTAGTGCTTATATAGGTGGATTTAGTGCTTATGCTAGCTAATTAATGCTTGCATGGAGAAAATAGCCCTTCCCCATAGAATAACACTTACAAGAAAGATTCACATACTTGGGGAGAGGCTTGCATGCACATTTTAGAATTTTTATTATTATAGCAATACTTACATGATATATCACTTATATTTACAAATTAGTAATCATGTGGATTAGTGCTTGCATTGATAAAGTGTTGTTATGTGAATTAACACTTGCATTTATAAAGTGATGCTTGTATGATTTGGTCACGATAGACTAGAAATTAGTTTTAAAAAGCCTAACAAATAAATTTAGATGGATTTAGGAGTGGTTTCTACCTCTACAATAACAAGAGAGATGACTCATAGTTATGAGGCTAAGGGTGATGCTAACTGAGATGGATCGAGAACTTTGGAGGTCATGGGGCTTCATGGGGTAGTATTTATGCCTAAGATTTAGGAACATATGGCTATGATGACAACCCTAGTGGAGAGATGATATAGTGACCAATTATTTCCTCTTTTCAAAGGGAGAGAATGATGTTAGAGGATTTATGGAAGATATTTCAAATTCTCATCTATAGGAACATAATAGAGCAGTAGCTAGAAGGGTCTGATGTGTATTTGGAGTGGCTATTTATGATAAGAGACCTTGTCTTGATGGATGGGGAGATGTATTTGATGGTAGGAATGTGAGTTTTGAGGGATTTTCCCCTATTCTCAATAGGTCTTGTCAAATACATATTGCTTCCTAACAAGAGGTCATGAGGGTTCCCCATTGAATGGGCTAGGGTTGTGGAGGATATGATGACAGAGGGTCAAGTGTTATGCATGGGATCCATGTGTGTTGACATAACTATAATGAGATATGCATATAGGGATTGCAAGATCTTGGAATATGAGGTGAAATTGTTACATGCATGGGCCTAGCAACGTATTGTTGTGCTATGACTAATGGTAGTGATGTAGAGGGTGTGAGGAAAATAATATGTATATCTATATGAGGGATTTGTGATATGGTCACAGATGGGAGATTTTGCATACCAGAGATTATGTTTTGATGAGGTTGATGAGGTGGAGTGGAGGCCATGGGGGGAACTTCAAGTGTGGCCTAGTGATGATGAGAAACTATCATATGTACAAAAAAAATTCTTCATAGTGGGGTGGACATTGCATGTGGTGGAGTAGTATCTACTATGCAAGGTGGTGAGATAATTTGGCTTACCATAGAGTAAGCCATCAAGAGAGGTAATTATTTATTGAAAGAAATAGGATATAGGGTCATGGGGGATACAATATATGGTTTTTAGTATTGAGAAAGTTGGTTGTAGGTTTAGTCAATACCATAGGTGTTGAGGCTAGATGTTGTAGAGGTAAGGGAAAAACTAGAATGCATAAAGTGGTGGATGAAACATCATCTAGTGAGGTTTCTAATGCTCAAAGATGGATGAGAAGAAACTAGAGGTGATGGGGATGGGGCACAGATAGGAGGTTGTGGAGATGGGGTAGATATTTTTAGGGGTTAGGGTGGGAGAAGGTGAAGAGGATGGAGAGGATATGAAGGTGGATCAAAGGTAGGAGTATGATGATGTAAATGTTGTTGGGAACAATGTTGTTAAATATAGATTCATGCCCTAGGGAGAGTGATGAGGCCAAGGTAGTGCATAATCATGCCACAAGGGAGAGGTATAGTTTATAAATGGTAGTGGGGGAGAGGGATGCAATAATAGGTAGAGATACATGGTGTAGGGAGATCTGAACATATAGAGAGATAAAGGAGATAACCTTTAGGAAGATAGAAATAAACTCTAAATAGAGATAAATATAGTGAGGAGAGAGAGATGTAACCCTTGCTCAAGGATAGCCAAGTAGTGAAGGTGGGGGGATGCATAGTTGAGATTAGAGAGGGATTCCATAACTATTCAACTATAGTAGGATCAATGATATTTTCAGTGGATCTAGGTAGAGAGATATTAGGCTCAAGGGTTGTCAGGTGCATACAGATTGGTGGACTATGGTGGTAGAGATAGAAATATTTACAAAATAGGCTATGGATGAAATATGGGAGGATAACTATTATTATTAGTTGTATGAGAAGTAATGTCATAGAGTAGAGGGAAGCATCATATGTAGTTGGATCAACTAGTAAGTTTACACGATCTAGGAGTGTAGTGAGGACAAATTCTATGCTAGTGGGACATGCATTAATGCAACTTAGGACTTTAGATGATCGAGCTATCTAGTGCTAGTCTGATGCATATACATGGGGATTTAATATTTGTATTTCATGAGATATATTTGATGTATATGTTGCTCCTAGCTTACTCAACCATCCTTGTACTCTAATTGCAAACACATTGTACCATGATGTACTTTTTGAATGTATATATGAGATGATCATGAGGGGTCAGATGGTTAAGGAATGTTTTTTTATATTGGTATGTGGGGATAAATTCTATTTTTAGTATAGCAATGTATGGTATGCACCAAGGTGATGATGTATCTGTTGCATGGACTAAAACAAAAAAGAGGTTTCCCAAGCACCTACAAGGCCAAAGTAACCTTGGTAGATCCAATGATGGGGTAACCAACAAGCATAAGTATTTCCTTATATTTAAAAGGAATGAAATGACCTTGGGGGTCATATGTGGGAACACCTATTAAGCATGGAGAGGTCCTTACAAACACAAGGCAATATAATGGTGTTGGTGGATCATGTGAAGGAAAAACCATCATACATAAGGGAATCCCTATAAATGAAAGGTTGTTAAAAGCCTTGGTGGGTTGAATGTAAAGGAAAACAAACTAAACATAAGGATGGACCCATGCACACAAGGTGATTGATGGCCCTAGTGAATCATGTGAGGGGAAAACCAACAAACACAACATATAGAAACAAAAGGCTATGCCACAATATATACCAGTCAAGACATGCTATGCTATATGAAGATTAGGGTGACCTTGAGTAGGCATAATATGTGTAAAAATATAAATCAAAACAAAAGAGAAACTATAAAATAATACACATAACCATCTTTCCCTTTCCATCATAGAATGGGTGATGGGAGATTTTATTGTGCTTAGTATGGGAAGGATAGTATATCTCATTACAATCATATTGATGGAATGTAATAGGATGTAGGAAAAATTTATGAGGATTGCATGTTATTTGGAGTTGATATTATAGTTGTGATTTAATGTTGTAATGTTTCAAATATGTAGTTTGTATTTTTTAAGCACAACTTTTTTTCTCAAATATAAAATCTTAAGGATAGTACAAAGCTAAAGATATGGGATAGGTATAAAAGCTCAATGTTGTGGGATGTTGTATAATTTATGAATCTTAATAGTGTGAATGCCTACTAAATTATAGGTGGAATCTATCAAGATATGTTCCCTAATAAATATTTACTTGTCCATAGTGTGCAAGAGATGGGTGGATGAAACATATTTGAAGATTTAGGAAGTGAGATGGATGGGTGAATAGTTGAATAAATGAGAACCTTGTAGATGGTGGGTAATATATACTACAGATGGTTCTTGCTAGCATGTTTTTCCATGGTACTTTCCCAAGGTTCCAGTAAAGTGGTTTTCACCATTGGATAAATTATTTTATCTTTATTATTTTTGTATGTTTTATTTTTTTATTTTTTGAACTTGGTATATTCCTTAGATTATGCATGGAACTATTTGTGGTGAATGATGTTGATGGTGTATTATATTGGATGAAATTATAGTGTATTTATCTTATAGGATTCATATCTATATTTTACAATGATAATAAAAGGCCCTAACAAGTTGGGTTCAAACTTGCCTTTTTTTATCTCAATCTTATAGATTTATTTGATTTTCTTTGAGCACTAGATCATCAATGTTAAACTCACAAACCTTAATTTATTGTTATAGATATAATGAAGTATATTTTAATAATCCTTGAAATGATTCAAGGCATTAATTCACCTTTCATCCAATAATTATGACTCGTTTTGATGTGCAACTGATACTCCTTATCAATGAAATGATGTAAGGAAATGCATAGTGGGGAGTTCAAACTCAATTAAAAATGAATTTTGAGAAAAATAAAAGGGAATATGGTGTCATACTAGTGTTTTTATGTGGATTCTATTCCAATATACCCATAGAATGAGATTAAGTTGGAGGTGCTAGTCACAACCATTATCATTGACTATGATTTTAAGGATTTTGGGTGATGTTTTACTTGATGCCTTAGTTTGACTGTTACTTTATGGATAGTAGGTGTAGACGCATAAAATGGCCTAGACCCGCAAACCACATTCTTCTATATCATGCTTCATCTCAACATAATTAAAATATTTAATTATGTCCTATAGTCCAATGCCAAGTATTAATTAAATAATTTTTAATTATTTAATTAATTCACATTTTTATTCCTCTTGGCTATTTAAATAATTAAATTGCATTTATTATTTAAACATGTCGTTAATTATTTATGTCACTCTATAATTAAGTAAATTCCTAAATTTATTTAATTATTACTTCCTCATGATTATTAAATAAATAGATCTTATTTATTTATTTAATAGGTCATTAATTATTTATGTCTTCTCATAATTAAATGAATTCTTATTATTTATTTAATTATTATCCTCTCCAACTTTCTTTCCAATTTTAAATAAAATCATTTATTTAAAATTACCCACTTGTCTAATTTCCTCCGCAATTGAATAATTTTAATTATTAAATTGTCTTATTGATTTTCTTTCTAAATTTAAATAAAAACATTTTATTTAAATTGGCAACTTCCCTCTTTCCAAGTAAATAATTTTAAATTATTATTATTTACTGTCACATGAATTCTCCATTTTGGAATTAATTTAAAATACTAATTTCAAAATAGCATTTATCTCCACAAAGTTAGTTATTTCTAAAATAACTTGATTTTCTAAATATCTTCTTCTTGTTCAATCTTTATCTTTTGATTTTTACTAATTTCATCTCACTGTCACATTTAGTCTTGATTTAATTCATTTAATTAAATCTTATTCACACATATGGGTATTTTTCCCTAACCCTAATTGAGAGTTGCCTTATTGAATCTTGACTTTTGATTCTAGGGCATTCCTCAAATCTCTCATCTTGTCCGTCCATTCAAGATTGCATTTTCTATAAAATGACAATCTTGATCTTATTTTGGGGATCTCTTAATATCTCTTGAGTCTTCTTCTTCTTCTCTTCTTTCTTTTTCATCTAACATTGTCTTTTGCAGATTTTACATTGCATGTAGAGATTAATTTCTTACTTGCATTTTAGATCAAATCCTTCAACACTTGCTAGGTCTTGTCACAATCATAGTTTCTCACAAAGAAATCTGAGGGCACAACACATATGGTAGAAAATTGAGAAGGTGCAAGGAAGGTGATTCATGGAGGTTGAGGGAATTTAGTGAGATCTTTCCATTTGCTTTGTTGTTTCCTTCTTTGTTCTTTCTTGTTTACTTAGGTTTATTGTTTATGAATTTAATCATTGCTCACTTGAATAATTACCCTATGTTACATTGGTGAACCCGACAATCTAACACACATCTTGCAGGTTTTTATACGGCTTCGCATTTATTTATTTATTTTGCAGGTATAGGTGCACGAAACGCTGCAACCGCAGGCTCACGTGACGCAACTGCTCTGTCGAGCCGCATTTGCACTCGCAAACGATGCATTCACAACCATGCAATGCATTTGCTAGCACCTAAACCGCAAACGACATCCTGAGCCGCATCCATCGAGCCACATTTGACTAGTAAATTTCTTTTTTTTTTGAATTGTAATCTGGATCCGACACGACCGCGGTCAGTCTTTCTTTTTGAAGGGATTAAAACGAACCAATCCTAGGGTAGACATTTCATTTAAAATTTATCAACCCTAGGATAGGCAATTTAATTGGAAATTTATCAATCCTAGGATAGTCACCACAACTTCTATTTTGTTTGGTTAAAATGAACCCCATGACTGTTGTGAAGCAATATCTTCACTTAGAGTAAAAAAAAAAAAATTCATTTGGGTTTAAAACTGAACAAATTTGTCTACTGTGCTTGCTTGGGTAATAGGTATATGCTCTCCCCTTTACTGGGTGATCAAAAAACTAGACTTACCCATTTTCTTTATGCATTTTATTGCTTTTATTAAAACCTTTAGAAGGCCTGCCATAGTGGGAAAAAGTACTCACCCTACGGGAACGACCTAAGTGGGAACAACCAAAGCTAGGTTTTCCAACCCACTATAATCAAAAGTGAATTTTGGGGAAACCCATATTCAATAGCAGTAGACAAAATAAGCATCCCCAAAATCTTTGTTCTAAAGATTGGGAGGTCTCCTGAGGGAGTTTATCTATTGTCACGCTGAACGGAAACCTTGACTAAGAACCATAGTGTAGAAGCCACCCCTGTCAGTAACCAGACATTGTTTCAATCACAGTGCAAGGGGAGGGAAGAATCTCCCCCCAAGACACTCACCATATAATCACCACAGACTGTTTGCTCAGGGGATTTGGTATCCACTTCCGTCACCTTGAGTACGCACCTGGAAAAGACAAAAACACAGGCACCCTCTAGGGGTGACATGGTTGTGTGAGTCGACGTGATTTTAAGATGTGGGCTGTGATTGCGATGATGACCTTTTGACTATTAAGAGTGAGTCTGTTTGAAGTAGTTTAGTTTCTATGTGTTTGTAATCTGTTTTCAAACAAACCTCAACAACAAAACATCAACACATCTGGATCAAACACTTGTCAAATCGGTTAAACTGTTTTCTGATTTCTAGAATTTAATTCATGCGACACAAGTGCTTTGTTGAAATTGCAATCGCTACCTTTGAGCCGCAATCGCTTTGCTAGGTCGCATTTGCAAACTCTTGAGCCACAATCGCTCTGTTGAGTCGCATTTGCTACATCCTGAGTCGCATTCGCACTGTCAAATTTCAATCACCTCGGCAACGCTGCAATCATCTTTCACTTGACGCATTTGCCTAGTCCATCGACGCATTCGCTCTGCAGAGCCGCAACTGAAATAAACTAAGCCACATTTGCCAGTATCAAACCTTATTTGCTATAACGAGTCACATTTGCCAGTCCTAGAATCGCATTCGACTGTCATTCAACACATTTTCCTACTCAAATGCCGCATTCGTTATATTGCACCGCACTTGCATATACTGAACTACATTTGCTCTCACAAAACTGCAACAGGCCTGTCAAACCGCATTTGCAATCCCCAACACCGCATTTGACATTTTGCACTGCATCTGCTATAGTGCAATACATTGGCTTTTGGGAACAACACATTTGACATTGCATCGCATATGAGACCTTAAATGACGCATTTGAAAACATCTTTCTTGGCATCCATTTCTGACACTCTTTGTCTGAAACCAGCAAAACAACTTGTCCAAGTCATCCATCTTTGCATTTTGATTTTCATCTAACATGCAATCCATCATCATCTTCATAAGAAAATTCTTAAGTCCTCAAATTTACACCTTTGGGATAGGAAAACTTTCCTTCCTTTGTCAAACCATTGTCTCAAAAATACATTATCATTGGACCAAGTCAAAACAAATCAATCCTAAGTCATTTTCCTTTGGTGAGCTACTTCCAACTCATAAGTCTAGTGGGGAAATCACACCTTGTCATTTTGTCATCTTGTCCTTCAAACCAATCCTTTGACAATCCAAGTCAAGACATTAGCCAAACTTGGAGTGGTTAGACAACCTTTCCTAAAAATCATTTGACATAAGGCATCTCTTTTTTTTCACTTTGCATAAGTCTTGGTCTCATTCCATCCACCATCATTTCTTCAAATTACTATGGCATGTGTGCTAGTCAAATTGAATGTCAATTCAATAGTAATGGTCAAGCACAACTTGCTAGGGACTTCAAAACACTATACCTCCAATGCAAGTCCAAATCCACATCAACTTCTAGTCCTCCATCCATCTATCCCTCCTACCAACAATCCACAAGTCCTAGTCCTCTATCCATCTACTATCAAGGGTCCCCTAACACCGTCCATGGCACTAAGTCGCAACAAACTTCCATTAGTCATACCCACCCTAACTTTGACAAGGGAAACCAACCTTCCTTTAATCCATTCCAAGCCTCCACATCATATCTTAGTCCTTCATCTTATCTTAGTCCTCCATCCACGTCATATCCTAGTAGTCCTCCATCCATGTCATATCCTAGTCTTCCATTCATGTCATATTCTAGTCCTTCGTCATATCCTAATCCTCCACTCACGTCATATCCTTGTCCTCCACCCACATCATATCCTTGTCATGCAGTCATGTCCTATCCTAGCCCATCATCCCTCAACCAAGTCCAAACCTCCATGTCATATCCTAGTCCATTATACACCAATCCATTCCAAGGCATTCCATGTTTTCATGAAAACATATCTAGTCATGATCTCCAAAGTCCCATCTTCTTATCTACACTTGAGGATACATGTCAAGAGGCAAGTCCAAAGCACAACATCATAACATCACCGTCATGTCAAGATCAATTTAGTCCATCCCATGACCCCATATTTACATCCATTCAAGAAGTCCTCCTAGACAATAATGGCATACCAAATACACCTATCTTTGGTCAAGAGTCCATCCAAAACCATGTCACTCAAGAGGAACCTATCCTCAGTCAAGACCCTATTTTTGATCATGTCATTCCACCTGCACCCATCTTTGATCAAGAAGTCCAAAACGATCCACTCCTTGACCTCTATGCCATTCATGATGAAACACTTGAAGATGATTCCATCCAAAATTCAAGTATTGACACTTCCAAAAGTGAGACACTTGCCTCCATGGGACACATAGATGATCTACCGCTAGAACAAGAGTCTTCTAGCATGGACATATTTGAAAATGATCAAGCTATAGCTGAATTCAATGGGCTCTATGACAATCACCATGAAGACGGTTTTGACATAGACTTGAAAGCACCAACAGAGTCATCAGAGTCTAACATGTCACCTAATCAGACTGAAGATATTAATCAAAAATATGTCCAACATATTAGTAAAGCTACAACATCCTATCAATTAGGATCATCTAAGTTTTTCAAAGCAGGCTTTCTCACAGATGAGAAAATTTCAAGCATTAATTTCCCCAATAATGATGGGTTAGCATCTTACTTCCAAAGTAACAAGTATCCAATCGCAAACAAAATTTGTCAGAAAATGCATTATCAAGGAAAAGGATTAGGCCTACATGAGCAAGGAATCTTGGAACCTATACAAGTTCAAGCACATTATAGACATCAAGGTCTTGGTTATTCATTAGTCAGAAAATCAAATGATGTTAGTGGTCCCTCCTCGATATTGGGGACAACTTTATCTAATACAAACGTCAAAATGGGTGTCATGAGTAGTCCTTGTCATAAGACTATTGCCAATACCCCATCCCTCCATACCCCAAACCATCATTCCATCATGAATAAACCTTCCATTTGGAACCAACAAAATTCTTACAAATACAAAATCCAAAATTAAATGTCAAAGGCCATCAAATTGGACAAAAATTCAAGTGGACAAATGAAGCTAAAATGGATCCCAAAACAAAATGGATCAAGTCAAGAATTAGGCAAAGAAAATAAGCCAAATTCAAAAGTCAGTCAAAATGTGGAGCCACAGCACAAGAGGACTCCCACATACAATACATGTCCACCCCCTTCAAAATGGACATCAAGCAAGATATATAAAAGTGTTGGTTCCAAATGCTATCCAAGATCCAACCTCCATCATCCATTACCCCAAGTTTGGAGAATAAAAATAGCTACATCCAAACATCCAACCAACCCATCCATGACCACCATCATCTGTCATAATCTTACATCCTCCTTAAAGTCCAAACATCCCATGTCACAAATCCATCGCATTTTGGCAACAACTCTTTATCACAAGGACTCTCATGGCACTCTATTGCGACGTGTGTATTCTAATAAGGCCAACTTAAGTATCAACAAGGATCACAATGACATCAGTCAGCTATATGCAAGCACTATCATCCTGACAAGGCAACTACTTTAGAAAGGTCATTATTGGCATGTCATGGCACCAATCTCTACATCGACATCATCAAAGGCTTCAACAAAGTCAGTGGTCATCTAAAGAATCAAGGTTATTCGGCAAAAATACAAAAATACAAAAAAATTGAACAAATCAGAAAAATCATCACCTTGATGAAAACCTGGCAAACAGGCATCATGGTGACACCAAAAAAATTAAAAAATCTAGAAAATAGTAAAGAGAAAAATTTCGTCCAACGGTGAAAACCTGGCAAATAGGCGCTTTGGATAAGTACCATGATGAAAACCTGGCAAACAGGCATCATGTGTAGAATGAATCATCTATGTGGACCATTGTACTTGGGGGCAAGTCATCTCATCTCCCATTCCCTTCACATGACATTTCCATCCATCCATCTTAGCCCTATCATGTCCATCCATTTTCCTACCTATTTTGATCTTGACAAAGACTAAGGCACAAACACAAATCATGCTTTGGAAATTTTTTGACATATCCATCCTTTGGTCATACACTAGTCACAAAGTATCATGTCATTACCTTCATAGCCTCCATTTCACTATGCAACGTCGTCCTTGGAGACCATATGATAATTCTCCTAGTCCAAGCCGTCCAGGTCTCCTATCTTTTACCAAAGCCATCCACGGTCCTTTAATACCTATCACCCATCTTGGTTTCCTTTGTCAATGGTCCTACAATCCTCCATCATCCCATTTTAGTCCTCACCAAATCATTTCAAATGCAACAATATGGTACCCTAGCATATTATCCAAAACATTCATTGGCGTTAACCCTAGACTTGCTGCAGACCTTCATACTCTTGTCATATCATTGTCATCTTCACGTTGTTTCGGGATGTGTCCTTCCCATGTCAAACAACGTTGTCATTGTCACCGTCACCTGTTTGTTGGTATTCAGCTTGACTAGTAGCAAAATCATGGTTGTCCTTGGATTCATGTGTGTCAGCATCATTCACATGCATTTGTCACAATTTTCATAAATATCAAAAAATCATAAAAATCATATAAGGTCCTAAAAAAAGACCTAAAAATTTGAAAATGTCTTGAGAAAATACAAAAACATCCAAATCAATGTCAAAATCCCAAAAACAGAGTCAATGTCTATCTTGTCAATCCAGTCAGTCTCGTCAATCAATCTTTGTCATTAGTCCGAACTATGTTGTCTCTGTGCATTTGCTACGTAGGCAAGATTCATCTTTGAATCCCCAAGACATTAGGTCAGTCCTTCTAGGTTTGTCACAAAATAGAATCATGATTCAAAGTTTTGTCCTCTGGACAACATAATTGGTCGTGTCGAACTACGAGGTCTCTGAGTGCACAATGTAGGCAAGGCCATCAATCGATGGACCCCCGAGGCCGCACTAGGTCAGCCCATTAGGATTCTTGGCACTACACATTCACACACATCAAACTATCTTCAAATCAAGGAAATCTTAGGCTATCAGTCTTTCGACAATCTGTTTCATCAACAATCTTAGTCAAATCAACATGTTAGCAGTAACATGTAGTCAAAATCATATCAAAACAATTTATCATGGCAAAAATTTGGGTTCTTCTTCAAGATGTGTCCTTCGAAAGAGCAACTCTTGTCACTTATTTATGCTTTTGGATATGTCCTTCCTAAGCATCATCATCATCATCTGGCAATTTTGATAGATTCTCCTAACTGCGAGAATCAATTTCCTAGATATCAACGTCATTTAGGATGTGTCCTTCCTAAATTTGATATCGCTCGACATTTGACAAACATCTGACATTAAAACACTTGGAAAACACTTAGCACTTGTCTTCTGGTTTTTCATCATGTTACTAGTTTTTCAATGAGATCTCGACAACAAGATTTAGAGAAACAACGACGTCTCATGATGTTTATCTTGTATTTTGACACTCATGTTACTAGTTTCTCAACGATGTCCTGACTAAGGGATTTAGAAAAATAGTGACCTATCATGATGGTGGCTTTATTTTCGTTCTTTTGGCAATCATGTTGCTAGTTTCTCGAGGATGTCCTGGAAACAGGATTTAGAGAAGCAACGACGTTTCATGGTTTGTCCTTCTTGTATTTTTCTGCTTGTGGTTGGTTATGACAAAAGGACTGGGGCAATTGCGCTTTTGGTATGAGTCATGATCATCCTTGTTTGCGACTAATTGTCTTACGTGATGGTGCGACCTTGCACACTATTGATCTACGTCATATCATAGTGTTTGTCGGTCATCATAACATTTTCGCCCAATGATGATTAAAGAGCAACAACTAGGATAGCACTATAGAAAAATGTTGAAGGATTCTAACATGCATTTCATCTTTCGCATTAACTTGCATCTCCTCTATCCTAACATTCATCTTTTTCTCTCTAAACATTTCTTCTAATAAGCATTGCATCCATATCATCATCCATATCTTTTACACTAACATTTCATTGTCTCTTCATAGTCTAGTCCTTCTCATTCATTTCGAGAGCACACTCGTGTTCTCTGAACTCAACTATCCTCTCGAGGGGGCATACCACTACCTCCTCGTCATTCTTCCTCATCCCATTTTGCACTAGGGCATATTTTGACATATTTTCTTTGCCACAATGCGACAAGCTGCATTATGACAAAGAGGGGCAAATGTAGACACATAAAAAATGGCCTAGACCCACAAACCACATTCTTCTATATCATGCTTCATCTCAACATAATTAAAATATTTAATTATGTCCTATAGTCCAATGCCAACTATTAATTAAATAATTCTTAATTATTTAATTAATTCACATTTTTATTCCTCTTGGCTATTTAAATAATTAAATTGCATTTATTATTTAAACATGCCATTAATTATTTATGTCACTCTATAATTAAGTAAATTCCTAAATTTATTTAATTATTACTTCCTCATGATTATTAAATAAATAGATCTTATTTATTTATTTAATAGGTCATTAATTATTTATGTCTTCTCATAATTAAATGAATTCTTATTATTTGTTTATTTATTATCCTCTCCAACTTTCTTTCCAATTTTAAATAAAATCATTTATTTAAAATTACCCACTTGTCTAATTTCCTCCACAATTGAATAATTTTAATTATTAAATTGTCTTATTGATTTTCTTTCTAAATTTAAATAAAAGCATTTTATTTAAATTGGCAACTTCCCTCTTTCCAAGTAAATAATTTTAATTTTTATTATTTACTGTCACATGAATTTGCCATTTTGGAATTAATTTAAAATATTAATTTTAAAATAGCATTTCTCTCCACAAAGTAAGTTATTTCTAAAATAACTTGATTTTCTAAATATCTTCTTCTTGTTCAATCTTTATATTTTGATTTTTACTAATTTCATCTCAACTGTCACATTTAGTCTTGATTTAATTCATTTAATTAAATCTTATTCACACATATGGGTATTTTTCCCTAACCCTAATTGAGAGTTGCCTTATTGAATCTTGACCTTTGATTCTAGGGCATTCCTCAAATCTCTCATCTCGTCCGTTCGTTCAAGATTGCATTTTCTATAAAATGACAATCTTGATCTCATTTTGGGGATCTCTTAATATCTCTTGAGTCTTCTTCTTCTTCTCTTCTTTCTTTTTCATCTAACATTGTCTTTTGCAGATTTTACATTGCATGTAGAGATTAATTTCTTACTTGCATTTTAGATCAAATCCTTCAACACTTGCTAGGTCTTGTCACAATCATAGTTTCTCACAAAGAAATCTGAGGGCACAACACATATGGCAGCAAATTGAGAAGGTGCAAGGAAGATGATTCATGGAGGTTGAGGGCATTTGGTGAGATCTTTCCATTTGGTTTGTTGTTTCCTTCTTTGTTCTTTCTTGTTTACTTAGGTTTATTGTTTATGCATTTAATCATTGCTCACTTGAATAATTACCCTATGTTACAGTAGGAAGTGGAAAAGTAATGTTTGATATGAAATTATTAAAAGAGTGTGCATATTTTATGGTTTTTGATGGGTTTACCATTGGGTGATCCCACAAAGCTGGTTTACAATTTCTAAGAGGAACTTATTTTTGTTGAAATCACATATTTTTAGATAATATAATGATTTAATCCTTAAAAATTTCCATTTTTAAGGATTCCAATTGAAGAGGGTTTGATCAAACCACCTTATATCAAACCCCCTTGGATAGAACCTCGCTAGTTTTAAACCATACCTATAAATGAGTCTCCTTTACACCTATCAAAATGCTGATAAAAAATCACTTTTGATTTACCTTTTGGGGGATCAAATTAATTCATTTAATTTTTTTTTGAAATTATTATGGTAGTCCTCAGAATGAGCTATCCAATGAATATAATTTTAATATGTTTTGGTTTTATTATGTATTTGTTTTTTTAGTTTTATTAAACATAGGTTTTTCATCGAAAATGAAGGTCTTTGTTCTACACATGAGGAAAAATAGAATATTATCAAAAAAAAAAATACAAATATGAGTGCACTAGATATTGAAGTCCTTGATACAACAAAAAAACAAAAATTTAATTTTGATATATACAAAAAAAATTACGCGTTATATGGTTGCGCTATGTCTGAATTATAATTGGTTTGACTTCGAAACTTGATTAAAGAAAAAATATTCAATAAAAAACTATCTAACCAAGTGGAAGCACTAGATATTGGAGTTAAAAATCTAAATTCGAAAGAATTATAATTTTATCCTTCATGGAAAAAATTAATGTGTTATACAGTGTGTGTCACTTTTTAAAAATGTTGTTTTCTGAAGAAAAAAAAATAGTTTTCGTGGGAGATGGAAAAAGAAGTGCAATCTGATTCCAAAATTTTTGAAAAAAATATGTTTAGAATCTACAAACAAAATGTGACGAGACTCTAGTTTGCATCATCTTCAAATTCCTCATGGTTTACTCGCTATAGGTGTCTGAATGTGAAGATTTAGTTAAAAATAATAATTTCAATGTCCAGTTTGGCCAAAAATTGTAAACCACTATTGTGGGATCACCCCATTGTTATGAAAATGAAAGCATTAAAAGCTTATGTAGAATGCCATGGATTTGTCTATTTGTTTTCCAGTGATGTAGGTGAGAGGGATGGCTTCAAACCACTTCATAAAGTACTTAGGGATGGTGATGTTAAATGTGTGCTTGTTAGAGGAATATGGGTGATTTTTTCAATGAGTTATAGGCTCTATTATAAGAAAGGCCATGGAATTATATTGAGTTTAAACTCTTGTGATGGTGCATGTATTAGATATGTATGTTTTTGGCATTATAGGTATTTATTAAAAAACTAATTTATGTCTTACTCCATAAAATGTCAATAATACCCTATTCTAAGTATTTTTTGGTAAGGATCAAATGACCGGTATGTGCCCCACAAATATTAACATACAAATCCTTAAAAGAAAGGAAAAACTCTTCCTTATTAAGGTATCATAGGAGAGTATCATCAAAGCTTCTTCCATAAAGGGTATCTCCAAGAATGGTGAAGCAGGAGGAATGGTGAATGAAGGTTTTATGTTTTTTGTGAGATGGGTTGGGTGGAAGGGTGTAATTATGAAGGTAGGTGTATACATCATGATACCATGGAGAATTGGGACCAACAATGTCACCTATGAGCTATCATGTGGCATATCTAGTAATGATCTAATAGTAACCATGTCATTTGTTTCCTTGTTATTAACACATAATCCTTGCTCAATTACAATGTGGATAAAATATTGCTTTAAGCTATCAACCATCTACTTGTAAGGAAGGATATTGTCATCTTTCATTTTATATTCATTTTTTACCTATTTGATAAAAAAATAGGAATCACAATAGAAATGTAGCTACAAAATATTCTATTAGATATCTATCCTAAGTCTTATGATCAAACATTCATACTCTGTCATGTCATTTGTGCAAGAAAAATCTAATCTATAATCCTTGGAGATGAAGTCTCCATGAGGTTTGATAAAAAGGACATCAACATGTTAATTTTGGTGAGTATAGGAGCCATCAAAATATAAATTCAAGCATATGGGTTCATTGATAGAAAATATAGATTCTTTTAGAAAGTCTATAATAAGTCGATGAACATTTATTAATGGAAATTTATCCAATTGGTTGAAAACTTATCCTTTTATCTATATATTATATTTAAAATTCACTGAGAAGCATAACCCATTTAGCTATTCATCCTATAAGGGGTGCCCTTAATAGTAGATAATTGAGTGGGTCAATTCTAGAAATGAGCTTAGTTTAGTGATTTCACATGTAATGTCACAAATTTTGAGAGCTAAAAACAATGGCTAAACATGCTTGTTCCATTGGAGTGTAGTTAATATCATAACCTACTAGAGTAAAATTGATGTAATAGATGGCTCTTTCTCAACCTATGTCAGCATGATTTTCAAGGAGTGCCCCTTATGCAACTAATTTAGTTGAAATATATAAGAGTAGGAGATTTACTAGAATTCAAACCATAAGGATGGGTAGTGATGCTAGATATTCCTTTGTTTTTTTGAACTTCTATCTGAAAGAGATCCCATTGGAAGTGATGTTCTTGTGAATTAGATGGGAAAAATGAAGTATTTGATACCTTGAATTTTACCTTGGAGAGTACAAAGTTGTTTTATGTTCTTTAGTGAAGCTATATTAATTATTATCATGAATTTGGTGGGGCCTAATTTAATTCCTTTGTGAGAGATGATAAATCTTAGTAGTTTCCTTAATGTGACACTAAATAGACACTTTTTAGGATTAAGGGATACTTGATGTTTTGCCAATGTATTTAGGTACTTAGGGGTGTCATATTTTCTTAGATTTGTCCAAAATATCATCCACAGAATATGCCATGATGTTATAAAACATGTCATGAAATATGATAATCATGGGCTAGTAATATACATAGCCCTTGCATTCATTAAGCTAAAAGGAATGACTTGGTAAAAAAATGTTCCCCAAGATGTCATAAATTTTGTCTTATATTGGTCTTTAATGGTGATTAAATTTAATTGTATCCAAAAAAATATATCCACAAGTGACAAAATTTCATGATCTACAATGAGATGGACAATGATGTCAATATTAGGAAGAGGAAAACCATCTTTTGGACAAGATTTATTTAAGTCTGCAAAATCTTGACAAATTCTAATACCACTTGGTTTTTTTGAAACCAAGGTAATATTGGAGACTCATTCAAGATAGTGAATAGGTAATATGAAACCAACTTCCACAAGCTTTTTGTAATTATACTTTGACTAGAAGAGTGATTTGGGGTTGCATCTTCCTAACTTTTTGCTTGATTGGTTTTGCATATAGATGTACTACTAAGTGATATACTATGAATGATGGATCTATTTATCATCATAGGACCATATATATTTTGGATGATTTTTACAAAATGGATACTGTAGAGGATGGGGAATGATTTCTCAGGACCCCAGGTCATGGGAGAGTCTAGAACAATCAACTGCCCTAATCTACCTCACGCTAAGGGAATTTTTAAAGGGGTGAAAAGGAAGGAGAATTGATCTACCTCTTTCCTTCTACCAACTTGAGAGTCTCAAGAAATTAGTTGAGCAAGTTTTTGGAGTTCGAACTACAACTTAAGCAACTCACTATGAGGGGACTGCAACACATGACATAGACAATAACATGACACATTGGAATCTCAGTTGGGCACTAGTATCTGTACAGATAGAAAGTGTAAAGTGCAATCCAAACTCAAGAGGAACCTACTAACGGCCTAACAAATGTGGTTTAATGAAATAATAGAAATGGAAAATAACCGAATAACTAAATAATAAGAAGAATACTTTAACTTAATCTAAACTACAAATTGACAAAAGAGAGTGAGGAAAGTGCACCTTCCTACCTACGAGTTGATATCTTTGAAGTATTCACTCGACCAACAATATACACACACAAGAATGAAAAACTATTGGGATTGTGTATAGAGGACTACCGTAGTCAGTCCCCTACTTTGGTGTCTCCACCTCCATGGATAGCTAGTAAAGAAACAATGGGAGGAGTTTGATAAAGAGAGATATTGAAATGAAAGTACAAATCATTATGCTAAACAACAATATGTTGTAAAATCAATATGATAATGCTAAGTAAATGGAAGATGGAACAATGCCACCTTCGACCATGTGCACTCAAGGAAAATGGGAGGAGGAGTGAGCTCACAAGCTTGAAAATTTTGACGTTACCGCAACAACGAGGAGATTGATTCCACAAAAAACTAACTTATTGCTTCGGTGGAGGTGAGAATATTGTGAAAATTCTATGTTGAGAGTGAAGAGAGAGTTATCCAATATCTAAATGATCAAGACGTTACCAAGAGAGCATGAATGAATGAAGGAGATAGTCATTTGAAGATGAAATTGGAGGCAAATAGGTCATTTGAGGTCGGTCAAGGGTGTAGATATGTTACTCTTCATCACCAATGGAGAACTATAATTCCTTTGCAGATTCTAGAGGAAAGAATCCTATCAGGACGATAGCATGTTGTGTAGACGTCTACGTGTCATACTAGCGTCCCTGATAGAATATCCTCCACCAACACAAAAACAACTACAAAGTGGATGGGAAGCGAATGAAGGATGTGGAATAGCATCATCAGATTTAATTTGTCTAAAGCAGGAGGTATGTAAATGGGGAATTTGCAATGGGTGAAAATTCACGCCATTAAAAATACCAAATCATGTTTCTCTGTGAGAAAGAGGGAAGCTATCACGTAAGTGATCCTTGGCTCTTGGTTTGTACCCAAGGTGATTTCATGTGTTTCTTGGCTAGGAATAGAAACCATTCCTGATATTGATAAAATTACAAGGGGAAGGTTGAGTTACTCATCCTTTAGCACCTCAATAAGTTTTTCACTAGAATATACAACCTTTATTTTTACCTTTCTAGTGTCTAATAGTGCCTCAAGTAGGTTCCACTAGAGGATTCTTTATTGATTTTTGGATTTTTAATTTTACAATTAAGGAACTCTTCCTCCTCCCCAAAACAAGTAGTGATGTTTAATCAATAGTCAATTCTATATTTATGATCTCTTGTTGGAATATTTTTATGGAGTCTCATGATTTGTACAATGAACTCATAATTTTTGAATTTGTCAAGAGGTGGAGGGCCTTATTGGTCCCAATTGATAAGCTCGGGATGGAAAAATGCAAGGTCAATGGGGTGGATGGATTAGATGAAATGGTGTAAATTTTCATGTCTTGGAATAGGTCAATGATATGTGAAGAGCCTTCATGAGTACCTATATTGGTTCTCTCAACATTGGGAAAGGCCTTAGCTACTTTTGTGAGGATTGATTCAATATTAGAGGGCATAGACTTGAGGGACCTATATCCTAGGTTGTGATGACTAGGCTTAATTTATGAAAGTATTGGTTTGAGGATACCCTATTCATGTTATCAAAGAACATTTAATGTATAGCCCTTATTCTTATATATGAGTAGGGATTTTGAATACATGTTAGTGAGTAATTAAGGTTCTTATTATTCATTTCCCTTGCATAACCATGAAGTAATGCCCCCCTTAATGTTTTCACTCTCTAAGAACCCCAATAGTTGAAATTTTATTGTAACAAATTTGATAGAGGTTGGTGTTGTTGTATTGGGAGGTTGAGGTTGACCATGTGATTTTGGAGAAAGTCGATGTTTTCCCACATAAAATGAAACATGTGACTCATACCCTCCACATCCTTTTTAGATAGTATTAACCTTGATCTTTGGAGTGGTAAATTAATTATTAAGGGTATATAAGTGAAGTGATATCAATGTAATGTGATGATGAATTGGATGGGAAAGTAACATCATTAGTCAAGCTATGACGAGAATGATTATAGGTGTCTTCCAATGATTTGACCTATTGGAAGGGATGGAGATTGGTAATAGTAGTAAATTCAATGATGTTATAGAGGATATTAGTACATTGGTGGTAGGTGGAATTAATGGCATACATGGTATGTATCAATGGGTGGGCAAGGAGAATATGTTAAGGTCTAAGACATGAAACATAGCCTCCATCACCACTAGATCAAATTAGATGGGTAGTTTGATAGTACCTTTTAATTCTCTTTCACCATATAATAAGGTTTGAAATATATAATTTTAAGGATCCATGGCCTCCTTAGAATATCCCAATTGTCTTATTAATATTAATGTATAAAGGCTCAAGTCAAATCCACCATCTATGGAGACACTTTATTTTATGATTATATATGATGACTTCAATATGGATGGATTTGGTATGTGATGGAATAATAATTGGAAAGTTATATTGGTGAACACAAGATACTGTGGTGAGGACAAATGTTTAATCATTTCTTGGAATTAGTCACTTGAATGGTGTTGTTTGGGACTTGATACTCTTGTAAGGCTCAATCTAAAATATCCTTAGAGATAGTTTTAACAAGCTCAAAAATGAATATTTGAGTTGGTGTATTCCTGAGGTTATCAAGGGGATTGTAGTGGGTAGATGGTTGAGAGGGTGATGAGGCCCCTTGGATAGTAATCTAGTCAAAATTAGTGGTAACAACACAATCGAGACTCTTGATGGTCATGGTTGTAACTTGTGAGTAACCTTGCTCAACTCAACCAACTATTGAGTAATTGGATGTAGTAGACGCACCTGCTTGTGACAAGGGTGATCGTGTGTGAAGCTGGGTATATGGTGTGAGCCAAAGGCTCTGCCAAATTATTTCTCAATTCCAAACTCCCATCACATATACCCAATTATGATTGATCCTGGCATGAAGAAGCTGGAGATTAAACTATATTGCATTGGAACTTGTTGCAAGAGGTGTTGTCATTGATGTCAACAAGCTTGTGTTGTCATTGGTGACAGTTGTGTAGTGGTTGAGAGATATTGTTTCTTTTATTAGTTGCATTATGTTGTCATAACTTAATTTTTTGATGTTAACCTTTGGTGTTTTGTTGATATGATTATTTTTATGGTTTAGGTGTCGAGGATATTGATAAAATAAGGAAACAAGGTGTTGCAGATGTATTTTGGTTTGTAGAAGTTTTCTGGTTTTGCTTCACATTTACTTTGAGTTGAAGATTTACTTGTATGGTCTAGATATGTTGGATAAAGGTGTTTAGAGTTTCTATATCCAAAATTTTAGCTTTTGGATCGATGGTCAAAGAAAGTTATGTTCACTAGTGTGTGAACCAGTTTTGTAGTGTTTCTTATAGAGGTATCTAGGAGAAATGTATTTTCTTCACGTTTCTCTATAGTTGTTCTTCAAGTCTTGTGATTCTGAAGATATGTTGATGGTGTTGATCTGTTGCCTACGTCAAGATTTTTCATGGTTTGGTGCTTTGAAATTTGGATTTTAGCATTGCAGTGTTTGGCAGTGCAGTCTGAATGTACAAGCTATGTACATTATGAAGGTGTGAATTATTGTGAAGGAGTTTGATGGATTTCAGGTTGATAGAGGAATATTCTAGGTTGTGGTGAAGCATGGTAAGTGGTTTTCAAGTCATCTTTGGATCTAAGGAAGTCTGTAATTCAAAGTTTAATGGTGTTTGCATGGGTAATGATTAACCTAGTGTTTACACTACATTTGAAGATGTTCAAGCATTATGACAGTATAGTGTGGCATGTAAGAGTTAATATGGGTCCTAGTTAAGTTTTTTTTTGGTTCAATTTTGGTTCCTATCCCCCATGAGAATGCTTAGTGCTGACCCATTTTGAATTTCCAAGGTGTAAGGTGAGTGTAGCCGACTTGAAGATGTTTATCAAGTTGTAGATGGTAAAAATGCAAGGTGATTTGATGTGAGAGAAAGGATGTGTGGAATAGAGTTGAGTGTGGTGATGTGAAATTAAGTGTAGAAGTGTGAAATGTAGTGTGAGCTATAATACAATATTGTTGAATGTAATGAGTTGAGGTATCTTGATCTCTTGAAGATTGTAAGTGTTGTTGAAGCTATTGTGGTGGAATTTTTGTTGCATTGAGGTAATGTTCTTTGTGTAGCATTCCATCTTTTTTTTATTTCTATTTTGACAATGATCCTAGGCTGTGAGCCTTTTTGGATAGTGTGTCCTAATCTAGCAGTGAGCCTCTTTGTACTGGTTTTGTAATTACTTATATTGTGAGCTAATCCTAACCATGCTTTTTCCCTTCTAGGTTTTTCCATGTAAATCTAGTATTCTCTTATGTATGGTGTTGGTTGTTTCAGTTTTTGTTATCTACTTTTCATGCTCAAACATTATAATCCATTAAAGGTTTAATGAATGCATGTGGATTTGATTACTATTGAGGGTTTTAGTGTTTTAATTTGGGATAACTGATTCACCCCCCTCTCAGTTGTCTTGTTCATTCAACAATTGGTATTAGAGCGAGGTTCCTTGAAGAAAATCTTAACCGCTTGAGATAGGTCTAGGATGGTGAGAAAGAAGGAGATCCTTATTTTTGATGGCACAAACTATGCATTCTAGAAAGTTAAGATGGAAAACTATCTGATTTACCTTGGATTTGATGTCACGAAGGCAGTGAAGACTATATATAACACACCTTTGAATGGACCAAGCATAAGTGATGAAATTAAGGCCTATGAAACAAATGGTAAGGAAAGGTTTTTTATTTTGAGTAGTCTTGCACATACAAAATTAGTGAAATTTATGGATCTAAAAATTGTTAAAGAAGTTTGGGATAAGCTAGAAAACATTTATGAAGGAGATGATAAGGTTAAACAAGATAAGCTGTAGAATTTTAAGATACAATTTGAGACTTTGTGAATGTCTGAAGATGAAACAATTACAAGTTACATGCAAAGGGTTGATGAACTATTAAGTGCTATGAGAGGTCTTGGTGCACAATTCAAAGAACCAAAAGTGGTAAAGAAAATTCTTAGAACTCTTCCTGATTCTTATAGTGAAAAGGTTTTTTCTATTGAGTAATTTGCAAGTTTTAATAAAAACACTAGAGATCAATTTTTTGGTACACTAACTTCATTTGAGATGAGGAAAATTTCTCTGAAGAATGGTACAAAAGTGGAAACTGCTTTCAAGACTGGAAAATTAGAAAAAGCTAAAAATTCAAATGATCTTGATGATATGGAAGTTAACTTTGTAAGAAGAATTAAAAAGGGCACTGGTAAGTACAAATTTAAATTACCTTTCAAATGTCTTAGTTGTGGAAATATAGGTAACTATGGTTTGAGATGTCCAAACAAAACTATGAACAATAAGAACAAGGGAAACAAAGGAAAAATGATCAAGAAAAGCTACTATGTAAGAGAGGATGCTGGTATTTTTGATGATGAATCTGATTATGGAGATGTTGATGATGAATGTTTGTTCTTGGCTTTAAAAGATGAATTTGGTTTTGCTAATTCTAAAAGTTGTGTGAAGGAAAGTGTTTTGAAGAAAAAGGATAAAGCTAGAGGTACTTTGGTATCTTCTTTTCATGTTATATAGGATAAAAAATATTGGGTTATTGACAGTGGTTGCTCAAATCATATGATCAGAGACAAGAGTAAGTTTGTTAAGCTTGAAAAAAATGATGGAGGACTTGTTAAACTTGGAGATGATTCAGGTGCTAAGATTTATGGAATAGGTTCAATTAGTTTTGATGGCATGCATAATATTGAAGATGTTTATTATGTTAAAGGTTTAAGGCATAAACTCTTGAGTGTTGGAAAAATGTGTAGCAAATGGTACAATCTTATCAGGATGATGGATGTGAGATCAGAAAAGGGTTTAGAACTATGATTATTGTTGGAAAGAGGACAAATGGAAATATCTATCAGCTCAAGGGTATTGATGGTCAATATTTTATGACTCAAATGAATGATAGTTGGTTATGGAATAGGAGAATGTGTCACATCAATTTTTATACTTTGGTTAGAATCAATTCAGTTCAAACAATGAGAGATCTACCAAGGATTACAAAGCCTGTCAATTTTTCTAACAAAGATTATCAATTTGGAAAGCAAACTAGAAGTAGTTTCAAGGGAAAGGAACAATATTCTATAGGATTGTTGGATTTAGCACACACAGACCTTTGTGGTCCTACAAGAGTGAGAAGTCTTCAAAGTGATAGGTATTTCATTCTTTTTATTAATGATTACTCTAGAATGACATGGGTTACTTTTATGAGAGAAAAATTTGAAGCTCTAGATAGATTTAAATAATTCAAAGTTATGGTTGAAAATGAGATGGATTTGAAGATCAAAATGTTGAGGTTTGACAGAGGTGGAGAGTTCACCTCCAATGAATTTATAATGTTTTTTGATAATCATGGCATAAGAAGGAACTTGTCTACCCCTAGGACTCCTCAGCAAAATGGAGTGGTTGAAAGGAAAAACAATACTATTCAAGAAGCTACAAGGACTATGATGAAAGAAGCTAACCTATCAAAATTCTACTAGAGAGAAGCAATTCATACTATTATTTACATACATAAAAAATTTCAAGCGAAAGCTAACAAGACAAAGAATACCTAGATGAGTTGTAGTACAAAAGGATTCCTACTGTCAAGTACTTTAGAGTGTTTGGAAGCAAATGCTATATTAGAAGAGTTGATGAAAACTTAGGAAATTTTGATGCAAGGTTTGATGAAGGTATCTTCCTTGGATATTCTACTAAAAGTAAAGCTTACACATGTTACAACAAAATGCTAAGAAGGATTTTTGAAATTGAAAGTGTCAAGGTTGATGAAGATTTGAAGAATTCAATAGAATAGATGGATATGATTCAAACAAATATGCTTGCAAAGAAGAAGAAAAAGCTAAGGAAAAAGAAGTACAAAATGAAGAGGAAGAAGCTCCAAAATAGACCCCTAAGTATGTATAGAGAAATGATTCTGAAGAAAAAATCATTGGTGACAAAAACAAAGGTGTATTGACAAGAAGAAGAGTTGTTGAAGCAAAAGTAAATATATGTTTACTTTCTAAGTTTGAACCTAAGATAATGAGTGAAACATGAAAAGATGAACATTGGATGAAAGCAATGGAAGAAGAAATCATGTAGATTGAGAAGAATCAGACAAGGGAGCTGATTCTTAGACCTGAAAACAAAAACATTATTGGAACTAAGTGGGTATTTAGAAACAAGAAGAATGAGAATGGTGAAGTGGTAAGAAACAAGGCAAGGCTTGTGTGTAAGGGCTATGCAAAAGTAGAAGGGATATATTTTGAGGAGTGATTTAACCCAATGGATCAAATGGAAGCAATCAAAATGTTCTTGGAATTTGTAGCACATAAGGATTTTAAAGTGTACCAGATGGATGCAAAGTATACTTTCTTGAATGGAGAATTGGAAGAAGAAGTTTACATGGAACAACCGAAAGGATTTTAGTTGCTAGATAAACCTAATATGGTCTACAGATTGAAGAAGGCATTGTATGGATTGAAGCAAGCTCCCAGAGCTTGGTATGCAAGGTTGGACATATATTTGATAAAACAAGGATTCAATAATGGTATTGCAAACAGTAATCTCTACTTTAAGGTTGAGGAAGATATAATATTGATAGTGGTTGTATATGTTGATGAAATAATTTATAGAGGAAATGAAGCTATGTGCAAGAATTTTTCAGAAGAGATGTTGAAATATTTTGACATTTCTATGTTTTGGGAGATGAATTTCTTCCTTGGGCTACAAATCAATCAAACATAGAAAGGAATATTCATTTCACAATCAAAGTATGTTAAAGAGATGTTGAAGAAGTTTGTAATGGAAGACCCAAAACTGATATGTACTCCTATGGTTGTTGGTTGTAAACTGAGTAAGGATGATGAATCTCCTAAGGTTGATCAGAGCAAGTATAGATCTATGATTGGTGGATTGTTATACCTAACTGCTACTAGATCGGATATTGTGCATGCAATTTTTCTTGTGGATAGATTTCAAGAAAAACCTAAAGCGACACATCTTGCAATAGTGAAGAGGATATTTAAATATTTGAAAGGCATTCTGGATTATGGCTTGTGGTATCCTAAGGATATTGATTTCACATTGAGTGCTTACATAGATGTAGACTGGGTTAGCTATGTGGTTGACATAAAAAGTACAAGTGGTTGTGCATTCTTTCTTGGATGTAGATTGGTACCATGGCTAAGTAAGAAACATGATTTTGTTTCTTTATCTATTGTAGAGGCCAAGTATATTTCAAGTAGCATCTTACTGCACACAAGTACTATGGATGAGAAAAAAATTGAAGGATATCACAGTGATGTATGATGAGCCTATTTCTATCTTTTGTGATAATACAAGTGCAGTCAATATTTCAAAGAATCTTGTGATGCATTCAAGAATAAATCATATATCAATACGATATCACTTTCTAAGAGAAAAGGTTGTGGAGAATGAAGTAAAGCTTGAATATGTACCTACAAAGGATCATATTACTAACATATTTACTAAGGCTCTTCCTAAGGATAATTTTGAGTATCTTCGATAGAGGTTGGGGTTTATTGCCCCTCATTTGAACTAGATGCATATGGAGATGCAATGGTCCAGTGGATCTATGGATTCATTCCTTGTCTAGACCAATGTTAGTGGCTACCTCTCAAGGGGAGTAGGTGGTGACATTGTTGCAATATGGAATATATGTTGTCATTATATAGAAGTTGTTGAGTTAATTGGTGTATACTCCTAAGGGGGCTTATTTAGATCAGTTGCAAGTATCTTGGTTCTATGTCAAAGGGAAAGAACAATAAAAAATATTTTATCCTTTTCCATTGATGTCAAAGGGGAGAGAGAGAGAATTCATGTGAAAAAATGTGTTTATACAAAAAGAGAATGAGGCAAGTATCAAAGGGGGGGAGAGTGTAATTAGTTAGTTGTGCAAGGGGGAGAAAAGAGAAAAGGAAATAGATATGTTCAGAGTTTTTGTCTTTGATGGGCTTTCACATCTTGTGTTGTCATCAATGACAAAGGGGGAGATTGTTGCAAGTATGAAGGTGTTATCATTGATGTCAACAAGCTTGTGCTAACATTAGTGATAATAGTGCAGTGGATGAGAGAGATTGTTGCTTTTATTTGTTGCATTATGTTTTCATCGGTTAATTTGTTGATTTTAACCTCTAGTGTTGCTTTGATAAGCTTATGTTTATGGTTTAAATGTTGAGGATATTGATAAAATTGATAAAATAAGGAAACAGGGTGTTGCAGAGGTATTTTGGTTTGTAGAAGTGTTATCATTTTGCTTCACATTGGTTTTGAGTTGAAGATTCACTTGTAAGGTCTAGACATGTTGGATAGAGGTGTTCAAAGTTTCTATATCCATAATTTCAACTTTTGGATCGATTGTTAGAGGAAGTTATGTTCACCAATGTGTGAACTAGTTTGTAGTGTTGCTTACATAGGTGTCTAGGAGAAATGTATTTGCTTCACTTTTCTCCAGAGTTGTTCTTTAGGTCTTGTGATTTTGAAGATGTGTTTATGGTGTTTATCTCTTGCCTGCATTAAGAGTGTTCATAGTTTACTACTCCAGAAGTTGGATTTTAGTGTTGCATTGTTTGGCGGTATAGTTTAAATGTACAAGTTGTGTACATTATGAAGGTGTGAATTATTGTGAAGGATTTTGATGGATTTCAAGTTTAGAGGAATATTCTAGGTTGTGGTGAAGCATGGTATGTGGTTTGCAAGTCGTCTTTGGATCCGAGGAAGCGTGTAATTCAAAGTTAAATGGTGTTTGCACATGTAATGAATAACCTAGTTTTTACACTACATTCAAAGATGTTCAAGCATTATCAAAGTATAATGTGGCATGTAAGAGTTAATATGGGTCCGAATTAGGTTTTGTTTTCGTCCGCTTTTTGTTCCTATCCACCATGAAAATTCTTAGTGCCGACCTATTTTGAATTTGTAATGTGTAAGGTGAGTGTAGCCAACTTGAAGATGTTTTTCAAGTTGAGGATGGTATAAATGCAAGGTGAATTGATGTGAGAGAAGGGGTGTGTGGAATAGATTTGAGTGTAGTAATGTGAAATTAAGTGCAGAAGTGTGAAATGAAGTGTGAGCTATAATGCAAGATTGTTGAATGTAATGAGCTAAGGATATTGATCTCTTGAAAATTGCAATTGTTGTTGAAGCTATTGTGGTGAAATTTTTGTTGCATTGAGATAACATTCTCTGTGTAACATTATTTCTTCTTTCTTATTTCTATTTTGGTAGTGAGCTTGGGTTGTGAACCTTTCTAGATAGTGTGTCCTATTTTGGAAATGAGCCTCTTTGCACTGGTTTTGCAATTACTTATATTGTGAGCTAATTCTCACTGTGGGTTTTTCCTTCTAAGGTTTTCCACATAAATTTGGTGTTCTCTTGTGTATGGTGTTGGTTGGTTCAGTTTTTGTTGTATGTTTTTCATGCTCAAACATTATAATAGATTAAGGGTTTAATTTATGCATGTGGATCTGATTACTATTGAGGGTTTTACTATTTTAATTTGGGACAGTTGATTCACCCCCCCTCTCAATTGTCTTTCTCATTCAACATAACTTCAAATAGGAAAAATCATGATGAGGTAGGGATGAGGTTTCCGTCTCACCCTGATGTTGATCAGTAGAGGTTTTCATCACTGTCAGATCATCATGACATCTTGTCCAACCATGATGATCTCCCCCAAAAATAAGCATTCAAATACATATATTAACATATATATGAACCAAATGGGTCTACTAGAGTGATTTAAAAAACATTTATTATTATCTTAATAATAATTATTAATATTATTTTAAATATATTAAATTCAAATTTCAATGTTGAATATGATCTCCAAGGCATGACCACCTATACCAAGTATTTTGTTGCTCCACTTTGATATAAACATCATCAAGCCAATAATTGTGAAGCAACCTCTCATGATCCTAATGAAATAGTGCACCAATCATATTAGTACTAGGATCCAAAATCATCACACTATCACATCCAAAAAATATGAGGAGATAGATGTATCTCAAGGGGCTATCGACACCAACCAACTTCCCAAATTTGAATGATATTTCATGGATTTGCAAAGCACCCATCATAGGTGCATGAAAAATCATATCAACCCATCCTAGGCGGCTGATGTAGGTCAGAGCAACACCCCTAAATTTGAAAATTAGACTTATGATGACATAGGAAGTGCCTCTAATGACCTATGAT
Organism: Sequoiadendron giganteum; assembly: GCA_007115665.2. Taxonomy (NCBI): domain Eukaryota; kingdom Viridiplantae; phylum Streptophyta; class Pinopsida; order Cupressales; family Cupressaceae; genus Sequoiadendron; species Sequoiadendron giganteum. Next base: position 248,352,723 of record CM021104.1, on the reverse strand, counting down.
GATAGTTCCTTATCATTATTCCATCCTCCAATGATAAAGAGATGATCCATATCTATCCAAATCACCCGAACAAAAGTTACCCTCCAGGTACTTCCAAGGAAATCCATGTATAATAATGTAGAAAAATCATCTATCATCAAAAAATGAAGTAAAGGTCCATGAATTAAAGCTAGAAAATCAATGTCCTAATGTTCACATTCAAACCACGCATCATAGTCCAACTAAAAACAAACATTTGCAACTCAAAGCCAAGTAATATAACAATACCTCCACACCTAGGATCATAGATTAGTTGAAAATTCATTCCTCTAAGTGTGATCCAATCAAAAGCAAATACATCCATGGTGTGTGCCATAAGTCCCAAAATTAGGTTAAAATAATGCTTCACCAAAGATTCATCAATATGATGGGATTGTATCTCATCACAAGTAAACTTTTCATGTTCTCCATGAATGACCAAAGTCTCAACCAATTATGAACCACCAATAACTGGAACAAAAGGTGTATGCTCAACTATCCCACCCATATCTATGATTTGAGCCTTCAATGGGCTCTCTAAAAGAGGTAACTTGTTATCTTCATGATGTAAACTAAGTGTACAAACAATTTTTTTAGAATCATACCTCTTTTCATGTTCACCCACAACTTTTTCCTTTGACTTTCCAACCCACATGCGGCACTGAAAAACCATACTCACAACCCCCTCTTTGGTCAAGCCCTTTCTGATCCTCAGACTACGCCTTCTCCCTACTTTATGGTTCCCTCTTTCAGGACCCCGAATTTACACATGCACCACAATATGGCACATATGCAGCTCTTCACACGAGCTCTCCAACTCCTATGATCACAAATCACTTTCACTCCCATGCTCTGACACCAACCTACTTGACTCATCGGAGGAGCTCCAAGCTCTAACACCTACTTCCTCGGCATCCTAAGAGTTACTCCTGAGCTCCACATCCTTGATGCACTACGCTCCATGCCTCTAGAAACACTCCTACCTTGGCCCTTGTCATTCACCTTGTCCCTTGACTCAAACTACTATTGCACCCTGCACAAACTTCCATGGTTCTCCAACTTTCGCCCTTATGTCCCCCATAAGAATCGAGCTACTCACTTGTCCATGCTTTAATCCACTGGAACTCCAAGCCCCCATCCAACTCGGCACCCTACCTTGGTATCCTTCCACTCCTTTGGCTCAACATGCACCCATAGCACCTTCACCCCAAGCTTCCAACATACCCACATTGGCTGACTTGCATACATGAGTCCCACTCATCTCCTAACTCTTCGACTCCGACCTTCTCTCCTTGAGCTACTATCTTATACTGGTCAAAAGAACTCCCTGAGCTCCCTTTTCACCTTGTACACCCCTGGCATGCCCAACACCAATCCTTAGCACTAGTGTCCCAACTCGGACCTACTCAAAACCCCTGTGCACCATTCAGCCCTACACCCCCAACTTGGGATGGCTAGCTCCCTGAACTAGACTCTCAATCCACCTCGCACTGCTAGTTGCACCCAAGCCCCCATGGAACACTCCTAATGCCCTGCATTAGAACCCAAAGCCATGTGACTTTCCAACCTACTCCGTGGACCACCTCTTCTCATCTCCCTAGTGTGAACCAACTCAACCCACTTGAATCCCTTCCATGCACTGCCCCATCCCTAGACACTCGAACAACCTCTGCTCCTAGAACAACCCCTAATCCATCTGCACTTCCTGTTCTTGGCACCACACCACTAATTCCTCCTTGCTAGGATGCAAATACCCAACAATGTGTCGTAGGCTTATCCATTGTATCATGAACCCTATGCACCCCTCTCCATCCATGTTCCTCGCCCATTGCACGATGAGTACCAACACTCAGCTCCCTTAGCGACATGCCTTGGAACTGACCCGTGCTAGCCCAACTACTCCATTTCACTGGGATGGACTCTTGGCTCACCCTTGACCCCACTCCCGAAGACCAAGGCAAAGGTAATCTTATTCCCTCCTAGGATCCATGAAGAACACCATGCTAGACCCCAAAGCAATGGTGGCGGAGCTACATCTTCTTCGCTCCTTGAGGGTTGATGTTCCCTAAACATCTATGTGCACTCCTGGCACTGAACTAGGCTCACTCACTTTGAATGAACCACCCCCTCTTACAATAGTCATAAGTATGAATCTCAAACATCGGTAGGAAGCACCACTACTTCTAGCCCAACTCCCCAATTTCTGACTCCATCTTTAGACCGTACCCCTCATCAATCCTGCATGTCCTAGACATGACTAACTCACCCGAGTACCAAACCTAGACTCCATTTTGATGCATCCCTGATACACCTAGAACACCCCATTGGTGCACCTCTCACTTGGACACTGCACTGTGACATCCTCCATGCACTACGTTGCCCTGCAACTTGACAGATCACCCAACTCCCCTATGCAACTCTTGCACCCTAGAACTGTCTCGATGCCTTAACACTTCGACTCACTCCACACTACTACCCAAAAACACCACTTGGACTTGGAACCCTTGAACTCACTTCTTAGACTCTGTTCTGGTTCCCAAATGCAATGCAACCCTGCTACACCCCGAGCACATCCTAGATGCAACCCCACTCACCTTTGCACTCCCCACTTAGATTGGTTCACCCACTGACTCGATGCACCCCCTTACATTCTCCCCCACTCAAAAATAGGCAACGCCCTCAATGCCAGACCATTAGGCTCAGGGCATCCTTTCCTACTCCCAAAATTGGAAACTTGCCTTGAAGGATCTCTTACTCACATGTCCAACATGTGGGGTGACTTCCATACACACCTTTCTGACCTTCATGTCGTACTTGGCTATGGCCAATGTCCCAAACACTTGACCCATGTTGCAACCACTACAACACTGCAAGTCCCCGTCTTGACTTCCACACTGATTTGTTCCTCCACTAAACCCTTGAGTTTATGTGTTCTTCATCTTAGAAAACTGCATCGTCCCACATTCACTTGGCCCAAGCTGAATTCAGTGCAAGCCCCACTTCACCTACTCACAACTTAGCACCCAAGCTCTCGACTCTACCACAACCATGGCACTGAACCTAGTTCTGACACCCTATTTCACCAAGAAACCACATGAACATTCCACTCACATCCACTCAATCTCAACCTTTCGGAGGAATCCTCATTGATATCACCCCCTTGTCTTCCAACATCTTCTACTTTGAGTTCCAAACCTAGCATCCACTGAAAGACCTGTCTGCTTCCAACCTTGTTGTGTAAGCCCATTGTACCTAGCCACCCTGAAGACCCACTCTCCAATGACTAGCATACCTTTGATGACTTCCCAAGATTGCACCATCCACCTTCGGCTTTGTGGGTTCTCTCCATTGTGTCACACTATTTGACTATTGACTGACCTCATGGCATGCCTTGCATCCATCTCTTGTCCCTAACAACTCAACCCAATAGACTCATCCAACATCTTCCCACCGATACACTTCCTGTCTCCAATGCTCTCTTAGTACTTCGTCTAATCTCATTCCACCATTCCAGTGTACTTCGACCCAATTTGAGTATGATTTGGTGCACTTCCCAGAAGACACCCACTCTGAATTGCTCCAAACACACTCTGTCTATGCACCAAAATCCATTGGGTTACTTTGTCTGCCTGCTGCACTGCTTCAAGGCATTCCCCGCATCCTATCCTACCTACAACATGACACCACAAAGCACTTCCAACATCCTCCAACAAACCTTCTTCATGTAGCAAAGACCATTTTCATATCTTCTCATTCCTTGTTGACCTTAAGAGGCTCATCTCTTGCATGCTCAAACTTAACACCTTCTTCCCTTCAAATAAATAGTGAGCTAAGATACGATTCACTTTGTTTCCTTGCATAATCTAGATGGTTACAATGTTCCATGACCTCTTGCAGGGGTTATCTTGCTTGGGAAACGAACAACTTAACCTCCTTTTCTCTTCGTAGCCAACCATCACACAAGTCTTGGGTTCCTTTGACATCCTCCAAGGTATGATAAACAAATTTAGTCTTCTCGTGGCTTGAAAATTCAATTCCTACCTTATGCTCCACACCCAATTCATGAGTACCAATCTTGCAAGATTCTTCTACCTCATTCTATTCATATGTAGTGGTTGTTATAAATGAAGGGATATGACTGTTATTATGGATCAAAAAATTAGACCTATTGTCATATTTAATCAGATCATCCTCTAGCTCCTCAATCACATCCTCTTCCTTGGCTTCATATTCTCTTACAAGTCCAAAGCCAAAAGGTGGTTCTAACTGAAAATCACTTACCTCCAATCTGCATTGGACCTCCATCTCTTTGGCTGCCATGTCACAATATTGTGAAGGTAGGGGACTATTGTTACACAGAATATCAGTCCTTGCCTCTTCCTCTCCCATGGATGAGTGCTCATTAATTATTTTTGGTCCACGAGATGTTTCCCATGGAAAATCAAGTGTGTTATGTGCCTTAACTTTTGTCTTATGGTTGAAAACTAAAACTTCATCTGTATAGATCTATTTTTCCTTCATGAATTCATCATGGGATCCTCTATGTCCTCCAATGTCTCCACTCTTTGTCATCTTCCAACAAAACTTACCCTCATGATCTTTTTATTCTTGAAGAGCCCTTTAAGTGCTCCTCAAGGAATCCATGGCATCTTCAAGCTCCGCCTCCTCTTCTTTTCTTCTCAATTCATCCAAGTATATCTCACCAAGTGTGACAAGATGATCTCTATCAATAAGTAAGTGTAGGTATTTTTAGTTTACAACCATCAAATCCTCCTTGAGTTTATGCAAGTCATAAAGAGATATTCCTTCTCCAAGTCCTTCATGTTCACTTCGTGCCTTCCAACACAAATCTTCCACCATCTTATGAATATCATCAAAGTGAGTTATGGATGCCACAATTTGACTATCATTCACCTTTAATTTCCATTCGAAGTGATTTTACTTATGATACCCAAGATCTACATGCCATATTTATGATTTGTATTCAATATCACTTTCATAAATCTTATCAATCACCACTGATTTGGCACATCTTGAGATAGCATGCCCTTATTCCTTGTGGTCATTATGAATACACATGTACTCCTTACTAGTTGATGTAAGAAGTGAATCATCATCCTACTGAAGGCATGTGAGAACAAATTCATCTTCTTTGGGTGTTGCATTCTCTTCACTAGCTCTCAACATCATTGGTTCTTGCTTGCATGTGAGTCCCATAGTTTCAAACCAGCTACAATGTACTATCCATGACCAACCATACATTATCACACTGTAGGATCTTCTTACTAGGCCACCCCTTGGTCTTTATGATCAAATCTTCAACAAAATGTTTCTCATACAACACCAATAGGTAGTCATCAAATGTGATCATATGCATGAAACAAGAACTATAAAACTCACTAGGGATTGACATACCTTGTATGTAGCTTTTTCCCATGAATATACTCTTGTGCATACCCTCATTGACTATTCCATAAGTTGTATCATCCATCTTATAACTGAAATATGCATTTTCATGTGAAAACGACCTCATGGGTGTAACAACCAAAGATGACTATTTTTTTGATTTGACATCTTCTACATCTAATTTATCATTTGAAGCTAGAGCTTCATCATAACAAGCCATCTTCTTTAAAATAATTTCATTTTCCACACATCCTTCCACATCATATTTCTCAACCCTGAATTGAACTTCTTTGTCATGCCATGCAAGAGTGTTATGATCCAATATACCGAAGTAATTTTTCTCATTGCATTCCTTGCCACTATGACATAGAGATAATGTTTTAATGCTATGCTCAAGAGAAGGATCATTAGTAATACCCATATCTTCATGTGGCTGATTACATGGAAACAATTCTTCTTTTATTACTTGGACAATTTCAACATACTTTTCTTCAATGGTTGTTCTAGAACCTTGTTTACATATAGGTTGATCAATGATTGCTGATTTACCACTCTTCACAATAGCATAACACTTATCTTGTAACTCATCAAAATTTTCCAAACATTGTAGATTATTATCATAGGGTTTGATTACTTTCATACCTAAAAAGTGAGTGGATGTTCCCTGGCCATCATTTACAACTATTGGTGCATATTTAACACACAATATTGACTCCTCTTCTAGAAAATATTTGATCTCTACGTTACCTTCTATATCTAAATGGAATTATCCCTTTTGTGCTTGAACATGAAGATCTATCCAAACCTCTTCTCTTTGTTGAACATTTTTTTTCCTACTTATGCTTTCTAATTTCTTCCTTAGCGTCTCCTTGTGATTTTGATTCTTCCTTCATCAATTTTTTCTTTTATTCTATTTTCTTTGAATATCTTCAAGTAATCTTCATAAGTGTCAATAGATTTATAAGTAGCAGGTTCTCGTACATATTTATAGTAGGAAATAATCTTGCACTCATCTCTTTCTAGTTGATTCTCTACTGCCCTTTGAATGAGATCTTGTTGTCATGTTTTGCTGAATATATTTAGAGTTTTAATGTTGCTACAATATTTCTCTAGGAGTTGTTGTTTAATATTTATGTCTTCTTTCTTTGGTAAGAGCATAGGTCACCAATCCATGTTCTTTCTCCAAGGTACCCTTTCACTCATGTGTCCATTGTAGATCTGTATTCACAACATCAGACCTGCAAGCTAGCAAGACAACCTATTTTGGCAGAGATATAGGGATGAACACACCAAGTTATACAAAACTTAGAATACATATTTTTCATGTCATGATATTTTTAACAAGTATAATAATTTACTATAACCCTCGGAGGTACTCCAAATTTGGTTATTATGTTTCTAATAAACAATTATACTACCAACTTAGATGTTGCATAGTGGGTTGGAATTGCATCAACCCACTTGGTGAAGTGGTTTGTGGCCAAAAATATCCACTTGTATCAATGTGGATTTTCACCCTTGATAAGCACTTGGCTCAAAAATCTAATTAAACATGGAAACACTTTAGGTCATGTGGGTTTCCCATAGGTTGGAGTGAATCTCCAGAGAGGGTTGGTTCCCTTGTTGGAATCACCTAAACTTGAAGTAAATTGTTGTTGTTATGTCGAGAAAAGGGGTAGGAGGACTTGAGATGAAACCTAATTTCTACTGAGGTGATACACCAAATTATTATTGAACCTATATTGAACCTATTTGTATGTTTTTTTTACATACAAATGATATAAAACTTAGTTATTTTCTTATACAACTCAACTATTTTTCATACTTTCTATATGAATTTTTTATAAGAAGGGTGAATGTTTCACAATTTTGAAGGAAAAAGGAAATTTTCTCAACTATAAAATAATTATACTCATTGCACAACTTATAATTTACAAAATAATATCTATTTATTATTTCAAAGGTGTTGTGAATGAGATATTTGTTTGAGGTTTTTTGCATAAAAACACAAAAAACTTACATCAATCATTACAATGTACACAAAGAAATAAATTTGTGGAGATAAAATATAAATTTTATTACCCAAAAGTGTTGTTACAATAGTATATACCTTGAAATGTGCTTGAAAATGATGAAATTAATTTTATCTTTAGTCATGAAGTGACTGGTTTTGAGTTACAAAACAATATCTTTGCTTGAAAAGAGCTCTAAAAAAGCTACAATTCTTGTTCAAAAACTGTTGGAACTAACTCTAAAGTGTGCTTAGGGGTCTCATATTAACTTGAACCTCCATCCTAACATCTAGAAACATGTTTTTAGGAGAAAATGATATGTGCCAAATAGATCAGACCTCTTTGGATGCCCAACTAAATTGGCTCTTCCTTATGCTCCTAGAAAGTTGCTCCATGATGATGATTGTTGAAAATTTTCTTGATTCTTTGACCTTTTTTAGCTCATGTCACTCCTAGTTGCTTGGGGATCAGGATGACTAGTCAAATTACCTCATATATATCTATAACCACTCATATATTCTCTCAAATAGCCGCTAGATATCCTCAACTTCTCTTAAATGCTTGGAAATAAGTTATGGTTGTTCATTCAACTACTAAAATTGCCCCTCACTTTCTTTTAGGACATGTGCCAAGTGACTTGAAGGTGATAAATTCCCTAGGGGTGGTGGGATATTTCTTAGGAGTAGTATTTGCAACTTGTTTGATCATTAGAAGCCTCTTTATCTCATATTCCCATTATTTGTTCATATTTTTCCCTTTTTGCACTTTTAATCCCTTGGGGCATTAGCCTATTTGAAGATAATGAACCATTTCATGTGTCCATTTTTTTATTATTTAAAGGTGAAATATTTTTGTGTTCATTTTTTGATACAAGGACAATCTCTTCTTCCATTTCTTGGTAACTTTCTAACCCAACAACTAGCTATTCACAAAAAACCTTACCTCTTACCGACTTTGTCACTTTTGTATCCACATCATATTCCATCACTTTGGTTATCCATTCAGCCCTATTATCATTTAAATATTTACTCAACAAAAAATATTTTACACTTGAGTGAACAACCATCAAATGAATCTTATTATTTGAAACCAAATTCTTGAATTTTTAAAGACTCATAATCATGGAAATTATATGTTCCTTAACAAATATTTACCTTTCTTCATAACCCTCTAGGCCTTGGTTAAAGAAGGTTATTGGTTACTCTACTAGCATAATAAAGATAGCACCCAAGTTTCCAAAAGCATATAGTATGAATTCCTTGGAAAAAATAGGATGTACAAGTGTAGGTTCTGCTACAATGACTTGTTTGATGGCTTCAAAACTATTTATACCTTCTCTTTTCCAACAAAAAGTGACATTATTTTTCAACATATCATTTAGTGGCTTCAAAAAAAATTGTATATAAGGTACAAACCTTCTTAAAAAATTAATTATTCCAAGGAAAACTTGCAAGCCTTTCTTATGACTTGGCAAAGGAAAAACAAGAATGACACTTACCCTTTTGGAATCTATGGTGATTTTGTGTTTTGAGACAAAATGACAAAGGATTTTACCTTCATGGACAAAAAATATACTTTTCTTTGGATTGAGTGATATGCCATATTCTCTACACATGTCAAAGAATTGTCTCAAGTAAGAAAAAATGTTCCTTAACATCCTTTGAGAAAATAGTTATATCATCAAGGTAAACAAGAAAATCCTTGTTAATTAATTCTTGAAAAGCTATGTCCATTTCCCTTTGAAATGTTTCCCTAGTATTGGATAAACCAAAATCATTTTTCTTGTATGCCATTATTCCCCATTTGATGGTAAAGTTGGTCTTATATTGGTCTTCTTCCTTCACCAAAATCTTACTATAGCTTGGATATCCATCAAGTAATGAAAACCTCTTAGAACTTGAAACATCTTGCAAAATTTGATCCAAAGAGGGTAGTGGGTAATGATATTTGAATGAGATTGTGATCTCCTAAAATGTTAAGTCCTAATGTGAGATGCTAAATAATTATTAATGCAACAAGAGGAAAGTAACACAAAGAGGACACCTCAATGATTAGCCTAAGGAATTGATAAAATGAAAACAAGATGAAATAAATTGAGATTGATTATCCCTTCATGTTGCTTATTCCTTGGTTGGCCCTTGATCTTTGGATGTCTTGTGTGCTCCTTGTATGGCTATGGAGTTAAATGGATGCAAAATGAAAAATGGATTGATGAAAAATGCTATGGAGAAGCTAAAATGTTGTAAATGACAATTTGGCAAAAGTTTGGTAGCAAAATACTTCCTCCCCAAATGAGAGAAATGAGGGGGTATTTATAAGATAATTTGAATTCTCTAGAGAATTCAACGGTTGAGATTGAGCCAACAAGATCAAGATGGAGGGCTATGGTGAGTTGAGGACTCACAAGCCCTCACATCTTGACATGTGGAATGTGAGATGGCCTAAGGTGGGATGATGTGGAAATGAGGTGGAAGAGAGGTACATGATGTGGATGAAGGACAAGTACCTTGTAGGTACCTTGGGGGATGAAAAGATTCCTTGGAGGAATAAAAATGAATTAAAAATTCACAATGATTGGAAGAATCTAGTGGATAAGAGAGAGTTTCCAAAAAGGTGGGGATTTTCCACATGTGAATGATGTGAAAAGTCCAAGGTTCTAGAAGTCCTTGGCACATGTAAAGTGACAAGTCAAGCATCCTGGAACTTGCATGGGGATAGGGTAAAACTTGGAAGGATAAAATGTGAATTAAAAATTCACATGGGAAATAGAGTCAAGGTCAAGAAAGGCAAGTGGAAAGGTTGACCAAAAAAGGTATGCCAAATGTGGCTAATAACTTTGATTAAGGTTGTGCAAACACAGGATTATGATAATTAATGAGAGATTAGAGGCAAGTGGGAGATTATGGAGGATGTGCCACTAACCTTGATTAAGTGGTGCACATCCTAATCACAGATTAATTAATTTAATCTAGATTAAAAGAGGATTATGGAGAATGTGACAAGGAGAGAGAAAAAGAGGGATTAAAAATTGGTTTTAATCCAAATAGGTCAAATGACTAAATTAAACAAATTGTCTTATTTATTTAATTTAGATAAGAAAAGGTGTAACGTAAAGTATTTAATTTATTCAATTACATACTTTAGGAACCTTAGGCAAAAAATGAAATAATGATTAAATAGATTATTTAATCACTATTAATGACATAGATGGATAGAGTAGACGGTTTTGATCATATGGAAGTGATCAAATTTAGATGTTTATATTTTGCCCCTCTTCGAAGTATCGTTAGAATAACTGTGCTTCAAAGAAAAGAAAATGCAGATGACTCTATAGAGGAAGTAACCGAAAGATGATGCCCCAGTGTGGAGAGGAGGACCTGAGCTATCCAATTAGCGGGGGAATGGATGAAGATGCCCCAATCCTACAAGCGAATGACTATGGCAAGTAAAATGGATGCCCCCTTGAGAGGATGACGGGGGAGAAAGAGGGGTCATGGGTGACTTCTCAATAGGAAGAAATGGATGGTGTGGTTGAAAAGATCGCAAAAAATAAAGCAATTTTTCTTTTTGAATGAAGTCAAATGGACAAATGGTTTGCAAATGGTGGCCCTAGGAAGGGAAGGGATTAGTTCAAGGAAAAAAAGGTAAATAAGAAGTAAAAAATTACCCCTTAAAAAGGGAGGGAAAAGAGAGGGATCCCAGACTACCTCTCGATAGGAAGAAATGGAGGGTATGGTTGGAAAGAGCATGAAAAATTAAGCAAGTTTTCCTTTTGAACGAAGTCAATCCGATGCACGATTTGCAAATGGCGGCCTCGGGAAGGAAAAAAAATGGGTTGGAGGCTTGCAGAGGAGCGGATTTTCCCCACTGCAGAAGGGCAGATCCGCCCCAAAAAAGGGAGGGTCTGCCCCGGCACGGGGCGAATCCACCCCGGGGCTGGGCAGGTCTACCCCGAGGTTGGGTGGGTTTGCCTCGGGGTCGAGCGGGTTCGCCCCAACACGGGGCAGATCCGCCTCGAGGCCCAGCGGATCCACCTCGAAAAAGGGCGGATACGCCCCGAAAAAGGGCGAGTCCGCCCCAACATGGGGCGGGTTTGCCCCGCGGCCAAGGGCGGATCCGCCCCAGCGTAGGGCGGGAGATAGATGAGGGAGGAAGGAAGGGGGGAAAAGATGAGAGATGAGATGATGAAAGGGGATATGAAGATGATGTAAATTGATGGATAAGAAATGATGATAAGCGATGGGAGATATAGGTGAGCACAAATGGATTCAAGGACACATATGATGTTTTCCCAGTCAAGCTACAAGCTAGGTTGGGCGGATGTTTAATGGAGTGTTGTTTGATAAGGACATGATACATCCCAAAACAACACAAGTATGGGGAAGGATACATCCCGATGAGAGTGTTATTGATGAGGGAAGGATACATCCCAGAACAACACAAGGATAGGGAAGGATACATCTCGTTGATGATGAGGATGATGATAGCATTGTGGAGGATGGAATGACACATCCCAAAACAACACAAAAGGATAGGGAAGGATACATCCCGCTGATGATGATGATGATGATGATGATAGCATTGTTGATAAGGGAATGATACATCCCAAAACAACACAAAAGGATAGGGAAAGATACATCCCAAGGATGACGATGATGATGAGGAGGATGATTTGATCAAGGCTTGTAGCAAGGCTAGGAACAAGACCAAGAGTGGGGTGAGATGATTTGTGCTAGATTGAATGGAGTAAGACGGGATGGGGATGCAATATGGTTAAATGAAATGATGGGGGACAAGATGCTTAGAATAACCAATCGATAGTATTCTAAGAAGATTGAAGAGATGATGATAAGAGATTGGATGGATAGGGGAGAGAAATTGATGAAGGATTATGGATTGGTGGGGGATTTTGTTGGATGAGAGGATGACGGATACATGCAAGATGATGGAATGGAAAATGAAATGCAATCCTAATGCAATTTTCCATCTTCGAAGCACTGATTTTTGCTATAGCATAAGACATCGGGCATCAGGGTATGTAAACCAAGATGAATTAGTGTCTAATGCATAAAACAAACACAACAAAAAAGAAGGCTATCCCAACACCCCAAAGTCATGATGACTTTGGTCGGGCTAGGTATTGGAATAACCACAAGCACAAAAGGATTCCCCATCATAACACAAGACCTTAGGGATCTTGGTGGGTACTACGTGGGACAACCAAAAAGACAGAAACAAGGAAAAGAGCAAGATAGGCCCCTATGTTGACTAGTCAAAGCAACCATGAAAACTGATGATAGGGAGCTCAAATGATAAAAAAAAGCCAAAAGCATAAAAAAAAATCACAATGAATTTCAAATGTCCTTTTCCATAGGATCAAGAGGATGGATAGGATTGATGCGGTCTGTTAGGAAGGATACATCCTATTGATACCAAAGATGGAGGGTAGATTGGTTGACCGATATGATGCAGGATATCAGAAACCGATTGGATCTCATGAGACTAATGACCTTTGTTTGTAAGCACTAGCTAGGATAGGGACATTCTTGACGACACGACAAGACAACAAGACATAAGGCAACAAGATGACAAAATGATGAGGCAACAAAATAAATACACCCTAGAGACCTAGGGGCTCAAGGGTTGATCAAAGATCAACCTTGCCTACGTGAAAGCGCAGAGCCCTTGTAGTTCGATAAAATGCCATGGATAAAAACGGGGAGAGGAAAATGAAGACCTCGATGGATGACAAAGACCAGATGGACAAACGCCCAGGGGATGGACAAACACCCAGGGGGTGGATCAAATGATTGAACTTGCCTACGTGAAAGCATAGGGGCGACGAAGTTCAATACAAGGCCAAAGATAGATGATGGAGGATGACAAGACAAACAAAAGATAGAGCCCCAGGTGTAACGCCCCACCACGCAACCCTAGAGGATGATGCAAGCAACTACTTAAACATGCTAAAAAAAAAATCGTTTAAGTATAATTAATATATAAGTTCGCTTCCCAATGCTACCATCCCCTAAGGTTACGAGACTGAGATTACTTAACAACCCACAACAACAACATGAATATAAACCATGCCAATAATTTAGACAATAGTTAAACACATACATTCCAATTAAGGTAGTAAGTACGCATACATTCCAAACAAGATGATTACATCAAAGCATACTAGATAACTTTCAAACCATTTATCCATAATTAAATATTACAATTACAACTCTCATTCCCTGAATGGGGCAAGTCCAATAAATAAGGTTACAATTACAACTTCCACCTCGATAACAAATGAGGGGCAAAATAATACAAGATTTAATTGAAAGAATAGGGCATGAATTGAAACTGAAAACCATAAGCTCTCCAACTAGAAGTCTCGTCCACACGCACATGAAGATAGCCCAATGGATTTAGGTGCACACCACCCAACCAAGTGGACCCCAAAGGCCCACCCCCCATGCTAGGAGATAGTAACAAGGAATCCTAGCCATGACCATCTACCTCTAGACACAAGCTAACATACACTGAACCAAACTGAAACAACCAAACACATGAACCTCACAGGTACAACACCACAAGGTACAACTCAAGTACCATGCAAGTACAACTCTACAAGGTCACATTGCTTCCAGAAATAAAGCAGGACAAGTATGTTAAGATAACCATACACATAATAATCGAATACCAACTATGGTCACATCAGGTATGCTAAGGAAACCATACCTACCATAAAACAAGAACCAATTGTTGTCCTAGACAGAGTGTCATCACACAGTTCGTCATGGGTTATCCTTGGGATTCTTCCTAGGCTCTGGGCCCCACAAGAAAAGGTTATCCTGGTGACCTTTACCGAATCCCAGCCCCCATACTCACTCATGCGGAGCCAAATACCTTTCGTATAGACAAGATAGATGACCTTGCCATTCCAAGCCTTCTCACCCATCCCAAGCCTAACTGAGCACTTGGGTCCATGAGTGGGGCATTAATATCTTGATTAGTGAGAAGTTAGTCCTAAGCTTCTAAGTATTGTTTTAGTTATCACTTGATTATACCACTTTTGAAGGTTATCCTGGATACCTATTTGGGCTCTGGCCCCTACGGAAGCCACTCTTCTACTTGACAACACACATACCATCCAAACACTAAGGGTACAAAGTGCAACATACAAAATACCACGGCCACTCCTTTCTGAGGAGGCGACATAAGATAAACCATCTCTAGACACTGGAGGTAACAACAATAATAAAACCACTCTTGACAAGGAGGCGCTCATTACAAAATCCACTCCTTTCACAGGAGGCACAAAACATTCCCATTCATGGAAACCGGGTAAACACTAACCATACACCATGCACTATCCCAGGGAATTAACAAATAGTCGACATCACAAGATGACAACCCCCAACCTCTAGGGTCCTCTGGAAGACTTATAGATTAAAATACACTTAACCCCTTTCCCCAAAACATGAACACAGAGGAAAACAATCACGAAGGCAAGTTGTGAGGAATTAAACTAATTTTGGATTCACTAAATCCATTTCCCTTAATATAACTCAATGGTTTATTGTCGCAATGAAACTAATTAAATAACGCCTTTTTCAGACAAAGCAAGACATTTCACCCAAATATTTAATTCCTTAATTGCTTGAAAATACTAATAAAATAAAGTGGTTACTTCTACGATTCAGAACATATCATTTTAAAGATAACTATATCTCATTGCCAAATAAATCATTTTGAAACCCATTAACCTCTCAATTAAAACATATTACTTTTAAATCCAATATTTGTTCTTTCCAAGTATATTATTTTATAATAAAATTGATAATTTGACTAAGAGTTCAATAGTTTAAATTTCTCAATTTAAATCTTGCCATTTTAAAATCAACATCCTCAACTATATATATTCTAAAAGTTAAACAATTAATTCCATATTAATATATATTAATATTTTAATATTATAAAATATAATAGTTAAATATTAATTATATATTTTTAAATAAATATAAATATAAATATTATATATATATATATATATATATATATATATATATGTATATATATATCAAATATACCATATATATAATATTTATATATACATATTATTATTTTGCATTGAAATCTGAGTCGGGTTGAGGGCGGGCGAATGAAAGTTCGTTGTTTTATGTTTTTTTTTATAAAACATAAGGTTTTATATGCCTTGGGGAGGGGTCGGTTGTGGCCGAACCCTCCAACCCTTCTCCCTGCGCACAGTCCTCACCAAAGGGGGTTGCGCTACCTTATGAGGCAATGCTCCCTCCACTAAGTGGAGGGTGCTACCTCATGAGGCAGCCACACCTCCCTTGAGGGGCGCTGGGGAATATGATTCCCCAAATACAAACAGCCAAAACCCTGTATTTTTTTGGGATTTCGTTCCACGATTTCCAATTTCGCCGTACGACATTTTTTCCCAGCATAGAACAAATTTCCAATAATTTATATATATATATATATATATATATATATATAAATAATTTCAATAGAATGGTTTAATTGAAGAAGTTTTGTTTCCAAACAACCATTTACAGATAAAATTATAAAATTTCTTAAAAGAAATACTCAATTTTCACAAAGATTTTACAATTAAACTTTCATTTAGATTTCTCAAATCCAAACATAGAGAAAGGAAAAGACAAGCTATAGGAATCTAACATGGATTTTATCTTGCAATCAAATAAGGTTTAAATCCATAATTTCCAAATAGCAAATCAAATTGTGAATCCTTTTCAAAATGAACCAAATTTACTAAGAAGAAAACCTGGTTCAAAAGGCTTGAGAGATTGGAAAAATGGTGCAATCCTTCTCCTCAGATCCAAGCTCCTTCCTAGAAGTCCAATTGAGCTTCACCAGAAAACATCCGGGGGTAGATCAAATGATCGACCTTGCCTACGTGCAAGCGCAGGGCAACGTAGTTCGACACAAGACCAAAGACAAACAATGAGATGACCATGATGAGAAGACACGTGAAGGATGTTGATATGATGAGCTAGGATAATTCATGTGGATAGGATGGTCGACATGTTGGATGTGGGTTATGCGAAGCTCAGGGATGGGATAGTGATCTAGATTATTAGAAGATGAATTGGGAGGATGAGAGGACGTATAGATAAATGATGAAGAGTAATAAGATAGGAGGGAGATGTAGGAAATAGATAGGAGTGATGATAGTGAGATAGCACGGCATTGGATTGCATGGAGGTAGCCTATAGCTAGATACCAATGAAAAGGGATGATGAGATGGAAGGAAAATGGATGGATTGATAAATATGAGGAGATAGAAAGATGCTAGGATAGATGGATAGAAGAATAAGGATTTGGAAAGATGACATGGATTACTGGGTAGATAAATGGATGAGGAGATAAGGATGAAAAGATAGAAAAGGACTAGTGGATGGGAGTATAGGATGATAAGGATATGGTCGATGGAAGGGATTACGGGATAGAGAAATGGATGGGGAGATAGAAAGATGCTAAGATGTGTGGATAGAGAGAGAAGGAATTGGAAGGATGGGATGGATGGACAATGTCGCCAAGGACTCTATCGCAAATAAGGAGATGCCCCCACTCTAGATGTGTCATGTAGGACAAGGCAAGAGGGATACAAGGATGGGTGGATAAGGGAGTGAGATGGGCAATGGAAGATAGATAGAGGTGGATAGGATGTATGGACAATAGAAGATAGATAGAGGTGGATAGGATACATGGACAATGGAATATAGATAGAGGTGGATAAGGAATATGATAGTGTATGGATGAGGGGAATATATGCCAAGAGGTGTCCAAAGCATGTATATAGGTTTGCCCCTATCTTTATCAAGATCACAAGGAAGATGGAGGGATTGGGATGAATGGGATAGGATGGATAGGATGCAGAAGATAGGTAGATGTAGGAAATGGAGGAAAGGAATGCGTAAGTGGAAGTTGCCCCCAATCGTGGAAGGAGACTAGATGGGGGATTTACACATGATGCTCGTTTGTCAGGTTTTCATCATGGTACTTATCCAAGGCACTTTTTTGCCAAGTTTTCACCATTGGACGAATGATTTTCTCTTTACTATTTTCTTTTTTCTTTTCTTTCTTTGTTTTTTTTTCTCTTTTTCGATTTTTTTATTTTTTGTATTTTTTCTGAATTTTTGGACTAGGATGTGGATGAAGATGGATAAATATAGGGATATGGATATGTAGATTTAGAGGATAGTTGATAAGGAGATGGATGAAGGACTCAAGCATCAAGTTCTATATGAGGTAATAAGTGCCCATGTTTGAAGTGAATATTCGGATGTTGGTACAACCTTATTAGAATGGATAGATTATGCAAGAGGATGGATTAAAGGAATTTGATGGGGGTGATATGGGGGATAGTGGATGGGATACTGGACGGTGTATGGATGTGTGATGGGGGAAGGTGTTCAGGACCAACATTGGCACATGTGGTGGATGTGAAATGAGAGGAGGGTTGTTGGTTGGAGAATGTGGCAACAATGGAGGCATTGGGATAGTGAATTTAGGGACATAAGGACCCAAAACAGATTTAGGAGATAAAGGATGTGAATTATTAGCTTTGGGCATAGCAATTTTGGATGTCATCATGGATTTCTCATGTGAAGGTATTGCTTCTTTTTTTTTGGGATCCACATGGTCTTGATTTTTGCCTTGGTGGGCCTTTGTGGCCTATGTGTTTGATTTGGCTTTTGAATCTGATTTTTCTTTTATGCAACATGTCTTTTGAAGGGGACATGAGGAGCTTTAGATTCATGTGGATGTTTGGATTTATGCATTGTTTCCTTGGCATCCAAAGTTATTTTAGTAACAATGGGATGGGTATGATGAGATGGATGATAGAGAGAAGATGTGGATGGAGTGATAGAGGTAGGCTTGTGATGATGGTGTGTGAATGGAGGATGTGAGATATCATGCATAGATGGGTTCCTTTGTTGATCCCGATTAGAATCATGTGATGGAGATGAGGGGAGAGCAACATCCTAGTTGGGAGGAGGAGGTGATAAGGGAGCGAGAGAGGAATTAGGGAGTATGATAGGATCTAGATTTATGGAAGTGGATGATAAGGGCTCATGAGATGGAGTGATTGGATTGTGAATGTAAATGGGATCATGGGATGGAGTGATTGGATTGTGAATGCAAATGGGATCATGGGATGGAGTGGATGAGATAGTGTGATCTTGAGATGGGGTGGATGGGAGGATAGGATCATGACTTGGTTGAGGATATGGATCATGAGATGAAATGGACGGAAGACTATGTTCTTGAGATGGAGTAGATGGGATTGAAAGATCTTGATTTGGAGGAGGGGATATGCTTGTATGCTTTGGATCAAGCTCTTGGCATGACTCATATTGTGTGGGAGGTATGATAATGTAAGATTATTGGAGGGACTCCTCAATTTGAGGAGATATGAGGATGGAGGATTCATGAAGGTCATGGGATTGAAGTTTGTGAATATTAGGACTAGGAGGAGGGGATTCGATGTCTTCAATGGATTGGGTGGATCTAGTAGTAGAAGATGGGGATTTAAAGGATTCAATGGGTTTGACCGGATCAACCGTTTGGATGGTGTCAGGAATGGTGATGGGAGGGATAGGTGTAGGATGGATGAGGGCCTCATCACTAGTGACAGTACATGATAGAGTGGGAGGGCATGGTGTCTCTTCTTGCATGAGTCCTTGGGCAACATTTGGAAGGGATGTAGGATTAGGTAGAGTGATGGGAATGGATGGAGGATTAGGATTAGGGATTGGTGGATTAGGATGAGACGTGGGAATGGAATTGGATAGAGGACTAGATGGAGGATTAGGATTAAGAATTGGTGGATTAGGGTTAGATGGGGGGATGGGAATGGATGGAGGATCAAGGATGGATGGAGGATTAGGTTTAGGGATTGGTGGATTAGGATTAGATGTGGGGATGGGATTGGATGGAGTACTAGGACGAGATGGGGGATTAGGGTTAGGGATTGGAGGATTAGATGAGTGGATGAGTGGATGATGATTATATGTAGAACTAGGAGGAGATGGAGGATTATGATTAGATGAGTGGATGAGACAAGATGGAAGACTAGGAGGATATGGGGGATTAGGGTAAGGGATTGGAGGATTCGATGAGTGGATGGGACTAGATGGAGGACAAGGAGTGGTTGGAGGACTAGGTAGGTTATGTTTAGATGGAGGATTAAGATATAATGTGGTGAAAGGGGGAGTGATGTAGGAGGATGCGGATGTTGGATTAGATTGGGAAGATTGGGATGGTGAGTGATAGTAGGAAGATGTAGATGAAGGATTAGAATGGAGAGATGTGGAATTAATGTAAGGGTATTGGGATGGGGGATTGTGATAAGAAGGTGTGGATGTTGGATTAGAACAGGAAGATTGAGGTGGTGAACCACCATAGGAAGACATGTATGGTGAGTTGGCATAGGAGGGTATGGATGGTAGATTAGGATGAGAGGATTGAGATGGTGGATTAGGATAGAAGGAATATTGGGATGAGGGGTTGTGATAGGAATGTGTGAGTGTTGGATTAGGATGGGAAGATTGGGATGGGTGACTAAAGTAGAGATATTGAGATTGTTGATGATGATGAGGATAAGAGGATGTGGATGTTGGATAGGATAGAAGTGGAGAGGGGGGACATGATGAATATGTAGATGGTGAGGATGTTGGATATCCCTTGTCAAGGGTACCATAAGGACTATTAGTAGATGTGGATGAAGGCATGGTGGGATAGTTCGAAGGAGTAGTTCGATTTTGGGAGGCGGTTGGAGAGAGCTTGCTAGCAATGATAGCGTCAAGGGGATCTATATAACAATCTTCATGATCAACAAGATTTTCATTATCATTATCAACGTACTTAGGATTCCCCTTGACTACTATTATTGGCCGTGTGAGAGGGGGATAAAGATTCATGATGGATACAGATTAGCAGGAAAGAATAGATGATTGATAGAGAACTAGGATGGATTGGAAGCTCATATGGGGATTGGATGAAAGCTCAGATTGGGATTGAATAAAAGCTTAGATTAGGATGATGGGATTAAGCTCATATTAGAACTAGATTGGATCAGAGGATATGATAGGATATTTTTGTTTTGGATTGGAGGATAAATTAGGATTGGTTGATGGAAAGGGTCCTAAGCCCAATTCGGAAATCACCCTAGGTGACATAATACATTGGTTGATCGGATTAAAGAATTGAACCAATGATCACGACACTGAATCCACCTTGAGATGGAAGGGGATTGATTTGGGCCAATGATGTTGACTTATAACACAAATCCGCCTTAGGATAAAAGGGATTGATTAGGTTGAAGACAATGATTGATATGTAGGATAACGATCAAACTTAACGCCTTGGTCAATTCAGGAGATAACTCCTAAAAAAAGGTTTAAGGGATTTTGTGTTGAGAGATGATGAATGCAAATGAAAGATTTCTTGATAGAAATTTTTAGGTCACACGATAAGATGGTAGAATGGGTATCCCAAATTATGAAATGATCGATGGGAATGTGATAAAGGGATGTTTAGAAAGGTTAAATGGAGGCTTGGAATGGTTAAATGGATGTTTGGATTGGTTAAATGAGTGTTTAGGATGATCAAACGGTCAAACGGAGACTTGAGATGGTTAAATGGAGGTTTGGAATGGTCAAATGGATGAAACTATTCGTTCAGGAGGGCGTATCCACCCTTTTGCAGTCAAACAGTGGATCAGGAGGGCGTATCCACCCTTCTACAGTAAAAATGTTGAAATAGGGGGGAAAATCCGCCCCTCTGTAGTGGAAAATGTCGAAACAGGGGGGCAAGTTCGCCCCTCTACAGTGGAAAATGTCAGAACAGGGGGGCAAGTTCGCCCCTCTGTAGAAAAACAGTGACTTGGTTTAGATGAGAGATTACGACAAGGACTTGAAATGACTCAATGAGGCTAACTTATCAAGATTTACTGTTTTTTCACAGAAAGACACTTTGAACAAGCACAATCTTATGATTAGTGTTAAGGGGTATGGCCAGCAAAGATCTTACTCTAGGATGCACAAGATTTCTAAGGAGTCCTTGATATACACTCGGTGCATGAGGCACAACCGTGAACACTAGTTTGTCACAAGTGTGAGTTGGGAACCCCAGTGAGATACTGAAAGACTCGGACCAACTCTTCACGTCTATCTAGGTATCACCCTAGCTTCAACGTTCCGCCAATTATGATGCTACTGGATTGGGTACAACTTTGGCTCTCCCCCCTTTGTATACCCCATCGGTACGCGTGGTTGGGATCGTCCCTTGGGGTGATGAAATCCCCAAGCAGGTCCCTCTAAAAAGAAGACACTAATCGTTTTCAACTACCCCCCAGTCCGCACAAAGTGCAAGGGGAAGGTGAAAACAAACTAATGCCCCCTTAGGGTAACACAAAGAAATACAGACACAACAAACAAGTATTACTTCCCCCTAATTATACTAAGTGCATAGATAAAACAACAAGGAAAAAAACTTTAAAATTCGAGTAAATAGATGGTCCTGCAAACAAATGTTAGTTGTTTTCTCTTCTTGTCCTTTGTGAATTTTAGAAAAATACTACAAAGTATCATTAAGAAATCTGACTTCACCCACCAACAAACAGGGTTAGAGGGTTAGAACTCCAAACAACAAAAAAAAGAGGCAAAAACGAAGCTAAAATGCAACTTTTTTACCTTCCTGAATGTGTTGTTTAGGGAAAATCCGCCCCTCTGCAATGAAAAATACTGGAATAGGAGGGAAAATTTGCCCCTCTACAGAAAAAAGTTTAAAATGCTAAGCTGGGTGGGCAAATCTCCCCTCTACAAAAAAAGTCAGAAAATGTTGAACCAGGTGGGCAAATCCGCCCCTCTTTAGAAAAAGTCAGAAAACACTGAACCGGGTGGGAAAATTCGCCCCTCTGCAGAAAAAGTCAGAAAATGTTGAATCAGGTGGGAAAATCCGCCCCTCTGCAGCAGACTGGAGAGCAAGTCCACCCCTCTGCAGTGCCCGAGAGGGCAAGTCCGCCCCTCGATGGGGTAAATCCACCCCTCTACGACCTAAACCTGCAAACAGCTTAAACAACAACAAACATAAAACAAAGAGACCCATTTGTGGGTCCAACCGGGCATGCCAAAAATGTGATCTCCTAAAATGTTAAGTATTAATGTGAGATGCTAAATAATTATTAATGCAACAAGAGGAAAGTAACACAAAGAGGACACCTCAATGATTAGCCTAAGGAATTGATAAAATGAAAACAAGATGAAATAAATTGAGATTGATTATACCTTCATGCTGCTTCTTCCTTGGTTGGCCCTTGATCTTTAGATGTCTTGTGTGCTCCTTGGATGGCTATGGAGTTAAATGGATATGGAGAAGCTAAAATGCTACAAATGACAATTTGGCAAGAGTTTGGTAGCAAAAGACTTCCTCCCCAAATGAGAGAAATGAGGGGGTATTTATAGGATAATTTGAATTCTCTAGATAATTCAATGGTTGAGATTGAGCCAACAAGATCAAGATGGAGGGCTATGGTGAGTTGAGGACTCACAAGCCCTCACATCTTGACATGTGGAATGTGAGATGGCCTAGGATGGGATGATGTGGAAATGAGGTGGAAGAGAGGTACATGATGTGGATGAAGGACAAGTACTTGTAGGTACCTTGAGGGATGAGAAAATTCCTTGGAGGAATAAAAGTGAATTAAAAATTCACAATGATTGGAAGAATCTAGTGGATAAGAGAGGGTTTCCAAAAAGGTGGGGATTTGCCACACGTGAATGATGTGACAAGTCCAAGGTTCTATAATTCCTTGGCACATGTAAAGTGACAAGTCAAGCCTTTTAGAACTTGCATGGGGATAGGGTAAACCTTGGAAGGATAAAATGTGAATTAAAAATTCACATGGGGAAGAGAGGAGCCTTGGGTGAATAAATGTGAATTAAAAATTCACATGGGAAAGAGAGTCAAGGCCAAGAAAGGCAAGTGGAAAGGTTGACCAAAAACGGTATGCCAAATGTGGCTAATCATTTTGATTAAGGTTGTGCAAACACATGATTATGACAATTAATGAGAGATTAGAGGCAAGTGGGAGATTATGGAGGATGTGACACTAACCTTGATTAAGTGGTGCACATCTTAATCACAGATTAATTAATATAATCTAGATTAAAAGAGGATTATAGAGTATGTGACAAGGAGAGAGAAAAAGAGGGATTAAAATTGGTTTTAATCCAAATAGGTCAAATGACTAAATTAAAAAAATTGTCTTATTTATTTAATTTAGAGAAGAAAAGGTGTAAGGTAAAGTATTTAATTTATTCAATTACATACTTTAGGGATCTTAGGCAAAAAATGAAATAATGATTAAATAAATTATTTAATCACTATTAATGGCATAGATAGATAGAGTAGACGGTTTTGATCTAATGGAAGTGATCAAATTTAGATGTCTATAGAGATTATATTCAAGTCCCTAAAATAAACACATAGCCTTATCTCTCCAATTTTCTTCCTAACATGTACAAGGTTAGAAACCCATTAGGTGTGTTTGATTGGGAATATGATATTTCCCTCAATTAACTTATTTTAACTCTCTTCATGAGTGGCTCAAGCTTGGGATTCAATGGTCTTTGATTTTATCTTAATATTTTTGTATTGGGCTCAAGCTCAATGGTGTGTTGGGAAATTTTTGGATAAAAAACATTAAATTAAAATATTCCTAAGTAAAGATATCATGAAATTCTTGACAAAGAAAATTACAAACTTTGTTTCTTCCTTAGTGCATACCTTTCCGAACTTGAGAAGCTTACCTTTGAATATTTCAACTTTCTCATAGTATTCTTGTTTGACATGCATGTTGATTTCCCACTTTTTGAATTGATCATACAAATTGAAAATAGGCTTCAAAGTGACCAATCCTTTAGGAAACTTATTATACTTCAACTGTATGATTTTTTCACCATACTTTTGTTGTATTTTTTATTACAGTTGAAAATTCAGCCTCCTCTTTCAAAAAAAATATAATTTATTGATCACTATCAAATACTTGTCAATGAATGTCATTGTCAAGTATAGGTCTAAGCACTAGTTTTACATAATGTTGTACCTTGCTATTTTTATATCACTTGGTATGTAATATTGTGCTCCTATAGTAGCGAACCTATCAACATGTTTGTTATTTATTCTAGGCACAAACAACATATTAAAGGCATCAACCTCTGCAATCATATCCCATAACTTATGTGTGTGGGACTTTAAAACATCATTTTTAGTAACATGAAGACCCCTTACTTGATTAACAATGAGTTTACTATCACCAAATACCTATATATAATTGATTTTCCTCTTATTTTCTTATTATAGACTTTGAATCAAGACCTCATACTCAGTTGTATTGTTTATGCACCTGAAACAAAAGTTGAAAGAAGAGTAATACTTCTCACCTTCAAGAGCTACACACATTGCACCTCCACCAACACCATTTTTTCTTCTTAATTCATACAAATGCATCTACCATGCCTCATTAGACAATTGTTTGTACTATTATTTATCTTTTTTAACAAGGTTAGGCATCACTGAATCAACGTCATGCATCAAATAAACTGTAGACATCCAAATTTGACCACTCACGTAATGGTCAAACCTATCTCCTTTATTCATCTATTTCATCAATATTAATTAAATGATATATTTAATTAATATTTCCTCTATGCCTAAGGTTCCCAAAGTATTTAATTTAATAATTAAATAATTTAACTTTCATCCTTTCCTCTCTAAATTAAATAAATGTATCAATTTGTTTAATTTAGTCATTTAACCTTTTTGAATTTAAATCAATTTTAATTTCTTTTTTTTTTCTCTCCATGTCACATCCTCCATCTCTTTTTCTTAATCCTAATCCCATCATTAAGGATGTGCACATGTCTAATCCTTGATTAGGATGTGTCACATCCTCCAACTTTTGCAAGTTGGCTCCTAATCTTCATTAACCACTAAGTATCTTCTAATAATTGATTAGCTAGTATAATCAACATCTTGGTCAACTCTCTCATCTCCCAAGGAATTTTTAATTATTTTTTGTATTCCCCATGTGAATTTAAAATTCACTTTTATTCATCCAAACTCCTCTCTTCCCCATGTGATTCACATGTATCCTTCCAAGATTCTTCTCTTCCCCATGCAAGTTCTAGAAATCTCTCATCCCAAAGTACTTGCAAGTACCTCCACCTCACTTGTACCCTCTCCACCTCACCATGTCCTTTTTCCATATCATTTCCACATGGCAATATGTGAGGGCTTGTGAGTCCTCAACTCACCATATCCATCCATCTTGGCCATGTTGTTTTAATCTTGACCATTGAATTCTCTAGAGAATTCTCACTTTAAAATGGATGGTTTTCATTCATTTTCATTCATTAGGAATTCAAACACCATCACAATTTTTACATTATTCATTCCTCAAGCTCAAGCAATCAAACTCTCTCAAGCAACCATACTCTCATCCACCATTGTTGAATCCTCAAGCTATTGCATCCATTTTGTTCATCTCCTCACATACCCACATCCATCATTTGAATGCTCATCATTTTGCATCCACTTTAAGATCATTTTCCATCAAGAAGCACACATATCGTCAACTATCAAAGGGCCAACCAAAGATCAACTCAATACAAGGTAAAATATGCTTTTTTATCTTTACTTTGTTTGAGTTAACATAGCACAATATTGAGGTGTTAAGTGTTGTTTTCCTTTCTTTGTTGCATTTTGTTTTGCATCTTTTAAACTAGGCTAAAAAATCTTGATCACATAAACAACCAAACCAATTTCTTCCACTTCTTGGTCTGAATCAACCACATTGTTTTCAGTTACCCACTCATCAAGTAGTATGTCAGGAATTCTTTTTATTTGTGTATTTGATTGATGGATAGTAAGGCATTCTTCTTGATCAATAACCATTATATTTGCATTAACAACACTAGGGACATGTGGTTCTGTGTGGTCTTTGGCTATAGTTCAGATTTTATGGTTACTTTGGTACAATACCTTGTCCTAAGCAGCATAGGGGACCAGTTTGAGGACAAATAGAATGGACAATGAATCCCACATTGGCATACTCATGTTTTATTTCTTTGCATACTATAAAATATTGAAATGAACTACAATAATTTTTTGTTGTCCAAGTTAGGAACAATAAAATGTCTTTGAGTTTGAATTGGTGGAGGTTAGGTTCTTGGTTGTTCCTTATTTTCTATGGTCTAATTTTTTGGAAAAAATTGCATATAATTGATCAGCTAGATGGACCAACCACTCATCAGTTCACTTGAGGAGCTTGAATAAAACCCTCGTCTTCTTGTTATCCCAAATTTGTAGCCCTTTTCTTAGCCCTTGTGTTGGTTATAATTGATGAATAAGGTTGATTCATCCCACGTGAATCCTCTCCTTTCCAATTCATTAAAATTTCTTCATTTTGTGTTTGTTCTTGGGGTTCACCTTGCTACAATGGTACCTTAGGGATTGCATTTGGATTGTTTTGCACCATTATATCTTGGATTATTACTCTATTTAAGCATTTTTTTTATTATGAGGCTGGTTACATGGAAAACACCACTCACGATCTTATTCCATATTAATTTGAACAGGTATGAGCTCTCTTGAAGAGCTGGTGTAAACATTGAAAAATATCCTAATTGATGTCATACATCTGAAATTAATTTATTAACATCATTTCCTCTTTACCCACCCTCTTTTCACTTAATTGATTCAATTGGCCCAGCTAATTAATTAATTACATCATTTTCATCTATTTGGCTTAATTATTTAAATTAGGTTAATTCATATCTTTTCATACTAACACTTCATCTAATTAAATTAAATAAATCAAAATATTTAATTTAATCTCCTAATTCATCTTATTTAATTAAATAGCCCTAAGTTATTTAATTAAATATCATTTCACCCCTCCCTTATTTATTAAATCATCTAATTTAATAAATATCATTTAATTCCTCTAATTCCCTAATTGCATAAACTATTTTTTCTCTAATCAAAGGGAATATTCCCATAGAATATTCTTTATCTTTTTTTGGCACAATTAAAACTTTGTTTTAATTTGTAAAATATATTTTTCCTCACCCTAAAGGAATATTCCCTCTCCTCCAATCAACTCACTTGGCTTCATCAACAAGCTAACCCTTTAACCTCTTTAGCAAGCTACCTTTGATCTGTGTGAGCAGGTCAAAAGTGTGTTTGTTTGAGGAAAGTGTGAGCCTTTGATTAACTTTCATCATGCATTCTCATTTGTTGATGAGAATCCATGATCCATGCCTTTTATCTCCTTCATCTTAAACCGTTGATTAAGATTTTTGATTTCAACCACTCATTCCTCATTTGCTCTCCTATAAATAGATCACTATTTGGAGAAAAATGGATCCATCTTTCAATTGCAAACTTATGTTATTGAATTCACTTACATCCATACTCTCAATTTGCACACATTTAGCTTATTTTCAGTTTATTTCAATTGCACAATAGCTTAGAGCATCCATTAATGGCTTCCATGCATCCATCTTAGTTTGTAAATAAATTAGGGTTTTCATCTTTTAGCATAATTTTAGCTTATATTAGCTTAGAAATAGCATAATTAGATCATTTATAACATAAAATCATGGTAACTTAGCTTACATCATGTTCATTTTTAGCATAGTTTAGGTTTTCACACATCAAACATCATGGCTTCATCTATTCTCTTCCATAGAATTGATTGAAACAAGCTCACTATCATGATATTAGGAAAGGGTCATTGGTCCACATCAATGTGACACCAATTCCACAAGATAAATTTCAAATGGATTAGAATAGATGTTTTGATAGCTTTCATAATTTAGTATGTTAGTTTTTGATGAAATACTTAGTTTTAATCTTGTTTGATCAATCTCGTTGAGATTTGAGTATTGGTGGCTCTGTTATGCTTCGATTCTTCATGGATCAAGCATAATTTGGTCCATACTTGTATCCTCGCATCAACATTCTTGCGCTAGAAGGAGGGAAAACTGATTATTTAGTTGTTTTTTAGCTCAAAATCCATATTCATGTTGTTTTGCAAGTTGCAGTGACGCTCAAACCACAAATAGCGAGAGCGTCTCCATATAGTGACACTCAAGCAATTTGAAACAACGACACGTACTTAATTGTCTGATGTTGATTTAAATATAGCAACGCGTATTTAATTTGAAGATATTGTGGAACGAAAAATGGTGACGCTAAAACTTACCAGACCGATGCTTTCAAAGTTCAAACAATGACACATTCAGTAACATCAATGCCCATCAAAATAGCGACACAATCATGCTCACTGGTCTTGTTGCAGAGTGACGCCCATTTTCACCAAAGCAATGCCCAAATCATAAATTATGATGCCATCGTGTGCAATGACGCTCAACTAGGGTAAGAAGCTTTACATTTTTTTTCAACATGTGACTTAATTTCTTTGGATTATTTGATAGTTGATGGATGTTTGATTGTGTTTTCATTGTTAGACTAACAGGGTTTTGTAGGTTTAAAGGCATGGAGCGAAATTGAGGAAATTCTCTTCTATCTAAACATTCTATAATTATAACTAGCGTTTAACACTTTGGGGAAATTATAACCCAATTTCATGCTTTTCTACTTTCATTTTTAGGCAACACACTAGTTTTCCATTGGGTTTAAAATGAACATTCAAAGTTGGATAAAATGAACCCTCACATCACATCTTTCAATTGGGCTTAAAATTGAACAAGGAAAACTCATCGTTCAATTGGTGCTTAAAATTAACTCATTATTGCTTTGAAGGATAAAATTGACATCTATTTGTTTTGTTTTATGGTTTTCAACTTTTCTAATGAGTGTGTATGCAATTCTCTCATGTCGTTTGGTGATCTTGAGAAACAAAATCATTCTCTAACACGTTGTAAAATCATCTCCATATTTTAATTTGGGTTTAAAATTGAACAACCATGCTAGTGTGAGAAAAGGAATAGCGTGTGTTCTCTCTTTGTGCATGCAAACAAATATGATCGAACTATGGATGTAATTACTCACTATTGTTCACCTTTAGAGGGCTTTCCTTGGTGGGAAAAAGTACTCACCCCAAGGGAATAAACCAAGTGGTAACAAGCATAAGTCAAGCTCTTGCAAACCACTATATAAATTTATGGTTTCGATGGAAATTGTAATCAATGGGAAGCGGTACATGATAGCTCTCCCCCAATATCTTTATGATGCATAATCCCATTTTTCTAAGGATTGGGAGACCTCTCACAAGGAGTTTATCATTGGAACCCCTAAACTAGATGCCATTATTACGAACCTTTGTGTAGAAGCCAAAAATCCCTAATATTTGTTGATGTCAGGAGGTCGGACCTCCGAAGTCATCCCAAATATTTGTGGTTCTTAGTAGAGATGAAAATTTTGTCATGGGAGATTCATGAGAACTTGAACTTGGTTGACCCATAAAAGTGAGTGTCGTGGAGGGGAGCCAATGTAGTAAAGCTTCTAATCATCCGCTCTGAATAAGCATAGTTGGATAAATCCAAGTGGGAATACAACAAATACAACCATTTCCATCCTAGGGTTGTAATGCTTATAATTCATTTTAACACTTTGCTTGATTTCAAAATGATCCAAAAATAAACATTCACTACCTAGATTTCAAACACTTTGGCTCAAATATGGACTTCTTGAGTTAGCCCTGATATTACTGTTTGTCCTAAGGATTTATCCTTATAAATTTTTAAATATCTTGACATTAATCTCAAACCCATATTTACCAAAGAAAACATAGGAAATTATGGCTTTAACCTCATGATTTTCATGCAATGGACATTGTGAAAGGTATGATGTTTTTGACATAAAAAATTAGTTTGAAAACATAATCAAAGATAAGTGTTTATGGTAAAATCAATTCACTTAAGCAAAGATAAATTGACAAATGAACCCCACATGACTATTTGGAGATCAATTTATCCTATTGAACAACCTGATCTTCCAGGTGCTATAATTCAACCAACCTTTGAATTCATAAATGGTGAACAAACAAATCTAATTAGTAGTTTGAGAAGCTTTACTTTTGAAAACAAGGAAACAAACTCACAGTGGAGAAATGCAACAACCATTTTAGACAAAGAAGAGGAACACGCTGATATTGAGGATGGAAGGCCCCTATTACCACCACCTGTGTGGCAATAAATATCTCCCTTTCTTCCATAAACTTAAACTATTTCCACATGATCTCACGAAAAATCAGGATTCCTAAGCCAAAGTTTACAGGTCCTCATTTTAGACTTAGGCATCTCACTCCAAAAGCTCTTAAGAAA
Source organism: Sequoiadendron giganteum (assembly GCA_007115665.2). NCBI lineage: Eukaryota > Viridiplantae > Streptophyta > Pinopsida > Cupressales > Cupressaceae > Sequoiadendron > Sequoiadendron giganteum. The sequence goes on along the minus strand of CM021104.1, from coordinate 248,321,888 downwards.
CACCTTCAAGTAGTTCACAATAACATAAATATATTTGTAGAAAATTTTTATAGACACACCTCAAGGTATAGTCCAGAATAATATGCATTCTTTTGGAGTCAAAATCCTAGTCTTTTTCATGATACTCAACTCCTCTAAATGATTCATAAAACAGTTAAACTCCGTAAGGGAAAATCTCCATCCCTCCATTTTAGACATAGGAATCATCAAACAAAGTATAATCAAAAGTGGGCCTCAATATTTTACTGCAATCATTACACTTTGTTGAGAAAATTTTATGCCAAAGCTAGAAGAGCCCAAATAGGTTTGATTATTCCCCTCCATCCTCTCATTTTCTAAAATTTAAAACATTTTAGGGGTCTAGCTTCATCTTCACTATCTTGATCTTCTTGAAACAAAGGCTCACTTTACTAGATGATCTCACGCAAAGTAAGGATCCCTAAATGAAGGTCAACTTGTCGTCACCATAAACTTAGACATTGTAGTGCAAAAGCAATCAACAACTGCATTGAGGCACTCTATGAAAACAAAAACAAGTTGTTGATAAACTTTTATGAATGCAAATTGAAAAAATATCCTGACATGTACACGTTCTTTATCAACCAGAACCCTCATCTTTTTGAAGATCAACAAGTCTTAAGGATTTGAACATTTTAGAGGTCTAGCATCATTCTCACTACCTTAGTCTGGTCAAAACAAATGATTCACTTTAGGTCAACATTGGGTCCAATATTTTACTCACCCCTTCATCAAACTTTGTCCTTCACCTCATCTCTCTTTAAAAAATTTCAAATACATAGACATTTTGGGACTTAAAACATCAAACCAACTTGCTACCTTAGCTACTTTGTATGTGAAATGTATCCTTTTCCATGCACTTAGTTGATATAGTTATCATCTTTGAACTAGTTTATCTTGAAGGTCACAAGTCTACCCTAAAGATTTATAAGTTCATTAGCAACCTTTATCCCAACATCACAACATCAAACTTAAGTCGAATGTGTTGTCCCAAAATGCTTGCAAAGATCACTTCCCATATTACCCATCTTTTCATCCCACATTATCATCATTGCTCCCAAAAGACTTAGAGTGTCCCTTTTACCTAGGTTTGAGTCAACGAGAGAGTTCAAACATTACAAAACTCAACACAAATCTCCTATAGATGAAACCAAATTTATGGTAAAGAGGAGATCACGACTCAGGAGAATCATGGAAAAATAAAAAGTTACATTTACCTCAAGTGATCCAAATCCTTTAGAATTTGATCCTAGGAGTCATGTTACACCATCACAACAACCATCATCTCCTTCAGACCCATATGAAATCGAAGAAATCACCAAAAACCCATTTGAGCTCACTAGAGAAGAAATTTTAGAATATCAACCTTTTGAAAATGTAGCTCCTATCTCCCCAACATTTGTAGCACATAACTTAACACAAGATTTCACAACTCCATTACAAGGGCTAAGTCAAAATTACATACCTGGTCTTACAACCAACCTTGCTAAAGATTTTGGTCACACTTTACCATTTGAAAATAGTACACTTGTGGGTACTCTTGAAACTAATCCTCCACTTCCCACCACCATTTAGACACCTACCTTTGGTGCTCCTCTCATTCTCGAAGATCCAAAACAGCTACATACTCCAATTGAACTTCACTATTCCACCACCACTTCGACATTTCAGGGACACCCTTCTTCATCCACACCTATGAGTAACACAAGTATACCTACCATCACATAGCGCGGTACATACCAAAAATCTCAAAATAGAACACACGAGCATGTCATTACCATACCATAGAATCAATACTCAACACAAATAGGGACATATTTATTTAACCCTCTAGTGGGTTCATCCATTCCATCTACCATTACCACATCATCCACTATCAATCCATGTCAAAAAAATCCCTTGGTTACAAGTTCTATCAATCCCGTAAGTACCTTGATCACGAATCCTTTATTTACATCTTTTGCACAAGGCAATCCTCCAAACATAGGACAAGGGAATATTTTTAATCAATGGATTCAAGGTCCTAGTGTGACATTTCCATTGCAAAATTTAATGACATCATCTTTTCCAACAACTCCCTTTTATATACCAAATCAATTAGGACCTCAAACATACATTCCTCCACCTCATTCTACCATATTGCAAGGAATGTTAAACCAAGGGAACCCTCCACCTTTCACTACCAATCCACTAACCACTCAAATCATCAATATACCTAATCCTTCATATTTGTCTCAACAACCACCTAATCCCACATTGAAAGCACATGCCCTAGATCTAAAACAATCACAACAGACTTATCAACAAGTCATACAACAACAATAACAAGTAGATCTAGCACAACAACAACAACAAGCACAAAAATTAGCCTTAGCAGCTCAACAAGCAATCTTAACACAACAACAACATCGAGCTCAACAAGCAGCCTTATCACAACAAAAACATCAAGCTCAACAAGCATCCCTAGCACACCAACAATATCAAGAACAACAAGTGGCTAGTGCACAACAAGCTCAACAAGCATCCCTAGCACACCAACAATATCAAGAACAACAAGTGGCTAGTGCACAACAAGCTCAACAAGTAGCGTTAGTAGCACAACAAGCATATTTATTAGCACAACAACAATAGTAGGCCCAACAACAATCCCTAGTGGTGCAACAACAAAAAGCTCAACAAAAAACCTTACTAGCTCAACAATACACCCAACAACACCAACAAGGATCCTGTTATCCTCATATGAACACTGTTAATCCAAAAACATCAGGAACATATTCATCACTTTCACAAAATATCACACCTTCATATAACTCATCTCTCATCCCACCATCTATTCCTCCACCCAATCTGCAAGACGATCTTGTATCATAATTAAAATCACTCTCACAAGAAATGCAAGAGCTTCGCATGGGTAAGACAAAGAAACCTCATACATAGAACTTATGTCCTTACCCATTTGATCAAAACATAGCAATGATATCATTCCCTCTTGGTTTTGAAATCTCTAAATTTGACAAATACAGAGGGAGAGGAAGTCCTATTAACCATATCAAAGAATTCAAGGTCATGTGCATGGAAGTGGTTTACAATGATTCATATCTAATGCACCTCTTCCCTTGAATTTTAACAGGTACTGCTATGGATTGGTTCTCTAATTTTCCTCATGGTATCAATTTTTTTCAAGAAATCATTGAAAAATTCATCGATCACTTCTCCTTCATTCTTGACATGGACGTTAGTCTAGAAGAGTTGTATACTCTCAAAAAAAATCTAGGAGAAACTTTCACAAATTTCTTACAATGATGGATACAAAGAGCTAGTAAAAGCAAGTGGCCTCTTTCTGACGAACAACAAGTGGGAATCATTATAGCTAAACTTTATCCAAATCTATCATTCCACTTGAAAATGCAATGCATCACATCCTATGATGAGCTTGTTCCAAGAGCCCTTAACACTGAAAGAGCCTCAATCTCACAAGGAAACACTCAAAATAATTGTCCTTCAGATAGTTCAAATGAAAAAATTCATGTATGGGATTAAAAAAATGTAACAAATGACAGTGTGGTAGATGCTAAGGTTGTACTAAGCACTCCTAGACCCAATAACAATCAAGTTGCTAACATCCAACCAACTGTGCAGCAAATGGTACCACCTCTGAACAATTAGATCAATAACACCAACATGCAACCAAGGAAAATTGATAACCAGAACAACTATCCTAAATGCAAGTACACACAGTTATCAGAACCCATCAAGACAATCATGAAGAAATTGGTAGAGTTGAATTTGATAACCCTTCCTAAATTTGAAAACTACCAAGAACCCCAAGAAAATCCACCCTAGTACAACGAGCGTGATCTATGTGACTTTCATAAAATCAAAGTATATAAAACAAAAAATTGTATGAAACTCAAGAATATCATCCAAGATCTCATAGAGAATGATACCATATCTGTTGAGGTGCCAGCTGGAAACCAGGTTCTCAAGATATACAAGACCCCTATGCCTAATCATAACAAAGCTAACAATAATGAAAAATCTAAGGATTACACCAATATTCAACATACTTATTCCAATGTAGTAGCCTCCTATGATAGCGTTATCATTGTTGTTATAATCAAAGGAGCTAGTATGAAATGTGGAGTCACCACATGACATGGAAAAGTAACCATTCAAGGAGTTGTCTCAACTCAATCTAGGACACAACCTACTTTTCCCACAATCTTGTAGATCAGCTTAAACAAACCCCCACTCAGATATCAATCTTGGAACTCTTAAATTTATCTCTTGCACATAGGGAAATACTATAAAAAGCTTTGTATGAGTCATCTATTCCCGAGAACATTGATATCAACTAGTTTCAAGCTATGGTAGGGCATATCACCAGCCATCTTCTCACCTTCTCCAAGAAAGATTTTCCATCACAACCATCTCATAACCGTGCTTTACACCTTGAGGTTTTCATTCATAAAAATAAGGTCAAAAGAGTCTTGGTAGATGGAGGTGTTGGTCTAAACATTTGTACCCTGCAATTGATCAAGCATCTAGGCTATTCAAAAGATATTATCGAGAAGACAAAGAGTACCACCATCAAAGCATATGATGACCAAGAACAGGTATCACAAGGAATCATTGTGCTCCCTATCCAATTAGGACCTCTTATTATAGAAACTGCATGCCAAGTACTTGATCTCGATCTTCCCTATAACATTCTACTTGCCCGACCTTGGATCCATGCTTTGAAAGTTGTAGCCTCGACCTATCATCAATGTGTGAAGTTTCCTTTTGAGGGCAGATAAATCACTATCCATGGAGATCTTGAGCCTTTCTACTACTGCAAGAGCCTTAAGGCCAAGTTTTATAAGATCCCACAAATACCCAAAAATGATGAAGGACCTACAACATCAAGCATATTTGTTGACCCATCATCTCTAGCCTCTACCTCATATCACAAGTACCAATTGTGAAAATCATAACAGATGTCAAAGCAACGATCCAAGATGATGATTGTGGAAGCTATTAACTATTGAAAGAAACCTTTGTCTTAGGAGAGTTTCCTATTTCCCCTCAAATTCATGGGAAACCAACATCTAGCATCAAAGAACCATAAATAATCAAGATGGCAGCTACTACCTTCACCAAGTGGGGAGATCTAAATCAAGAAAATGTCAATGAGAAAGATATTTATGAACTCCTCTATCGAGATGAACGACCTATTCTTGTTCTTCCCATAGAAGATGACAACAAAGGTCTACAACTAATGTAGGGCATGGGGTATAACAAGAATGAGAAGCTAGGACAAAATGATAATGGTTTACTAGAACCCATTGTTCTTGAGAAATGACTAAAAAATCTTGGCTTAGGTTGTACTTTTAGCAAGGTCACACTTATTGGAAAAGGTATTTCTGCTAAATGAGTCGAGGCTTCCTCTTGGTCACCTACTTCTCATGTTATACAACCTTAGATAGTTTTCCCCTTGATGTTGCTGGCCTATTTGAAAATAACACCCTCTTCATGATATCCATAACATCCTTTGTCTCAAATAACCAACCAACTAAAATATTCCTAAAATATCCGCAACTCATTGACATGGACCAAAAAGGATAATTGATTCTAGATTTACTCAAAAATGATGAAGTGATCTCATAATTCATGAGACTCTGAGACAAATTAACATGGGAAAATCATAAAGAAATCTTCAACATAGAGCTCGATACAAGGGCATACTATGGGGAGACAATTGAATCCTTCAGTCACAAAATAAATGAAATGCAATTAACCTGAAGATCCTTGAGTGAAAACCACCTTGTGGCACTCTCTAGTCCTAAAATAGTAAAAACAAAGGATGCATCCAATTGTGAAAACCTCCCTGAGGTGCACAAGGATGAGGGATTCAATCTCCCCCTTAGTGTAATGCATTCAGAGAAGTCAGTAGTACTAGTAGAAAAGGCTACACCAATCAATGTGGGAATAGAAGAACCTAAGATCACCTTCTATGTTGAATCCTTGTTACATGAAGAACAAAACCTTGCAGCATTCCTTAAAGAGAGAAGAGCTAACTTTGCATGGTCATGCATAGATATGCCAGGCCTTGATCTAGAAGTAGTTGTACATCACCTAGCAGTTTATCCTGATGTCAAACTAGTCGAGCGGAAATTAAGGAAGATGCACCCTCAGATAACACTCTTGGTTAAACTAGAACTACAAAAGCTTCTTGACATTGGATTCATCTGATTGATAGATTGTCCCGAGTGGGTTTCAAACCTAGTACCAGTCTCAAAACCCACAAGGGGCATCAGAATATGCACTAATTTCATGGATTTGAATAAGGCTTGTCCAAAGGATGACTTCCCTCTTCCAAACATCGATCTCATTATAGATTTAACAATTGGGCATGAAATGTTGTCACTCATGGATGCATTTTTAGGCTATAATAAAATCATAATTGCCAAAGAATATCAACATAAAACTACCTTTACTTGTCCATGGGGAACCTACTACTAGAATGTGATGCCATTTGGGTTGAAGAATGTTGGAGCTACTTATCAAAGATAAATGACCCTCATCTTTCATGACAGGATCCAAAAAATAGTTGAATATTATGTAGATGATATTTTGGAAAAATCAAAGAAGAGAAGTGAGCAAATACAAATCCTAGGACCTATCTTTGACAGACTTGAAGAATACAAGGTACGACTAAATCTAAAAAAGTGTGTGTTTGGGGTCACATCAGGGAAACTTATTGCCTTCATTGTTTCACAAAGAGGGATAAAATTTGATCCAACAAAGGTAAAAGATATCCTAGACATGGAACCACCACAAACATTGAAACATATGAGAGGATTACAAGGAAGGTTGCAGCCCATCAGAAGGTTCATAGCTCAACTATCGGATAAGACTCACCCTTTTTCACATCTTCTCCATAAAGGGATAACTTACAAATGGGATGACAAATGTGATAAAGCTTTCCATCAGATCAAGTATTATCTACTAACACCTCTAGTGCTCATGTCACTGATACCAAACAAGCCACTGATCCTGTATATCTCAACAACACTAGCAACAATAGGATCTATTTTAGCACAACATGATGAAAACAAAAAATAAAGAGCTTTATACTACATCAACAGAACCTTGGTAGGCTATGAGATGAACTATTCACCCATTGAGAAAGCATGCCTAGTGGTATTTTTTACTTCACAAAATTTTAGGCATTACATGTTGTCATGCCAAATCAAGCTCATCACAAAGATTGATCCATTAAAATATCTATTATCCAAAGCAACCCTCATAGGACGAACGGATAAATGGGTAATGATCTTAACAAAGTTTGACATAGAGTGTGTGGATCACAAAGCAATCAAAGCACAAGTGATCATAGACCAGCTAGTAGAAGCACCCATCTATGATGAGAACCCTTTAATATCCAAGTTCCCTAATGAATCAATGTTCCTTATTAATCTCACAACTCAGTGGAAGATGTACTTTGATGGATTGTTCACCCAACATGGATCAAGAGTCAACATTATTTTCATCAACCCCCAAGGTGATTACATCCCAAAGTCTTACAGGCTATCATTCCCATGCACCAATAACATTGTTGAGTATGAAGCCTTGATCACAAGTCTCTAGATAGCAGTTTAGTAGCAGATACAAGAGATGAAAGTCTATGGAGACTCATAGCTGGTTATCAACCAAGTCAACAATGAATATCTAACCAAAGATGACAAGCTCGTCCCTTACAAGAAGATGGTGGAGAATCTCAAAGATCTTTTTATAGACATAACTTTTGAACATATTTCCCATCTAAACAATAGAGAAACAAACATCATGGCAATAATCGGATCACTACTAGACATGTCGAACAACATTATTCAATGTGAATTCTTGGTAGAATAACTTCTCGTACCAACTTTCGAAATACCTGAATCTGAATTTGTGTGTGTCATTGTTGGTCCTAGATCCCCATGGTACCATGCAATCTTTACTTACCTTAATAGAGGAACCCTTCCATCGGATATCACCCTGAACCTTAAAAAGACCTTTGTCAAAAAGGTATCCTGATTTATGATCCTAGGTGATACCCTTTACCATTGAAGCATCGAAGGGACATTACTAAAATGTCTTAACCAAGAGGAAGCCTTAACTTCTTTAACAAAATTACATGATGGCATATGTGGGTCCCATTCCAGCGGTATGAAATTAGCTAAGAAATTGTTGAGGGTGGGGTACTATTGGCCAACCATGGAAAAAGAAGCTCATGAGTATGTGCAGAAATGTATCCAATGTCAACAACATGGGGATCTAATTCATGCTCCAGCTCAAGAATTGCAACCAATGATCACACCATGGCCTTTTTCGTAGTGGGGACTTGACCTCATAGGAAAAATCACTCCAACCTCATCCAACGACCATAAGTTTATCATAACCGCCACTGAGTACTTTACTAAGTGTCTTGAAGCCAGTTCTCTGACCTACATAACATGAAATTAAATAGCCAAGTTCATCCTAAATTACCTAATTTTCCGTTATGGTGTACTAGCAACCATCATCTTAGACAATGGAACACCATTCAAAAATTAGGATGTGAAAGAGTTGTGCCAAAGATTTGATATCCAAAATAGATTCTCTACCTCGTACTATCCCCAAGGGAATGGCCAAGTAGAAGCAACGAACAAAACTATCCTAAAAATCCTAAAGAAAATAGTTAATGAAGTTGGTCGTGATTGGCATCTGCAACTAAATCCCACTCTTTGGGCTTATTGAACCAGTATCTGCACACCTACAAGAGAAACTCCTTTCTCCCTATTCTATGGATCATAAGCCATCTTTCCTATTGAGCTTGAGCTCCCATAATTGCAAGTGTCACTAAAGAATTTGATAATTAAGGAAGAGTATAGAGTGTCTCAACTAAATGAGCTATAATTCCTAGATGAACGTCATCTTGATGCCCTTAATCATTTGCAAGTGTATCAAAACCGACTAAAATAGAGAGCAGGTATAAAAAGAGAATCAAATATCGATCATTCCAAGTAGGCGATCTTGTCTTAAAACAAAATTAGAAAAACCTTCCAGATCAAGACAATAAAGGAAAGTTTGAGCCTAACTGGTTGGGTCCCTTTGTCATCACAACAAGCTATAGATCAGGAGCATACCAACTATCAAACCCTGAAGGTGAACCCTTGTAAGAGCTAATCAATAACTTGCATCTCAAAAAAATTTATGCCTAAACATGAAGGGTGTAAATCAGAAAATTCAAAAAAATGATCAAAATCCAAAAAAAAAGAGAAAAAGGATTGAAAAAAGTAAAGAAAAAATTCATCCTCTAGTGAAAACCACTTCGGTGGCACTTTGGGCAAGTACCTTGGTGAAAACCTGTAAAATAGGCGCCTTGCGTAAATAAAGCATCTCCATCTATTTTGACCTATCATTCTTTGCATATCCACTCATCCCTCATTCACGTCCTTATCATGGCTTGTCACTGTAAGGTATCATGAACTCTTTAGCACTACTTGGCATATTCCCAAGGTCAGTTTATCTTGCCTTTATCAAATTAGGCTAACATATCACATTGGGGACATTTTGTTATGCATCACAATCAGGCTCTTGTATATCTTGAGTTCATGGGACATCTTATCAAAAAACACCAAAAACATTCATAAAATCTTATCCAGAAAATCCAAAAAACAATCATAAAATCTTGTATAGTGAAAATCCAAAAACATTCAAAAAATCATAAAGGAAAAATCCAAAACATCTAGAAAACATCAAAACCCTAAAAAGGTCGAACATTGAAAAAGCCAAAAAAAAAAGTTTATTGTCGAACTACGTTGTCTCTGAGCTTGAATGTAGGCAAGGTTGTCATTGATGTGCCCTCAAGACACCCTAGGTCAATCCTTAGCAGTTTGTTGTAATTAGCCATCGTCTCTTGTTTGTTCATATATTTTTCTTGTAAATGGGTTGAGTTAGTCGAACTATGTGGTCTCTGCATGTATAACGTAGGCGAGGCTCATCTTTGATCAGCCCCCGAGGCCCCTAGGATAGGTGTTTGGGTTAGGTTCTTGGTCAAAACTCATAAATTCATAAAACCCCTAAACATTTGGAAAACTCTCAAAAATCCAAAAAAATCCAAATATTTAGAAAATCCAAAAACATCCAAATATTCGGAAAATCCAAAAACATCCAAATAATTCTAGAAAATCCCAAAAACATCCAAAAATTTTGAAAATGGAAAATCCAAAAATAATAGAAAACATTCAAAAGACCTAAAAAGCCTCAAAAACTCAGAAAACCCTAAACAACCTTAGAAAATAAAAAAATCCTAAACATTCACATAAACTTTCAAAAATACCAAAAACATTCAAATATTCCAGAAAAGCCAAAATTCCATCCATCCCATCTCACTTTTACTTGCAATAAAATTTCACTCATAGTAAACAATCATCACCCCCACCCTTTGGCAAGACAAGTAGAAAACAAACATAGCAAGTCATAAAGTGTGAACCAAAAGTCTAAATCATAGGTAAATGTGTCAATGAAGTTTATAGCAATGACTCATCTTATCATCATAGTCCTAACATCAAACAACCCTTTGATTAACATGTCCTAGAATGTATCCTTCCTGTGACGGACATCAATGTCAGATATCATCTCAACTAAACTTAAACTAGGTAGGAGCTATAGATAACACTGACTATTTGTCTTTGATCTTTTCTTATGATTTATCTTAATGTCCCATTCTAAGGACCTCTCGATGATGTCTATCCAAAACAATTTAGAGAGAAAGGAATGGGGCATCAATCATTATCTTTCGTTTGTTGTGCTTGTGGATACTCTTGTAAAATAATCTTGACACATACTTGCTTAGTTGTGTGTAGGAAGGTTGTTTGGAGTATGTTGTTGACTATTGTGTATGCTTTGGTCCAATATGTTCTAAGCCTCTAATTTTCATTTCAGCGACGTTTTTGTATGTCAAGGTGTGAACTAACCTATCCTATTTGCTTATCGAGTCAAAGTCCACTACACTAGATACAACATTGTCCTAGTTATCAATACCTTGATGCATCATGTATATGTGCTATATCAAACAAATAATGAATGACAACAAATCCCAATCTTGAAATGTGAGGCATCCTATCCTGCATTTTGTATCATCTCGTCACCATGTCTAAAAAAGTCTCGATGGATCAAGGACTTGTTGGATCTTTTAAAGAAATCATCATCAACAACGATCATTCTTTATTCTTCTATCTTCTCTCCGCACTAACCTGGTATCATGACACTAAACACAAACAACATTAATGCATCCACCCTACACCTACAAACCATCAACATATATGTATCTCATAATTATATCATAATCATAACATCCATCAACATAATCACACATCCCATAATCATTTTCTTATCACATCATACATTTTGCATTATCATTTGTGTTGTGATGAATAATATAGATTTTTTATTCTAAGCATCTTAAATCATTGCATATCATAAAAAATTGCATTCATCCATCCATATGCATACATCATCATCAAAACATGCATAGAAAATATACCAAAATAAAAGCATCCACATCATTTGCATCCATAACATATGCATATCATAATCATCCATCCATATCATATGGTGAAAAGATAATGAAAAATAACATAACATTGCATCCATCCATAGAATAATCATCGCATAACACAAGCATAAAATAAAATGCATCCATACATGATCATATATAAGCATCCATACATCATGAAATAAAGTCAACACGTCATAGCATGAATCATCTGTATCTGTATCATATATATTTAAAAAAATGTGTCATGGTACAAAATCTAGATCAATGTATGTACATCGATGATAAGCACAATATCCACGAGGCTATAAAAAAGGATCCAATGAATGTATATCAATATAAACAATGTGGAAAAATCAAAAAGTGTTTGTACATCAAAAAGCTAGCTCTGGTGGTTGTTACCCTCTCTATCCTATCGCTCAGGCTGATCCTCAACACGAGGATATACGTCACTACGCTGAGAAAAATTGAGCTAAAGAAGAGCTGCTGGAACATCTCTGTGATAATGATGTCTATAGTATGCAGCCTCTGTGACAGCCTCTCTATACCACCTAGCTAAAACAGTCTGACCATGTGTGGCTGCTACCATGGCCTCAATCTGCTGCCACCTCACCACCTCCTGGTCTCTCTCCCCAGTAATAGCCTAAACTTTTTGAAGTGCCACATCCCTCTTGGCTGTCACCATGACCACCTTCTACCAAGCCTAGTCTTGCTCAATAGTCAAAACCAAAATCTGCTGGCAGGTTTGGTCCTGCTCACCTGTCAAAACCTGCACTTGTTGCTACAACTATTGTATCTTAGCATCTCTAGCATCTGGTGGTGGTGGTGGCTATTTTTGCACTATTGGGGGCTATTTTCCAACTAGATGAGCCCCCAAAACCTATCCATCATGGCCTCTCTATCCCCTACCCCTAACATCTCTATCTCGTGGCCTCCCTCTAGGACGGGCACTTGTTGGATCTATGAGTCATCGTAGTGGGATGAACCATGCATCGTAAGCTGGAGTGGTCTGTGCTATGGGATGACCCTGATCATATGCCCAAGGTTGGGAAACCAACAAGAAAAAAACTCTCAAAGGCCTCCGGTGCTAGAATCGTCAGTCCCCGGGTGGGGACCTTTCTAGCCGATCGTGCAAAAATAGCCCTATAGTCATCATCGGGCTTGTCCTATACATTACCAAATTGTCTGGCCACTCTATCAGGAAGGTACCGCTCAATCATAGTATGCTCTCAACCCTGCATATATTGGGTTTGTCTGGAAAAGTAAAGTTGTTGTACATCATTGAACCAGGCCTACATCTGAAGCCATGGACACCAGCAAAATACAGTCATATCGTCAATCACTCGTCGTCAGTATAGGAGCCCAATATTTCATGTGTGCTTAAGAGCAATGCCACCTCGATATATCCATATGATGGGATCATTTGGCTCCACATCCTCCATTTGTACAATCGAACAAAGCACTGCAATGTGCTCCCATGCCCAGATATGAAGGAGAGTAACATTTGCTCTGAGGGCTCTACCATCACAATACACAAAGTCATATAAATCATGGTACATGGAGGCCAACATCACATGCCCCCACACAAAAGAGTCCTCCTTTACAACATTCGTTTCCATGCCAACCCATCTTGGGTTGAAGAATCAGTTGCGTCTGTCTAGAACCACAAAACCTAAAATGATGGCTGCAACAATCAATTTGAATGTTTGCACCTGACCTCTGTATGTCTCTAAGTCAATCTGCGAGGTGACCAATATAATCTGGTCCATCTCCATCACCTCTAAACATACATCAAATCCAGCATCAGGATCATAGATCACGTGATCACCATGGATAGGCAACCTCAATATCGGCCAAACGTCCTCCAAGGTCACTGTCACCTCCCTCGTCGAAATCTGGAAGCACGAGGTCTCGCTGTGTCATCTCTTGTTCAACATTGTCATCATAGCCAAATGTGTCCTCACAATAGGTGCATATGCTATATACCATAATCCAAACTCCCCCATGTGCTTCTGGTGTAACTTTAACAAATCACCCAATCTCTCAAGTATTGTGGGCCTCTGCTCCCTCGACATCAATGGTCAGAAGACCTCTTGCACCCATGACATCAATAAATCACCAAAATTTGAATTTATTTGGAATTTCTAGCTCGAAAATCACAATTGCATCACTATTTATGATAGCATCGCTATATTCAAAACTCAAATAGCGACACCTAATGCATTTAAAATTTCAAATTGACAAATGCATCGCCAGACAGTCTGGCATCGTGATTTAGAACTTGGCCTAACCTAACCCTAACTTTCAAATCGGCAAGTGTGTCCCCAGATACGACTGCATCACCATTTAAAATTTGAAACCCTAAATTCAAATTTGGAAAAGTGTTGCCCTATACATATGCATCACTATCTCTCATTTGGGCATCGCCGATCGAAGTTTGGGCGTAGCTATATAGTGACACCACAAAATTCTAAATTTAATGCCTAATAAATGCATCAAAATTCCAAATTTCAAATTAGGTTTTTGAATCACATACTGGTGGTCCTGCTCCTGGAAGTTGCTAGAACTCACAAAATTGATCGGAAATGTGTCGGGCACGCCATTTTGTTGAAGGGTTTGAGCTCAACTTGCGAGAATTCCTTAATTGTGAATGCACAAATGAATTGAAAATGACCCCTCTTGACCTATTTAAGCTAGATTAAAATTAGGGTATTTTGCCCAAATTTAACCTTAATAATGGGGTTTTTTTTAATCATTTTCACCAATTTTGCCAATCTAGACATAATTTGCGTCATTTTTTTGCTTATTTGGCATTATTCTTACATCCTGGAACCTTTTTGGACCCTTGGGGCAGCTTTTGATCTTTATCAAGAAATCAACCCAAAATTTAAAATTTCTGCCTAATTTCTCGAGGGGGCAGGGAGTCAATTTTATCCTTCCGTTGGGGCATCTAAAAAAAATCAGAATTTTTTGATTTTTTGATTTTCATAGCATTTTTAATCTGAAAAGTGTTGTTCTTTGAACCAAAGCAACATGTACCTCGCTTCAAAGAGGGGAAAAATGTAGACACTAAAAAATGTCCTAATCAATGTCATACATTTGAAACAAATTTATTAACATCATTTCCTCTTTACCCACCCTCTTTTTGCTTAATTAATTCGATTAGCCTAGCTAATTAATTAATTGCATTATTTTCATCTATTTGGCTTAATTAATTAAATTAGGATAATTCATCTCTTTTTGTACTAACACTTCATCTAATTAAATTAAATAAATCAAAATATTTAATTTAATCTCCTAAGTCATCTTATTAGCCAATAGGATTTTTATTGTGGACTTGCCAGTCCATAGCCCATCGGCAATCCTATCTCACATTGCCTGCAAATAGCTTCATTGACTGGTAAACCACTGTCTCATTAATTAGTGTAGTTGTCATCTCAACCAGGTGTGCGGGCTATGCACAGAAGCTAGGGTTGCTGGCTATGCACAAAACAAGGAGATACTCTCGTCATTAATGTAGTTGCCATCTCAGCCAAGGTTGTCGGCTATGCACAGAACAAGGAGATAATGATGATTATCTTTAATGGTTTGAGGTTACTTGTGAAGACGTGGAGCCAAAGAAGTGCCCTCATTAAATGCAAATGCAGTTCAAACATTCGAACACTCCATCGTGCATATCATTTCTTCAGTCTAATCTCATTAAGACTAAATCTAGAAGATATCTTCTCTGTCGGAAGATCACTCGCCCTCCACCTATAAATAGATTGTTCTGTCCATCAGTTCACACGTAAAATTTGGTTTCAGCCTCATTTTTGTTGTCCACCGCCACCGCCTAGGAAGATTTGGTGTCCAATTTGCACTTGAGGTAAGTTACTTGCCATGGTTTCAGTTAGTTTTATTTTCCCTATAAAGCTCCACTTCATGCTCTGTTCCAGTCATGGATATGCTTCAGATCCCATGTTTCACAATCTTCTTTTTTATTCTACTACTATAATGTTTGTGCTAGCTTTAATAAAAATTTCAATTAATATTAAACAGAAACTATTGTCTATATGTTATTTCTTTTTGAAAATTGTAGATCAATGGTGAAGATGACATTTATCTTCGAAGGTGAGTGTTTGCATTAAAGTGGTTCTGGTTTTTCTTCTTCTACTATGTGATGACTGCACAACTTCGCTATTTTCCCAGCCTTTTTAATTGCTCTCATCACTTTCTCAGGGTCTGGTAATAGCTTAGGTTTTATTTACGATCTTTTAATCCCATTAAAATCATGGGTTTATGCTTTAATTAGGCTAGCAGTCCAATTACAGTGGGCAGGGGGAGATAAACATCTAATCTTATATTCATTCATTTGGATATTTTTCCTTCCATTAAAGTGACGGGCTTATGCCTTAAGTTTCATCAAGGTTAGGGTTAATAGTATTGGTGTGAGGGTTCTTTGATTTTCTTAGGAAGATTTACTGACAGTATTTAAGAGGAAAGTGGCGATTAAGCCTCATTTTGTATTTTACAGATTCCTCGGGTAGACCAACACCATGTTATGTATCAATCTGGGATGTTCAAGTGAAGAATCCTTTGGGTTTTCCCAACTTTTAACTATTATGTAGTAGCTATACAAACCTTAGAATTACCATCGATTTCTTAAGGGCATTGGGCATTGAAGGTTGCAAACACTGGGTTTGTTTTGAAATGTGGAGCGAACTAGGCTAGGGCATTCTTGTATGGTACACTCAATGCAGGAAGTCGTATGGTCTATTTGATGTGGAAAATCATCTACCTAAGATAATTTTAACAGATATGGGAATGGGTATTTCTTGAATGGTATGTTTGAAGTAGCAAATTATCCATTTTGTAGGGAATTATTTAACAAATATGGCAATGCACATTCTTATATGGTATATTTAATTCAGTTACCATTTACAAAGGTTTCATTCAAGAAACAAATAAGCCATCAACGATTTTTTTGATGGTAGAGAGATTCTTTATTGAATTAGCCTCTTACACCATTGCAAGATGGCATTCAGCCAGGGCTTTTAATTGAAGGATTTTGCTGAAGACAAGGTGGAGAAACACAATACCCAACACAATCCGATCACTCTCAACCTATACAATTATTGATTCCAACCTTATAGACTGCAAACCTTTGCAATAACTACAAACCTATGCAATAACTGCAAACCTGTGCAATGATTGAGCTCAGCCTTATAGACTGTCATGCTTCTCTAAATACCCTAACAGAGTCTTAACTGCTATAAGCAGCTACCTTTCTTCGATCCAGGTTGCAAATTTTTCCAAATTGTTTTTATAATTGGTTAATGTTCTCACATTCCACCTCTTTAAGACTTACTTAATTTTCTTAAAGAATGCCAACTCAGGTTGGCAACCCCTTTTCAAAGGGCGTAGATGAATGAAATCTCATGTACAAGCTACTGATCAATGTAAAGTTACTTTTTGCTTACTCTTGTACCCAGATCTCCATACCCTCTAGCAATGAAGTAGTTGTAAAGAAGATGATTCCATTGGTCTGGCAAACCTAGTAGACACCAACGGCTACAATCTTTCCTTTTCATTGGGGGTGGCCCATTTCGTTTTGCTACAGAATATATTGAGGGATGACCATCTTTCCTCATCTGTGTCGAGTAAGTCATATTCAAAGACTCTACAGTTCTCCTATCCTGAAGATGTTGGATGATGTTGGATGTATTCATATATGATTCACTTTTTCCATGGTTTAGTCTTAGAGGAAGAAGCATTTAGGTCTGGCCAAGTTTCTTCATGACATTGTCCTCCAATCTTCCATGTCCCATCCCTGCATTTCATTAGAAGCAAGAAACATTTGTACAAAGAAAAAAAGCTTGAGAGCTCTTTGTAAGTCTTTGCTTATGTTTTAGTTATAAATGTTTATCATAATTACTATTGTTACTCCCTATCAAACTATTTGTGCTCAACTTATTGCTTCTATGAATCTACATTTTGGATGCTATTATTGTACGTTTTGCTTACTATTGTAGCTTTTGAAAGTTTTCTCTGAGATGTATATGTTTAGACAACTTGAAGGAAACCCTCCTTAGATACAGTTGAATACAATATAGTTATTTATACTTTCGTTTTGTTTTTTTTAACATCCTTAATTACTTCCTACTCCTTTGATGATTGTCTTATATTGTTTCAGCCTGTACTTAAATTATTATTGTCCAAATGTTTGTCGATTCTTTCTATAGAGCTTTCCAGAATCATCTTATTTGAACCACAAGCAGCCCTTTTGCCCCTCATTTTTTTTCCTTTTCCTTTTTGAATTATCATTGTGTTGGTCACCCTGACCATTTCCTATAGCAAGGTCTATTGATGCCAGCAAAATCCTCAATCCTCATAAACAGGATCATGTTCAATTTTATTGAGTTGACTCCATTAAAAAAATAATGGAAAGAGGGGTTTTCAGCCCAAATGGAGAAATATAGATTTTGTTTTTTTAGCTGAGCCAAAATTATTAAATGCCTTAATTTAAAAACAAAACAACAATTGTGCTGCATCTAAGTTCCACCAAACAAAAAAAAAATGATATCTATTGTACAAATAAAAATGGAGTTTTTTCAACTGTATAAGTGAATATGGTAAGAAAGAAATATCTTCTTAATATGGTTGAACAAATAAAACTACAGGTTTGATGATTAGAATAAGCACATTTTGTTTCTGGCCTTATTGGGCCTATGAGCCAATTTTTTTGGGTAGTTAGAGTTCTAAAAATTTCCTGAAGCTATTTAATATTTTAACATTTGAAACTGTTGAATGTTTTGAGGTTTGAGGTTTGTTGGTTAGGCCTTATGACCAGGACAGATGATGCCTTTATTATGGGCAGCTATGATGTAACCTTCTTAGTTTTATAATAAAATGGTTTGCATAGGAAGTACCAAGTCTTATCTTAGTTGATATGTAGATAAAATTTTAGTAAAATTAATGTCATAACAAGTGTTGTGATTAGTGTTTCTCATTATAATATGAGATAAATTATAGCTGATAATATTTTTTTGAAGAGATTACTAAAACACAAGATTATATATTTAAATAATTGGAAGGTATAATGCAAAGCAATGAAGGGGTTAGTTCTTCAAATTTTAAGACTGGACAAATTCCATGTAGGTGTTCTCCTCCGTTGATTAAAAAGTTATGTCTATTTAAAATTTGTCAGGATTGTAATGTACAAAGTTTAGCAATTATTTGGGTTAAGTGTTAGACAAATGTGAAAATTCAGTAAATAAAATAATAATATTTAATTAGAATTGTTAGACATGTAAGTTTCGATAAATAGTTATACATGATTTGGATTTTCCTATATATGTATTCTAAAAATAATGAAACAAATAATCATACAAAATTATATATTTGAATTATAAAGAAAAATCAAAGATTATTTGTTTTCGTTTGGATAGATATATAATCTTTGTTTTTTTACTATAGTTAATTATAATATTGTGGAGTATATGTCTAAATTTTAGGTAAGCCATTCTCAATCAGAGGCATGTTTGATTTTTGACTAGACCACCAACAATAAGAAAATAATCTTTAAGCTATTTAAAGTTCATGAAAGTATGTTACATCTAGGATAGAGCTTCATCATGGGAAATTCCCATTCCTTTGCTTTTGTGAGGTTAACTAATGTATAAAGGATTATTTATTTTTACTCATTATTAAATGTTGGTGGAATTATTTAAATGTAATATATGCTTTATTGTATGTTTTTGGGAATTTTTTTTTACATATTGACATTAGTTAACACTAGGTACACTCTTAATCTTATTTAATTCAGGAATGGCAAACCTTGGTCAACCTGATGACATCATTGAGATACCCAGTAGTGACAGGTCATCCTACACTCCACTTGGATCACCTCCCTCTACCATTTGGGTGGACCTCCTCCAAGTGTCATTCAAGAGCTTGCATGTGATGTCACCATCAACTATTTTGATATTGTGCAGAAAATAAAACAACTTGTTCCATACATACATAATGTGCAGGAGAATGAAATATTGTCAATTCAAACCACACTCGAAGACTTCCATAGAACTTGTGACACATTGGCTTCATTCCATACTTTTCTACGCGAGATGCATGCTAATGCTCACTACAAACAGGGCGTCACTCCGTACATCTAGCTTGCATTCCTGAATTATATGAACAATGTTTGGAAATAATTTTGTTTGACATATGTGCATATTTCAAACACTTTTGTACTGTGTATACGAGTACTACCCGCTATGTATGTTTTGTACTTTTTTAGGTGGAAGTCCCCGCGATAAATGCTCTTTTCCTTGCCTTGCGAACAAGGCAGTTTGCCTTCCACTGGACCTGCACTCCAAAAGTCCTTTTCTACTATGTATTTTGTATCGAATCCATATCTATGTAAATTGAATGTGATACTCTAATATCATTATGTCCTCTATGAACTATGTGTATGTTTGGTTTGCACTTGTAGATTTTTGGGTGGAAATTATTGATTCTTCCCTTTCATTCTTCATTTTTTACACTTAAAGCCATCAAGTGCCAACAATGTTTCAATCCTAAACTAATTCTCCTGAAAAAAAAAACTATAACTTTTGTTTACACATTCTCATCCTTTCTAATACAAATAGAAAAAAGAAAAACTTTGTTTTATTGTAGTTATGCATGTGTCTTTTTTTCCAAACTCAATACATACGCACAAATAAAACATGTTGGAGTTCTCTATTAGGATATATACATCTAATTTGTCAAACAATATTTGACACCCTTACACGTATAAGTTTTCAATGGTTTGTCGAATTTGCTAACCCTGGTTTCTATTACAATCAATTTTAAATAAACTCATCATTCATTTCAAATTTCAAACTTTTTTACTAGCAAAATGTAAGTTGCTTTGCATTGAAACTCGTCTTTTCTTAAAAAAAAAATTGCCCAGTCTACCTTACATCAAATCAATAATTAACTAAACCAATTGTTTGCTTTATTAGTGACTCGTGTGCAGAACCTTTTTTGTGATTGCTTTCATCCACGGGATCAAATTTCTTACAGCTACATACATCCTTGTACAAACCACAATACAATCATTACCTACAGGTATGTTTACCCTTCTCTCAATTATGTTTGATCACCTTCATTCTATGGACTATATTTGATGCTCCTACATGTATTCAATCATTCTTGTTGACAAGGATAATAAAACCAAAGAACCTTTATGGTGCACACATCCTTTTGCTCATTTTAAATCCATTTCTTGTATAGGTAAAATTGCATGCTCAATTTTGCCTCGTGCTTTTGCAAAGGACCCCACTAGCTTTCAATTTGTATATCTTTACTTATAAACCATACCCTTCTTATCAACTCATTGGGTTTTATAGGGCTACTTCACCTCCCTCTAGCTATGTCTATCTATTTGACACAAGATGCAATCACATTGATGAACAGTAGCACCAAAGACATATATCCACATCTCCAAGTCTTCAATATTGCAACATTTGGCCGTGGCGATGAATCAACCATTAGATACAAATTAGATTTGTCTGATGGCTTACATCTTCAAAAAGCAATCTTGCCAAGAAAGTATAACCATTTTGTAACTTCAAATCAAATTCAAAAGGGCTCTATTTTACAATTAACAGGATACACCTGCCCTACTATTTGTAACTCAAGGTGAGCCAACCATTCCAATGTTGTTCTCAAATTGAACATTTCCATCTCTATTTGTTACTATGCATTACTAAAAGTGTACTTTCCTTTAATTACATATAGGTTTATTGTAATCTCTAAGATGGAGATTGCATGCACGCAACATGATGTCATTGGGAATCCCACCTTCCTCTTCAAAGAACCAGAGCAGCCTATACATGAAACTATAGGGACTTCATCTGATTCATGCACAATTTTTGGTGAGAGTAGCACAACCATGCAACCAACCCCCAAAAAAATGATGTTCAGAATACATGCATCTTTGTGTAGGAAAAGTGATACCCCAACTATCACTTTTGTTAAAAGTTTGTATCCATTTTAGACAAGGTGGACAATAAAAGGTCATGTAACTATGAAAAAAGAGATCCACCAATTCGACACAAAGAAAGGAATCGGACAAGTTTTTAGCTTTGATATCATGGATAGTGAGAACACTGAAGTGCGTGTCACTTGCTTTAATGAAGTTGCAAATCGCCATTTCAGATATATCCACATTGGGTCTGTATATACAATCTCTGGTGGGACCATCAAAGCTACTAATAAGTTTTACAATAAATTGAATAGTCAAATTGAAATCACTTCGATGGAGGATTCAAAGATCACTATTTCTGATGATGACCACTTAATTCCAACACATCGATTTTCTTTCACACCCATAAATGAGATCCTAAATACAAATAATAATTCTTTAATTGATGTAGTGGGAATTGTTATATGTGTGGACCCTACTTCTACAATAAGAAGAAGAGATGGCACAGAGGTTCTTAGGAGGAGCCTCAAGTTGTTAGACATGTCTACTTTCATTATAAATGTGACCTTGTGGGGACAAACAACTCAAAAGGAAGGTGCACAGCTCTAGGAACTGTATCTTGCACAAAAGTCACCTGTGCTTGCCATTAAAAATAGTCGTGTTACAGAATACAATGGTAAGGCTGTGAGCACTTTAGTTACCACCCAATTGTTTATTGACCCTGAGATCGAAGAAACAACACAACTACAATCTTGGTTTGAGCAAGCTGGAAATAGTGTTCTCACATCCACAAAAGACCTTCTAGATGCACCTCCACTGCTTACACGAAAGACAATTACCTACCTCGAAGAAGATTCCTTGAATATAACAAAACCCCTCCAATATATTGTAAAAGCAACAATAGTCTTTATCAAATCGAACTCATTTTTCTATCCAGCTTGCCCCATTAAGATCGAGGGGAAACAATGTAAGAAAAGAGCTCTGCAAAGTGATGACAGAAAATGGTATTGTTCGAAGTGTGAAGCTACCTTTGAAGATTGTGATTATAGATATGTTCTCCAAATTAAACTTCAAGATCACACAAGCACTCTATGGGAAATTGTTTTTGAAGAAGCAACAACTAAACTCATTGGCATGCCTACGAAAGAGCTCTACATGTTGCAGTTCAAGCAAGATGTTGCAGAAAATAGTGAAGAGGTTATTCACAATGTGCTATTCAAACAATTTCTCTTCACCCTGACAAGTAGAAATGAAACCTACAATAATGAAATGTGATTGGAATCAACAATCTTGGAAGTTGCCACAATTGATCTCCCATATGAAAACAATATTTTGTTAGATCACATTGCTGACATCTGCAATGTTTATGATAAGTAAACTAGCAGAATATTGTAATTATCCACCGTTATTTGTTTTCCCTTGCTTGTTTGTGTTCTTCTTTCCTCCAATTGCTATATGACTGCGAATTTTCCTTGTACAGGGTTTTAGGATCCCTTCAAAACTTGTTTTATATGTTTACTGTAAATAAAAGACACAATGCACATGTAGTTTTCACAATTGGAACATGGACACTTCAACCTATTTCTTCCATACATGTAAATGTTTTCATTTTTATTGTATGAATCTAACATATATGTCAACAAAAATGGATTTTATAATTTTCACATTTTACTTGTGTTGCAATGTCCATATTTCCTTCGGATATATTTATTTTATCTCTTGTTTATATTCTAGATGATGGACTCCACTATGGAAGAATTAGAAAGCCAAACAACCAAGAGTAAAACCAAAGCCTTGGAATCTCGGAAGAGAAGTCGCTTGTATTATGCTCGTCATAGAGAAGAAATAAGTATTCGTTGTAGCATGCAACGAAGACAACACTTACTAGAAACAACATATCAACCAATGCTGGCCCCACACAAGCTTCTACAAGCACAAATATTCCCACTGAATCAATTAGTCCAAATTTATCACATGGAAACATAAGACAAAATAACACACAGCTCCCACCACAAATGCCTCAAAGCACAACCTCAAATAACAACAAGGAAATGAGTTGGCCTGCCAATTTTATGGAGGCATCTAGAAAATTCCGCAAAAGAATAGATGCATTGTCAAACATAGAAACATGTTCTATATGTAAGGAGTGGTATCCTGGTATGCATCTTTGTTCATCAAACAACAATCATACATGTAGAAGATGCAGAGCCAAGAAAGGCATACATCGATTCTCTTTGAGTAACAATATGGATCTAGGTGAACAACCACATGTTTTGTGCATTCTCACTCAAGTTGAAGAGATGTTGATTGCACATGTCAATCCAATACTACAAGTTACCCATGCCCATGGTGGACAATACAAATATAGTGGCCACATAATTAGCTTCCCGCAAGATATCACAACAATAACTAAATCTTTGCCACATAAAATCAAAGACTTGGACTTAATAATTGTTCGAAGAACTTATATGCATGGGAAGCATTACGATTGCTATGTTAGTAGGAGTCGTGTTCACCATGCACTGGCCTACAAAATACAATGTGACCCATACTACCAGGATGTTGAGATCAATGTTGATGCATTGTCCCTGCTCCCTGATTGTACTACTGACATCTCAGAAATGCTCCATACAATTCAAAGTGAAAATGAAGGACCCATAACAAAAAATAATGAAGCTTATAATGGTGAAGATGATTTAGAAAGTGGAACCGAATATTCAACATCATTTATGGTAAGCCTACCAAAAAAATGACGTGAGTTACAAATCATAAAGGAATGTTTACTTATAGAAAATGAGAATGATACCATCATTAATTGGCTCGACATAAGTTCAAATCCCATAAATGAGTACACTACTGAGGGCCTTTTTGACATGGCATTTCCCACACTTTTTCCAAATGGAAATGCACTACCTATGCAACCTTGAGCGAGGGAAGTGCAACTGCATGAGTATGCATTGCATCTTATGCGATATCATGATAACAAATTTGGCCAACATCCACACTTTAGATACTTCCTTCTAAATCTTATGATGAGGCATCGAAGCTAGGCAACTGCATCGATATTCATCAAAAGAAAAGTTGAAGAGAATATTCCTACAACTATTGAACACCTTCGTACCCACCTCCAAAACCTTCCAGATAAATAGCTGGTTGAATAATTGATGCATTTTGGCTATGCGTTACGTGGGACACGTGCTTATTGGAACAAGTGTCGTGGTGATCTAACAAACATGATCAACCAGCTCCCCAACTTTGTTCTTCACACTAAGTGCAGCAGATACTAAGTGGCCTACATTGCATAAGCTTTTCCCAGCTGGCAATACATCTACAGTTGTCCCCAACAAGCATCGAATAGACAATGTGATTAAAAACCCCCACACCACATCCCTTTATCTGCATAACCGCTTCACAATCTTTCGTGAAGAGGTCATCGCGAAATTCTTGCATGCAACAAATTATTGGTATAGGTATGAATGGCAACATCGAGGCTCTGCACATATACATGGGTTCCTATGGCTAGAAAATGCTCCAGACATGGATACCCTCGACTGTGGAGACAGTTTCCAAGTGGCCCAAGCAAAAAAATTCTTTGATAATTATGTCACTGCTTGGAACCCCCACTCTAAATCTGAAATGAACAATATCATACATAGAACCCCAATGGATGATCCATGCCTATTAAACGCATCTGAAATATTCTCCACCGATCCATCCATTGATTATGAAGAGTTAGTTAACCATGTACAAAGGCACACTAAATGTACAGAGCACACATGCCTACGCAAAAAAGGTCAACACGTAGAATGCAGATACAAAGCTCCATGGAAAGAATGTACGGACTCCACTTTAACATGTGATGAATCTGGAAACAAATCTTATGACCCAGTGAGAAATGATGACAGGTTAAACATTCATAACCCGCAAATGCTCTCTATATGGAGAGCTAATATAGATTGCCAGCCCGTCATCTCATGACTTCATGTACTCAAATACATTGCCAAGTATGCATCCAAAGCTGAAAGAAAGTCAGAAAGTTGTGTTGCTATGTTGGAAAGATTATCTTCAAATGAAAGATTGGAAGACCCAGCATTGAAAGCATATCAAAAGTTCATGGTCGAGATTGTTGTTGAATGAGATATAGGAGCCCAAGAAACATTCCATATGCTCCAAAAATTACCCCTTGTTGTTTGCAATCATAATTTTGTGTCCTTGAATGTAGGTCAAAATTTTTTCCATCGCCTACGAAAAATGAGCGATGGTAGTGCGATACAATCTAACTATATACAATCCTACATGAACCGACCATGTCACCTAGAAAATGTAACACTAATTGAATCAGCCAGATCCTTCACATATGTTGCTTCTCGAAAAGGATGCAAATGGTTGATAGAAAAGAAGAAGCCATTGTGCAAGTGTTTCCGTATTTCCATACCATTCCAAAAGAAGACTCAACAGACTTTGAAACCTTTTGTTGGAGTGAGTTGCTTTTTTTATAAACCATTCTGAAAGGTAAATGAAGATATAGGCCTTACCAAAGAATAAATCATCAACCATTGGAAGAAAATGTATACACAAAAATACAATCCATGGCATGTTAATCGCACCGAGAATATTGAAGATGTTCTTGAAGATGAAAGTTGTCCTGGTGATAATATGGATCAACAAGAAACCGTAGAAATGAACGAATGGGAGTTATCATCTCAATTGGGCCTCACTAATAATCTAAATCTGAATGAGCTTGATATGTTGGGTCGACGTGACTTTGATAACAATCACAAATGGGAAAATCATAATGTCCCTACAAATCTACATGATGTTACCATTCAATTTCTACACACAAAGAAGATGTCCCAACAAGATTTGCATTCCCCTACAAATATGAGCCACCAGAACTATACTTTATCACCCTAGCAACAACTAGCACTGACTATAATAACAAACCACTCAATGGATAAATGCTCTAACCAACTGTTACATATGGTCATATAGGGAATTGCTGGCACAGGAAAATCCTATCTAATTCATTGCATAAGAAATGCACTGCAAACTTGCATACCAGCAAGAGTGAACCCCCTCCTTGTTCTTGCTCCAATAGGGATTGCAACATTTAATATACATGCCTCAACTATACATGCAGCCCTCAAGATTCCAATTAAAGAAATGAAACCATTACAAGGACAAGCATTGACAACATTTCAGGAAGACATGAAAAATATACAATACATTCTCATAAATGAGATGAGTTTCCTTGGGCCAAAACTTCTATTGAAAATTGATAGTAGGTTACGTGAAGCATTCCCCCATCAACAACATACTTGCTTTGGTGGCATGTCTATAATTCTTGTAGGAGACCTTGCATAACTCCCACCTGTTATGGATAAACCTATCTATGCATCACACACAACTACAAGGAACATATGGCACAAATTTAATACAGTTGTTACATTACAAACAATGTTTAGACAAGAAGGCGATGTCCCAATTCAAATACAATTTCAACAAACCTTGCAAAACATTCGCAATGTAGAACCGATAAAACATGATTGGGACTTGTTAATGACTCGCACCAACAAGTACCTTACAAAGACTAAATAGGAAGAATTTGACCAATCGATACACTTATTTGCTACAAATGAGCTGGTGACATTGCACAACAAAAAAATGTTAAAACTACTTAATGTTCCTGTTGCAATTAGCTGTGCAGAAAATGCACAACTTAAAGTGGGTGTCGATCATAGTGAACAACAACTTCCCCAAGAGGTCTTGCTAAGCAAATGTCGGCGTGTCATGCTTACAACAAACCTATGGACCCAAGCTAGACTAGTAAATGGATTGCTAGGCCATGTGGCAGATATTGGATATCTTGCTGGATCAAAGCCACCTGCATTGCCTACATATGTTACAGTCACATTCGATAGCTACAACGGTCCACCATGGGATGAAACAGACCCAAAAACTATACCGATACTTCCAATAACACGTGGTAATCGTAGACAGATACCACTAGCCATGGCATGGGCTATCACTATACACAAATCACAAGGCCTTACACTAAATAAAGCCACAATCAACATTGGTACAACTGAAAGACAAGGGCTTACATTTACAATGATTTCTAGAG
This sequence comes from Sequoiadendron giganteum, assembly GCA_007115665.2. Classification (NCBI taxonomy): domain Eukaryota; kingdom Viridiplantae; phylum Streptophyta; class Pinopsida; order Cupressales; family Cupressaceae; genus Sequoiadendron; species Sequoiadendron giganteum. Next base: position 248,294,228 of record CM021104.1, on the reverse strand, counting down.
TCAAATCCATTTATGGCCTTCACATCGAGCCTGCATTCTCTTTTGATCGCTACTCCAAAATGGAAAAAACCCATACACCATTATCAGGAAGAAATAAGAAGCTCGCCTGCACTTGCTCTCGCACCAACATGCTTAGGTATGTACAATTTATTTCACACTCTCACAAAGATATACATTATTTACTATCCCCTTTTTAAATAGAGCTTCGGTACTAAAACTAATCCATTACACATTTTTTGCTCTTCTAGGTGGTAGATCGCTACTAGAGAATCTTCTACACGTTGTTGCAACAAACTTGCCAGTCCTTGCTCAATGCAACCTACTCAACATTGTCTTCCACTACTTAGACATTGCATGTCTTTAAAAAAGACAAAAATATTGCAAGCCTGCTCCGTAGTGTTCAAAGGGATTTTGTTGTTTATAGAGAACAAACGCAACAAAAGAATGTCCCTACTTGTACTATGCAATGCATATCTCTATACAAATACATGTAACTGCCACCACTTGGGTATTGAACCAATTCATTGATGCTTCTTCTTTATTTTCCTATCGGCGCCTCCCTTGAACCTCCATTGGGTGCAAGTGCTAGTTTAATTAAATAGCCCTAATTTATTTAATTAAATATCATTTCACCCCTCCCCTATTTATTAAATCATCTAATTTAATAAATATCATTTAATTCCTCTAATTCCCTAATTGCATAAATTAAACCTTGTTTAATTAGCAATTAAACTAATTTTCCTCTAATCAAAAGGAGTATTCCCATAGAATATTCTTTATCCTTTTTTTGCACAATTAAACCTTTGTTTTAATTTGTAAAATATCTTTTTCCTCACCCTAAAGAACTATTCGCTCTCATTCAATCAACTCACTTGGATTATTCAACAACCTAACCCTTTAACCTCTTTGGCAAGATACCTTTGACCTGTGTGAGCATGTCAAAAGTGTGTTTGTTTGAGGCAAGTGTGAGCCTTTGATTAACTTTCATTAGGCATTCTCATCCGTTGATGAGAATCCATGGTCCATGCATTTTATCTCCTTCATCTTGAACCATTGATTAAGATTTTTGATCTCAACTACTCATTCCTCATTTTCTCTCCTATAAATAGATCACTATTTGGAGAAAAATGGATCCATCTTTCAATTGCAAACTTATGTTGTTGAATTCACTTGCATCCATACTCTCAATTTGCACACATTTAGCTTATTTTTAGTTTATTTCAATTGCACAATAGCTTAGAGAATCCATAAATGGCTTCCATGCATCCATCTTAGTTTGTAAATAAATTAGGGTTTTCATCTTTTAGCATAATTTTAGCTTAGATTAGCTTAGAAATAGCATAATTAGATCATTTATAGCATAAAATCATGGTAACTTAGCTTGCATCATGTTCATTTTTAGCATAATTTAGGTTTTCACACATCAAACGTCATGGTTTCATCTATTCTCTTCCATAGAATCGATTGAAACAAGGTCATTATCATGAGATTGGGAAAGGGTCGTTGGTCCACATCAATGTGACACCAATTCCACAAGATAAATTTCGAATGGATTAGAATAGATGTTTTGATAGCTTTCATAATTTAGTATGTTAGTTTTTGATGAAATGTTTAGTTTTAATCTTGTTTGATCGATCTTGTTGAGATTCAAGTATTGGTGGCTCTGTTATGCTTCAATTCTTCATGGATCAAGTGTAATTCAGCCCATACCAGTATCCTCGCATCGATAGCTGGTGAATTGGGATTATATGCTTGGTAATGGCTTAGATTAAGACTTGTATTTTGAACTTGATTATTTGATTGAATTGGTTGATATTGAGCTTGGTAAGGGGCTTGATGAGGTCTGTAATTTTGATTTTGTTGCCTCTTAAAGTTCATAATATTATTGCCAAATGTTTGGAGAATTCCTCTTATCTCTTGGAGTTAAAAGTATGGTGTTAGGACATCCTTTTCTAGAGGCAATGATTTGTTATTTGTGGCTAGTATAGTAGGTACAAAAACTATAGGGGGAATTTGCATAGGCATGCTTGGTTTTATTTCAAGGAAAAAGCGCATGGAGGTCTTGGTAGAATTTTCCTGGCTTGAATAAGGTTGTTTTCTACCCTTATTTCAACTTCATATGCATTTGGGAGAGTTCTCCCACCCAGATATTGAATCATAGCTAATATATCACTATTTAAATCCCTTAAACAATACAAGAATGCATAATCAATAAAAGACCTTATTAAGTGGGAAAAATGATCTAGATCCAACTTTCCCTCTTTTGGACTTAACATTAATACACAAACCAACTAGGTCTTGATGATTGGATGACTGCCTCGAAGGAGAGCCAGTCTATTGGGGTTCAGTTCCTTTATTGCAAATAGGGAAAATTTAATGTGTGATTTAGTTAGCCTAATTGACATAAACCCTAGATTTGAAAATACAATTGATCTCACATATGAAAATTTAAAAAATATAGAAATGAACATAGATCTAGAAGAGGCAGATAAAGGGGCCCTTGTACATTAAATTTGGGCATGAATTACATGACAGGGGCACTAGGGTGCCCTAGTTTTGGTGTTTTAAGTCAGATGCCATATCACTTTGGTATAGTCTACTCTCAACTCTTTTGTAACTTGTTCTTGATGATAATTCTAGACCTGACCTACATACATGAAAGAGGGGAAAGGTTGTGCTTAGGGGCTTGCCTAATTCAAACTCTAGTGTTGCTTTCCCCACCTCCACAACAACAAATGATGATGGTATAAGTTGTGTGCCCTAGGTCGAGCAAATGAAAAGTGAACAATAAATGATTGTAATAAATTAATGACAATTGATATACCTTAAGCATGAAATCCTTGTCAAAGTGATGTCACACTATAAGTTGCCACACATATTTAACTATGGATGATTGAATTTACTTTAATATCTGCAAGAGGCTAGTCCACATAACACAATAGATTATTGTAGCTAGAATGTAGAGAAGAGATTACATGTATCACATAATAATTTCTCATAGTTCATAATTGAGTGTTCTAATATTCAAATGAGAGCTAAAACTTGTTTATATATGAGTTTCAACATATTTCAAATTAAAAGTTATCTCAAGATGCCAATTTATTTTGGATTTTTAAACATAATGAGGCTAACAATAAAATAAGAGATATAGGGTTGATTAGGGGGAACAAGGGCACTAGGGTGCCCTAGTCCAGGTCCCTATTTTGGTTTCTAGATATTCCTTAAATAAATATTCAATTTAATTTTCCAAAAATGGAAAATAAACATATAATAAATAAGCATAATTAGGAACAAGAACTTAGGGGGAGCCAAACATAATGTGAAATTTTCAAGGGTGACAATTTACGATGCTATAGAACTTACAATTTATCCCATATTTTTTGGAAACAGAAGTTGAAATCTATCATATGATCATGTGGAGCTCTTTTGATGGTGGTAAATTTTTCCACCAATGAGAGGTGGTCTAATTTATCCTCAAATTGTTTGCGCAACACATCACCTTGTTGATCCCAAATGGTGATAGAATTTACTGCCAAGCTCCTAAACCATTACAATGTGTTGCCCCTTAATGAGGTAACCAAAAGTATCATAAAAATATTCTTTGTTGTTATATTATGGACTACATATAATGAATCTACATCTCTAATGTGGTCAATGGGGGTGGTTTGATCCTCTCCATTGAAAGATGGAAGAATTTTAAGTACAACCATAAGAATGTCATCATGTTGCTAAAAATTGAGTCGACTACCCTCATTGAAAGGTAGGCTACCCCATTGAAAGGTACAGAGGGTTGATTCCTAGGTACAACCATATGAATCAAAATAGTCTAATTTATAAAAATATGTTGAAAAGGCCAATCAAGAGGGTGTGTAGAAAGTGCTCTTATTGTTGGACTTACACTCCTTTTGATTATTCTACCTCTTCTTCTAGGTGGTGAGAGCTGAAATTAGGCAAATGAATCTAAAATACCTATAGTTTATATCCTTCTCATTCAATTTTTCACTAATTTATTCAAAACCAAAGTTCTAGAGTCACTAGGTTTGTTCAAGATGCCTCTAAAAGCACAAATTTTCTAGTAAACATACCAATTCCAACAATAAATTAATTTTATAATTTAGATTATTTTATTTCAAATGATCCACCAAGTGTACAAAAAACTATTATCAATTTAGATTTGCATCATTTCTAAGCACTTGGATTAGTAATCCAATGAAACATGGAAATGCTCTATCACTTGTACATTTCTTATAGCTTGGATCGAATCTCTAGAGAGTGTTGGTTCCCTTGTTGGAATCACCTAAAAAATTGAACTAAACTACTTTTTTTATGTCAAGAAAAGGGATAGGAGATGACTTGAAATGAAACCTAAGTTCTAATAAGGTGACACACCAAATTATTATTGAACCTATGTTATTTTTTTCCTACAAAACTCAAGTATTTTTCATACTTTTTGCATCAATGTTTATAAGAAGGATGAATGTTTCATAATTTTGAAGGAAAAAGGAACTTGTATCAACTATAAATTGATTATACTCATTGTATAAATTATAACCTATGAAAATTTATCTATTTATTGTTTTAAAGGTGTTGTGAATGAGACATTTGTTTGAGGTTTTTTCCATAAAAACATAGAAATCTTATATCAATCATTCCAATGTATGTAGAGAAACAAAGTTGAGGAAGTAAAATATAAATTTTACTACCCAAAAGTGTTGTTACAATAGTACACAACTTTAAATTTTCTTGAAAATGATAAATTAAGTTGTTGTTAAGTAGTTGTAGCATAATGGAATGAAAAGATTCAAAAATTTGTGAGAATTATTGATTCTTTAGTTAAATTGATTGGGGGATAACACATAAGGTGTTGTAGCCATAACCTATACTTATATATTGTTGGAAGAAGAAGCCTTTATTTTAATGAAGTTTTTTTTTGTTTCTTGAATGATTGAAATGTTATGTTGGAAATGAGGGAGATATAGACTAAATTATTTAATCTAAATCAAATATTTCCAACTAAACATTGGGATGCAAAATCAACCAAGGGGTTGTGCTTGTTTGTTGTATTAAACGAAGAGCCAAGAAAGTTTGGTTGAGGGTTTTGGTCCCTCTTGTTGTAAAGTATACAGATTGATAAGAAGATGCAATGAAAATGATGAGTTATGACCAAAACAACTAAGTCTGATGGAATTAAAATGTTACAAAAAAATATCAGAAATAGAGAGATCCGGGCAAGAGATACAAAGAAGAACCTAGTGCTAAAAATTGAAACTGATTAAGCAAGATTCCAACATGTTGCACAAGTATCCAAAGATGCTAGAAGTTAGGGTTTTGATGTTCGTATGGATGTGGAAGTATTTGAGAACCTCTAATAATGAAAATAAGATGCAATATGCGATTGTGCTCGAATAATCAACATGCCCTAGATTGTTGATGATGAGTCAATAAAGACATGAGCTAGGGTTTAGGAGCCTTCAAAAGAGTTAGTAAAATCCTCCCCATGCAACAACCTATAAACCTAAAAAATAGAAAGAGGGAAGAGGGTTGTGTTTTATAGGGTCTTACCTTGGTCAAACCCCATGTTGGTGTTCCCACCTCCACAACAACGATGATGAAAAATGATAAAGAGTGCATGCTCTCAAGGGAAAAAATGAAACAAAATAATGATAATGACGATGACAATAAAATGATATATTTACCACTCAAATCTGAAACCCTTGTTAGACTAATGTAGCTATACCAATCTTACACAAGGAGAACAAAGAAGTTTCCTTGAAATCCTACAAGTGTTAGCACATATAATAATAATAACAATAAATAAGAAACATCATATAATACTTGAACATAAGTTTTTTGGTAGATTTAAAATTGTAATTAACTTGTATTATGTCTCTAATCATTTTATTCTTTGCCTTATTCTTCCTAATTTTACATTTTCTTGCCTTAGTTGTCTAGACTAATGAAGGAGAGAAGAGGATGTATGTATGAATTCAAACACATATCGAGATAATGATTTGGAGAGAGTGACAAACAAAGTTGTTTTCTTAATCACAACAAGGTAGACTTTCAAATTCAAAAGTTTGAGAATGAATACATAGAACACTAGCATGTTGTGCTAGGGTCCAATCACAATTTGCTCTATAAGGTCTTGCTAAATAAGGAATTAATTAATTTTACCAAAAAGGTGACGAACACATGCACATTATAAACATAAGAAAACACATGCACCAAAGTGGGTGCCAAACCTACTATAAAATTATAAGTGGTGACAATTTATGATGCTACAATGCAAACTCTTGATATCATGGTAAGATTTTATTGTAATTATGTTATATTTTATGTAATATTTCTTCGCTTAATGTATTCTTCCAATTATGGATAGTATAAATCTATTATCAATCAAGTAGAACTCACTTTGCATATTCTCATGATATCTTGGGAATTGCAATTCCATGGTGGAATTAGTGTGCATGAAATATATATCATAATTAGCTTTGCTTTATTATATTTATAGATTTAATGGTGGTGTCCATAAAACATAGTTGCTAAATTCTCTTCAAAAAAATTTGAGAATATTTTTTGAAAGGGAATCCAATCCTTTTCTCTATAATAATATAACGGATGTATGATATTTGAACTTACCTTGGCTACTATAGTTTTATATAGATTTTTCCTTGAAAAATGATTCATTTGAATGTTATTGTCAACATGTCATAACTTTTTTCTATAGATTTTACATAAATATAGTACTAGGATGATTTCCACTTCAACACTGACCAATTATATTATCCATTTTGTGAATATCCTACAATCAGTGTAGACCATGAGACTATATTTATTTGAGGCATCCTATCAAAAAATCTCATGTATCTTCCTTATTTTGTATGCATATATACCAAATTTTGAATAGGTGTATCTCTAATTAATAGTTTTTCCACACAAAAAAACCATTGGAAAAAAGCTAGCATATTTGAAGAAGAAAAATATGTCATGCAATGCAAGCCCACTCAATGATAAACTTGAAAATTTATTGGTTTTATGTTGAACACACATAATACTGAGAGGGGGGGGAGTGAATTAGTATTCTATTAAACCATCATTTTACTAACCATCCAATTTTCAAAGCATGCTTAACAATTATAAGGAATGAAAGTATAAACAATCCATAACACACACAAAACATGAACACCAATATTTTTATGTGGAAAAAACAAGGCAGGAAAAACCACAATGAGGATTAACTCATAATATGTTATAATCGGTTATTAGATATTACATAAAGGCCCACTTCTAGGAGGACTCACTATCCAAGTGAATTCATTGTTCATAGAGAAAATAAAGATACAAAGAGGTGGCTTCATAGCTAGAATTTGAACTAAGAAATTTGCATCTAACATATGTTGAATCCAGTTCCTTTGAAGCTCATAACACACTCTGATCATCTTAGATTATAAGTCTCTACTTTACTTTGTATTCACATACCTTTTCTCAACACTCACAACTTATTCGCATAATTCTGCAACACTCTGCATCACTGCTTGCATTTGAATCATGTATGCATTAAATTTATTTGCTTCAACAACTCAAATCAACCTTGCATATATACTAAACTCCATCACAAACATTAATTAGGTCGGCCTAATTAGATGTAGCCTTAAATTATACAAAGTGTACCTTATCGACACCCAATTCAAACCAAAATTGCCTTCACACCAAAAAATGCAAGCAATATAGATCTTTGTGGACCTATAAGAACTCCCTTTTCAATTCACAACACATATTTAATATTCATAATTCTTTGCATACCTTAAGTCGACCAAGCATATAACCAAAAAGTAAAATACTCCAACTGATCATCACCATAGGATATTTCGACCATAAAATGTCACACCAACTAGAAAATAGAATATGCTGACACCTGCAAAAATTATGCCAAAACTATAATGACTAACTCAAATTTGTAAAGGAATGCATACCAGTTAGGTAATAGCTAGTACATAGAAAAACTGTGTAAACCATATTTGTCGAACTTTTGTTATTTGCAACTTTTGAACCACTTATCCAAAATAATTGAAATTCTAAAATAAGATGCCAGTGACATCCATGAACAACATACTAGAACCACATAAGTAGATTTCACAGGGTGAACAAATGCGAACCAAAATATCAGAGGGCACTGTGTACTAAGGTTGTCGGTGTAGACACTTAGCCAAAAAACCTTTTTCAAAATAAAACATCCTTGATACATTCATGTAGTGTTGACATCAATGATAACCTTCTTTATTCTTTCAACAATCTCCCCCTTTGTCATTGATGGAAACATGTGCTAAAACAAAACATTTCTCCACAAGCATCTCTCTACAAGCATTTTTCTCCCTTTGACATCAAGGGAAAAGGGTGCTCCCCTCAAGACATATGTACAAATTGAACTAACTCCCCCTCAGGAAGCTAACCAAAAATTCCTAATACATCCGCATATGTAGAAAGAATCTGAAAACATGAAAAAATGAAATATATATGGAAATAGAAATAGAAATGGTCAACCTAAAGATGTTGGCCCTTGAAGCTTCTGAAGAATATCTTTCCAAGTAGATTTTCCTTCTTCCCAACTCTTCTTTGTTGGTACAAGCATTTTGTGTAGAGATTCAAGCTCTATTAATGTTTCTTCTCCTTCTTCTAAAGTACTGGGGGTAAGATTTATCTTTGAGATTTATTCAGTACTAGCAAGGGCACTTGAGATAGGTATATACTTTCTTTTTACCAAATCCCTTAGCTTTACAAGCTGCTTGATAATATCTTCCTTCTGGATCTGTAGAGTGAAGAATTTTTCATGCAAGTCCACTATAGCAATCTAGGTCTTATCATCTTTGTCTAGAGTTGGATCATAGGATTTTAATACATTATCTATCTAAGACTCAATCAAGTCCATTTCATATTTTATCCCTCGTGTGGTGTCTAACCACTTCATGCAATACAAAAACAATGTTTTTGCATCACCCTCGCAGACTAGTACTTCCTTCAAGTATTCTTTAACTTTTGTATGTGTAGATGAATATTTTTTTTGTGATATCCATCAACTTCTTCTCTTTAATCCTTGAATAAATCTTTTTTTCTACTTGTCTTTTCAATCTAGAGGTATATTCCTTAAAGGAATCAAAGAACAATTTGAAATTCTCCACCGTAGGTAGAGATGTATCAACATCAGTTCTTGGAATGATCTACTGAAAAACTTTTACTTCATCTATCAATTCAATGCTCTTTTGATATGTTTCAATGATTTCTTTTCTTGTTGATGCATTAAACACATCACTTAGCTGCAATTTGTGTATAGGAGATATCTTATCTAAATCAACATTGCCCTATTGCATGGGAAATTGCAACAGTTGGGAGGAAACAACCAGTTGAAAATTTAAGTTCTTAGACAAAAAACCTTCTAAAGGATTGTTGGAGGATTCACCGGATGGCTTAGATAAATCCCCAGACTTCTCTACTTCTTCATTCTTTCTAGTATAAGACTTTTCTTCTTCTTCACCAAATATTTTATCTTTATCTTTGTCTTTATCTCCTTCATCCTTGTCCTTCTTTCCTTGCTCATTATCACTATCTTCATTTTTATCTCCTTCTCCTTCCTTCTCACCATCATTTTCTCTTTCAAGATTCTTTTCATCCTAGTACCTTTGCTCATTGAATTTATCATGTTTCTCACCTTCATCAGTGTTTTGTTTTGTATCTATAGGAGGAACACATGTCTCTAAGTGGCCTTGATCTATAGTCACCTGAGTTGTTGAAGGGATGTAAGTTTCATCATTTGTAGTTTCCTCTCTTTTCTCAACAATATTCTCATCTTCAATATTTTCTTGCATTGGCTCATTTGTATCTGGAGGAATATTATCCAAATTTTATTTTGTATCAGTAGCACCTATATTTTCATCCACCAAAGCTTGTCCCTTTCTGGTAGAGGCAATGGGAATCATGTCATACTTCTGTGCAATATCAGTAACCTTTTCTTCTATTTCCTTCTATATTTTCTTAATTTGATCTTGATCTCTCCCCATTAGAAATGTGATCCTTTGTTTTGATCTGAATTTTTCACTAAGTACTTGGCCTAGTGTGGTCTTATCAACATCAGATAGAGAAAATCCAATTTTCTCAAAAACATATGATTCAAGCTTCTCTTCCCTTTCTTTGGTTTTTTTTCTTCTTTCCAACAAGAGTTTCCACACAACATCGAGAACTTTCTTCCTAATGTTCTCCATATTTGCCTCCATTGTGACAATGAATTTGATAATTGCTTCTATTATTGTTGCTCTATTCTCCCCATTTTATTTTTCATACAAATAAGTTGTTTCTTCCAACATCTCATGTTGCAACATACCTTTGAATAATGAGTCCAACTTCATTGGACTGAGTGGTCTTTCCATAGATGTCTTCTTTTTCTACCCTAGTTTTGTTGTGTTTGATTTCTTTTTCTTCCTTTCCTTTACCTACTTATGTACACATATCCAATAGGATTCCTTTTCCTTATCAAATTCTTCTTCATCAAAAGTATCAGAAATATCTGTTCTTTTTTTCTTTGAAACAGTGTCACCTCTTTTGAGCATCACCGAAGAATCTTCTTCCCCTTCTTCCTTAGACTGTACACTCAAGTCCTTTTCTCTCCTAGCTTTTTCTTTTATTCTTTTTGATGTAGCAGTAGTAGAGTCTACTGTAGTAGTTTTATTTCTCTTTCTAGGCCTTGTGGCCTCCTCCACTTCAAGTTATTTTTTTTCTAGAGCACCGATCTTCGTTCTCTTTGTTTTGTTGGTGGTAGAAACTGATCCAAAGGGTTGTTGAATACTTGGGGGAATAGTGGAATTAGTTCTTTATGATCTTCTAGGTCCAGTGGTCCCACTTGTTGTGCTTGCTTCTCCTTTTGTAATTGCTTTCAATTTTTGTATTTCTTCATTTGTGAGTCCTCTATCCTTGAAATAATCAAGTACCACTTTTGTCGCCTTCTTCTCTATTTTAGGATTTTTCAATTTCATGTGTACTTTCATAGATTTCTCCTCATATGTTCCATGTATTTCTTGAGTAGGGTCCTTAGAAATGTTCAATAGGATACCAACATAGCCATCTGCTTCATTTTTTGCGATCTCATATCCAAGTGGCTAAATCTAGACAGTTTTGGGTTCCACAACTTTAAGGATACATTCATCAGTTTTGACCAAAAATGTGATATCATCTCGATATTTTTCCACTACATGCTAAGGTATCATTTCTCGTTCATGCATTCTCTTTTGAAATACTGTGAAGAAAGTAGTAAGTGCCTCATCTTGAGCTTTCATATCACCAATGTTGTGTATATGTTCAAATATTGATGGGATACAGGATTGTTTCTACTCCATGTAATATTGCTTCATCCTGGAAGCTCTTTTAGAAAATAGAACAAACAAACTACCAAATAACCGAATTTGAAAGGATATTTCTTATCTTTAGTTTTCTAGATTGTCAAAAAGTTATTTTTAGAGCAACTCACACAAATCATTATCTTTTCCTTTCTCTACCAAATTTCATGAGCTACATGAATTGTTGCGATGAACACAAAATTATCTCTATTTTTGTAGTATATCTTGTAGCCAATGACCATAGCTACATATCTTACCATGAGATTATGTATGGTATTCAAAATGAGAGCCCCTTGATCAAATGTGGCTCTTGTTAGTTCCATTGCATTCTTGTTCTTTATAGATTTCAACATAGGTACAGGTCCAATGTCACAAAGTACAATAATCTCCTTTATGACCTTCTTAGTTATCAATCTAGGCATATAAGTTCATAATAATTTATAATGCACTTTGCTTAATGCTATTCTCACATACTTAATATCATCATCATAGATGAAGCATGGAAACATCTTCTAAACATCCAATTTCTTCTTTACTAGGTTTTCATACTAAAGTTTGATGTCAAAATTATCTCCAGTTAGTAGGCCAGTCCATAGGTCTATAAGTTTTGTATGGTTGTATTCTTCCATCTTCCTGTGGATGTTTTCCCTAACATCCTTAGTAGGAAAAATCCTATATGGAATACTCAAAAATGCACCAAGTGTGTCATTCTTAAAAACTTTCATGGGATATTTATTGAATTTTGGTTGGGGTTTCTCACTCACATTTACCACTGTTGGTGTTGCCATCTCTACTAAATTCAAATGCTTCAAAAAAATAAATTCTAATTTAGCTTTGGACAACGCTAAATACCTTGTTTTGCTCAACTAGAATTAGGGTTCAAATACTTTGCTTCTCAAATAGCCTTTAAACTCTTGAACTTGATTCAATTTGTACTACTTTCTCCAAAAGGTGAATGGAATCGATAAGGGAAAGGCATATAATCCCTTCAAATCTTCCCTAAATTTGCATTTAATTCATCAAACAATAAAGTTGGTAAAACCTTCCTATGTAACAACAAACCTTAAGTCACTCCACAAATCTTCGCATTTGCATATTTTCTTTCAGAGTCTTCTCCAAAAGATCCATACTATCCATATCCATCTCATATCTTTGTTCCAAGCCATGAAACCTCATATCAATAGGGGGTTATATTTTTTTCTGTTAAGCTAGTGCCTAGGTTCAATTCTCGAAGGAATTATCTGCATCAGAGGGTGGCACATATTCATTTGTAGTCTCTGATTCTTCTTTGTTCTCAGGTTCTTCTTTCTTTCTCCAAACCTTTTCCATTTCCTTCTTTACTTCAATCATATCAATCTTTTTAACTGGTTCATTTCTCTTTACAGATTGTCCATCCTTGAAATTTTGTTTCTGCAAAATCTAGCAACATGTCTAGGTCTATTGCAATTGTTGCATATGATATTTCTTTGAGCATTATTCCTTTCATTTATTCTAAATCTGCATTGATTAGCTTTGTGTCCAAATCCATAGCATGTATAATAGTAACCATTGAAAGATTGAATCATTCTTCCTCTGTTGTATGCATTCATCATTTGACTTCTACATTCATTTGCTCTACGCCCAAACCTCTTGCATTAAAGAATTTAATAGTAAAGGATGGAACATTCTAATTTATTTTTCTTCTAAATTCCACTACTCTAATTCCAAATTTATTACAAAAAAATAGATTCCATTAAAAGATGGGTACCTTTGAGCATTTGGTTGTCTAATGGAGGGGTCTTCTATAATTATTTCTTTGATTCCAGAACTTCCCATTGTTGTTCTTGTCTCCAGTCTTCTCCCATTAGGTATTTGATTAGCTTTTGAGATTTCTCCTTTTTCAAGTCCTAAACCACCTTTGTCTTTGGATGCTTTTTGTCTTGCAATTAACTCATCAAGCATTTTAGAACTTGTCTTGAATTTGTCCTCACAAATTCTTGCTTTCTCTATATCTGATCTCATATTTACCATTTCTTGTTCAAGCCTTATGCATTCATCAATCTTTCTTTTTACCAATGCATTCAAACATTCCTCAATTCTCCTTTTTTCTTCCACTTGCACTTTTAGTCCGATGATGTTCTCATTTGCTTATCTCAATTGTTCATTAACCTCCTTATGTCTTTTTATAAATTTATTGATTTTATCTCTCAATTTTTTGATGCATCCATTTTATTCTTTAATATTTTCCTTCATATTTTTGTTTTCAACTTCAATTTTTTCTAGGTCTTCAAGAGAAACTTTGAGTTCTCCATCTTTGTCAAACATGCAATCTTCTCCTATCTATCCAATAGAAGAAATCACTTTTGGAGCCATGTGTTCAAGTTCCAAGATCTTTCTAAAGTGGTTAAGCTTCTTCCAAGGAACCAAGCTCTGATACCAATTGTTGAACACATGAAATATTAAGAGGGGGGTGATGGGCTAAAAGTTTGTCTAGTTTTTTCATTAATTCTACCCTATATTTTAACCCTTTCTCCCAAATTGTCATAATAATTCTATAGAATTAAAAGTGATTAATATGGATTAGAGGACATAATATACCTTAGGAAGTAACCAACTATTTAGTACCGATTCCAATGGTTATGTGTGAAAATGGGGTTCCTATGGCTATAGGAAGGAATAATGGAAAATATTGTCATAATCCTTTTTGTTGCCAACTGCAAATCAACATCGTTGATATCTCTTGCATAATAATAGTAAATCAATCTATAGCCATTAGAAGGAATGGGTAGTTAATGTGTTTTGCATAATGATAGTAAATCGGTTCTTAGATTTTAAAAAGAATGGTTGTAGGCCACTTCATTCTTTCTTTAACTGATTTGGATCTTGTTGAAATCTAAAAACCGTATGTGTAGATAATTCAGTTTCATGTAAGAGACTATATAAGTTTCCTTTTTGTATCAAACATCTCCAAATTTTTGAATGAAGCAATATAATACTGATAATATTACTATATGAGTCAAACGTGAGAACTTGTTGATTACTTTCTTCAATCGGTCATATGGGAGGTAGGGTCCGCTCTTTAGCCACCAGTTGAATTTGCTTTTAGGTTATTTTGTGAGTATGATTTATGTATAATTCAATGATTGTTATTTATTTGTGAGTGTGGTTTATGTGTTAATTGATTTACTATGTTATATCTAAGCTTTGAATAGTATTTCAGATTAGCAATTGTGTTTCCTAAGACTTTATATATGTTGCATAGTTCCTATCGCCAGATTTAACAGGTCTTGTTGCCAGATTTAACAAGTTATGTCACCAAAATTAATAGGTCCTGTCACCAGAATTATGTCAACACAAACTACTGCAAATTTAGGACTTTGTTAGTCTCAAACATAATTAGTAGTGATTAATCAAAATTGAGATAAATATAGCAAATCTTAAATATGTTAAAAAGGATTTATTTAAGTTATTTGGTGGTTTCAAAAGTTTGTTTTAGGAGCACAATGTAAGAGTTTTTTTAAGTTTATTATTTTAATCATTTATATTTGATTGTTATTCTCATAGAATTCATTCCATCCCCACTTAACTTACTAATTTCACCCCTCTGGTACATAGCCACAACACCTTTCATGAGATTATGATCCCTAGATTGACATTTAGGAACAAACCGAGGAAGTCAACATGAAATTCCCAAGGATCGATTCAATTATATCAAACCAATTTGATAGAATTACAAGGATAGTTTGTCCCCAATATTGATCCACATTTTTGTCCAAATAGGGGGGTGAATCAATATTCTATTAAACCATCCAATTACTAACCATCCAATTTTCAAAGCATGCTTAACAATTATAAGGAATGGAAGTATAAACAATCCATAACACACACAACACATGAGCACCAAGATTTTTATGTGGGAAACCCAAGGCAGGAAAAACCATAGTGAGGATTAACTCACAATATGTTATAACTAGTTATAAGATATTACAAAAAGGCTCACTCCTAGGAGGACTCACTATCCAAGTGAACTCACTGTTCACTTGAATTACAAATAGGTGGCTTCACAACCAAAATTTGAATTGAGAAAAGTGCATCTAACATATGTTGGATTCAGTTCCTTTGAAGCTCATAACACACTCTAATCATCTTAGATTACAAGTCGTTGCTCTGCTCTATATTCACTTACCTTTTCTCAACACTCACAACTTATTCTCACAATTATGTAATAATTCACATCACTTCTTGCATTCAGATCATGTATGCATTAAAATTCTTAGCTTCATCAACTCAAATCAACCTTGTCTATATACTAAAATCCATCGCAAACATCAATTAGGTTGGCCTAATTAGATGTAACTTTCAATTATACAAAACATGCCTTGTCCGCACCCAATTCAAACCAAAATTTCCTTCGCACCAAAAAATGCAAGCAATATAGGTTGGCATGGACCTATAACAACTCCCTTTTCAATTCACTACACATATTTAATCTTCATCACTCTTTGCAGACCTTAAGTCGGCCAAGCATAGAACCAACAAGTAAAATACTCCAACTGATCAGCACCATAGGATATGTGGACCATAAAATGTCAGAAAAACTGGAAAATACAATGTGCTAACACCTATAAAGATTCTACCAAAACCATAATGACTAACTCAAATCCGTGGAGGAATGTAGACCAGTTAAGTAATAGCCAGTACACAAAAAAACTATGTAAACCATATCTGCCTAACTTTTGTTACTTGTACTTTTGAAACACTTATCCAAAACATCTAAAATTCTAAAATAAGATGCTAGTGACATCCATGAACAACATACTAGAACCGCATAAGTAGATCTGACAGGGTGAACAAATGCAGACCAAAATATTGGAGGGCATTGTGTGTTGCTCAAGGCTGCTAGTGTAAACACTTAGCCGTAAAACCTTTTAAAAAATAAAACATCCTTCATACTATTTTGAAATTAATCATGTAGTGTTGACATCAATGACAAACTTCTTCATTATTTCAATTGTTTATTTCTAGAGAGAGTTTCAAACACGTATATTGTAAGTCCAACTTTTGGTGGGGGTGTTGGTGGGAAAATGTTAGATGTGTGTTTGAGGTTTCCACACATTTATAGGCCAATTTTAATATCTTCTTAAGGTTTTAGATGCCTCTTATTCTTAATTTTCCTCCACAATTCATTTAGAAATTTTTTATGGGTGCTCTACTGGTGATAGAATTCCATAGAATAATCAACATAAAACTCTTGATTATTTCTACACCATGTGGAAGCACTTTTATTTCCTACTTCCATAGAAATATACATCACTTAAGGTGAGGGAAAATATGGTCTAGTGCAAGGTACATTCAATGATGTATGACTTGGTAAGAGATGACAATAAATCACCCTCTATAATTTCAAATGAATAACTATCATAAATAATTTGGTAAGGGATATAGAGTAGTTGTTGAACATGCCAAAGGAGGAAGAGAAGCTTCAATTACCTACTTACAAATCTATGAGGGACACCAAAGACAAGTTTAGGACCCCTAAAAATATATTTTAGACTCTCCACCTCTTACATAATTATCCTTTACATGCTTGGCCTAGAGCCCGATCACATCAAGGTAACTTAGTACTTACTAAATTTGGGTCTGTAGGATGTGTTTTAACAATTTAATTTATCATACGCAAAAGTAGAGAATAATATCTCTGATATAGCAAGTAAAAAGAATAGGTAGCTTAAGCTCACCATGCAAGTTTCTAATGCCATGTGAGTGAACATGGACCACTCCTCTTTCCACTCTAAAGTGGAGAAGATCCACTAGAAGAAGGAATCACTTGAGAACAACAAAAAGTAGATGGATGCTTACTTGCTTGGCTTTTTGCTGCTGTTACTCTCAGGTGGTGGTGACAAAAGGTTTGAACTTGTGACTTGCTACTATTATTGATCTTTAACTCATAACTTTCCTTGACTTCCTCTTGGATGAGGATTTTCTCTCCAAACTGAAATTACCATTGCCTCTCTTGTTTGGTACAAAGAATACAATCACTTAGTAGGATTTTTTGATTTTGCATCACTTTATCTTTTGGCATTAATTCTATGGCCACAAGTGATGATATGGAAAGGTAGGTAATTTAGACTATAGCGAAGCTTTGATGGTTTGTAACTAATATCATCCTTATATAGAGAAACCCCACATCTCTTGACATTTTGGAATTCACTTCAAGATCTACCTCATCCACTTCACTACTCATTCAAGAAGACTATATGATTTTCTTAGGACCTTGTGGTAGTCAGCAGTCAACTATGAACAATTTTATTGAATCCAATAATAAAGGAAGAGACAACTTATCATCTCCCCCTAGGCAAAATAATCTCCACAATCTAGATGATTTAATATTTAACAATTGAAAAATTAGATTTTACAGGGTTTGATTTTTTTATAAGATTTAATTTTGGGTGGTTTTATAAAGATGTTTCTTGGCAGGTATATCAATTTTATGCTTTCCATCATCTGAGAATGGTTTTTTAGTAGATGGTTTAACAACATGAGACAATTGTTTTTGACTGAAATCCAACATGTATAATATAGCCTATCGACTAATTATATGCTTTATATTCTAATGATGTTGTTAATTTCAAATGACTATATTGTAGATCTTCTAAACCTCTAATTTTAGTTCAAATATTTGATGTGGTTTATTTTATATTATCAAATTTGGATAAACAACTATTTGGCCTAGTTAAGGATTGGATATGATCTTTGGTGATAAAAAATATTTACAAGAGGCATCATATGATGAGTAAGTTTAGTTGAATAGGAGATAAGGAGTGATATTGTACCTAACTTTAGTGCAATGGATCATTAATGCATTTGATGTATTTAGATGAGGATACTACCTATGAGAGGGACTAGGATCCTTGAGATTTTTCAAAGTAGTTCAAGAGGATTGCTAGCCAATCATATGCAAGCACGAATGAAGGTAACATTAATTGAAGTAAAGGTGAAATTTAGGTAAGTAGAGGAGGTAAGTTATATGCATTTAATATAGTGATCTTAAATAATAAGAAAACATTCAAAGATGATTTAGACAAAATAGATGAATGAGGAATCTAACTTTTATGTTTTCATTATTCTTAAAGGTGGATTTGAATTGCTATAGTAAAATAAGTAGGACATTATTTAAATGAATTAACACCAATTAAAAATGTGAAAGTTTTCATAGTGAATTAATTCATGATGCGTATATATTGAACAAATTAATGTGGTGAGTACTCTGCAGAAAATTAGTGCCAATGAAGAAAAGGGAGAATTATCAAAATCCTTATTAAGAAACTTCATTTATTGAAGTTCTAAGTCATGATTGAGTGTCCTAAAGAGTCAATTATTGTGCTTTTAATATGTGTGAGTTGCATTTTTATCTTTTGAGTCAAGTATAATATTATTCTATTTGAAAATTATGTTATAGGATGTGTAAGTGGTTTTTGGGATAAAAGTTCCCTTGAACTTTGTCAAAATTCAAATGCATATTTTATTTGGTTAAAAAAGTGTTATAAAGAATCAATTCTTTTTGGTTTTAAAGACCTTAGGCATGTACCCAAAGGTTGGGCACATTTTAAAATTCACATCTTAAGGTATAATTAAGTCTTGAACCTTTTTTATTGTCCTTTAATGTTTGTGACAAAATTTGAGGATTAGAGGTGGAATGGGTGATGTACCATCATCCCATTCCATCCTCCAAAGTTTGGTTAGGATTGGTTGGATATGTGATTAGCCTTCCATGAATTACCTAATAGGGTGGGCCAATGAAAAATCCTTGGAAGGAAGAATCTCCCAACTTCCATGACTCATCAAGAGGATAAAGATGAATAAGGAGATTGAATGTGAAGGTGGCAAAGTGTCACCTTCACATTAAAGGATTTAAAATTTAGTTTTATATTTAATTATTTTTTGAATTAATGGAAAGGGATTCATGCTTGAATTGAAGATTTATTTAGTCAATTAGTCGACTCAAATTAAATGCATATTAATTATTAATTAAGATAGTTGGATATTTATCCTTGAATGCATTTAAACCTATATATAACTTAGTGAATTTTAAGAGCTAGTGTTTTAGACTCATTTAGAACAAAATATTATTTTTTCTATTGATTTGTGTTCATGTCTATATGTGAAAACATGGACATGGCACATACTAACCATCATGTTCAAAAATAAATTTCTAATATTTTTCATTTCCAATTTGCTCCTCCTCCTTTCAAATATTCAGGTATACCTATTTATCTTACTTGTCTTAGGAAAAAAGTGTGGCATGTTATGTTGGATTATGTTTGGCATCATGTTAGTCACTAGACACACAAATACCTCTATATGGATATCCATATAATCTTTCTTTAATTTATTATTTAAGCTCTCTTGATTTATAAATTTATGGATTTTACAACTCAAAAAAGAATCTTCCATGATTTAGACCATAAAATGAGAAAGCTTATTTGGAAGGAAAATTCATGAAAAAAATTAAATTTAGTTAACTGTGATTAGTTTTGTCAACCTAAAGAGAGAAGTAGATTAGGTACGAGGTCTTCCCTCCTTAGTAATATATGTCTTGTTGCCAAATTATATTGGAGATGGTGTGTGGAGGAGTAGGTCTTATGGGAGACAATTTTTAAGCTCGAGTACTTGAATATGGAGTTTCATACTTCATCCCTAAGATGCTGACCTTTTGTAGAGGTTTTTAGACATGAAAAACTACAAAATTGGGTAGTCTAACTAAAGTTGGACTTTTCTAGATTACGGGGAAGGGAGACCTCACTCTTTTATGAGATGATGCATGAGAGTAGCATAAACCTCTTTGTGTGAAATTCCTTAATTAAAAAACAAATGTATTGAAGTTGGATATGCGTATGTTTCTACTTTTCAATATGTAATCGTGCAGGATGGTGCGAAGATTTAGAAATGGAAAACTAAATATCCTTGCCTAGGTCAACAATTCCCTCTCCTCATTAATTGTTTAGCTCATATTCTAGCATACTAAAAGGTCCCTTTACATGGACATTCAAATTTCCTTGGACAAGGTTTGAGAGGTTCTAGGATTTGCACCATATGACCCAGTTATAAAACTCTTCTTAGAAGATAAATTGAAAGGTAAAAAATCTAAGCTTTAGAAAAGGGTTTGGCATCCTAAATTTTGGCCTAAGGTTAATGCTTTCATTTGGCTTACAACTTTAGATATATTGTTTCATTAGGATAATTTTCAAAAAAGAGGGATTGTTGTTCTAAAATATGTATTCTTTGCCTTCAAGGTGAAGAGTGTAGTAGACATCTTTTAGCTCGTCTCTTTTTCATTTTTTTCATAGTTTATGGTGTGATTTGTTAATAATTTCATGGAATAATTTTGAGTCTATCCAAGACTCTATTGTGAATCAACTACAACCTTCTTTCAAGCCAATAGTATTTTTCATGATATTGGTATTGGTTTGATTTGTTGGGAGCAAAATCAAAGTTTTTTTAATCATACCAAAAGGTATATAAGTCAACTTTGGCCTAGAATAATGACCAATCTAAAAGAAACCTATCAAGTTTGGCTTCAAGATTATCAACTAAGTTTTTGGTGGAAATTTAGAGTTCTAATGAGGCTTGATATTCCTATTGCTTCTCCCCCTTTTGTCTCTTCCAATGAAAAACCTCAAGATTATCAACTTACTCAATGAGACTGCCCTCCTGTAAGCATGGTGAAAATGTTGATAGTTTACCCATATGAGCATTGACAAAGGACCGTAGTCAGAACAACTAAAACTTTAGGTTTAGCTCAACCATTGCTCATTTGAAATTAAAAATGGGAACACATTAGCTTTGATTTCAATGTCGAATTCTTCAAAAATTGATAAAATAGTTCATAGAATAATATATAGTTTAGGGCAAATTTGAAAGAATATTAATGGCTATTTGTTCAGAACAATTTTCAAGTGTTTCAAAGGTTCTAATAAGTTTTTGGAGGCCATGGCCATTTGCCAATCTATTTTACATGCTAAGCAAAGATAATTTGTTAATATTAATCTATAATTTGTCTTTAAAGTCTTGGTTGATCATTTCAAAAGAAAGTCCTCTCACTTCAAGTAGTGATAGTTGAATGAATATAAGAAAGACATCAACATCCTCATTCATGGTTTCAATGTTGTTTAGTGGAACTAGACCAGAAGGGAAGTAAATTAAGTTGCTTATTATTTTTGCTAAATCAACTTCTAATTAGAATTACATTAAGGTTGATACAAGAGATGACTAAAATTGCTCTATTCGAGATGAGTAGACAATTTAGTGATCTTGTGAATTTATTGATTACAATATCTCTTAGAATTCATGATTCCTATTATTGTGTTTCTTGCTAGTGTACAAATTCTTCTAGAATTCTTCTTGTTTATTCCACCATAGTTAACTTTAGTATTACTATGGTTTGGAGGTTTCCCTCTCTCTTGCTAATAACCTACTTGCTAATCAATTAGTTTTTGATGAATTTTTTTTGTCTTTATGTCAAAAAAAATTTTAATGATAAAAATTATTTAAGAATTGTTTTGTTTTCTACATTGTTTACTTTATCGTTATTTGAAGACTGACTATTGATTCTTTTGTTTTGTTTTTACTTTGAAAAATATAATAAATATCATATATTTATGCATATATATCTTAAATACATCTATCTAAAAATTAAAAAAAATATAATCAAAAGCTATTTTATTTATTTAATAGTTATTTTATAACCATTTTTTATTTAACAGTTACTTTATAATCTTTTTTTATTTAACAGTTATTTTATAACCATTTTATTAACTAAATAAAAATAAATTTTAATCTTTATTTAAGAATTATATATTCTTACTTCATTTTCATTTTTATTTGAAAAATTATTTTTGATAGCACATTTGATTTATTTATATATATCTTTTAATTTTAAATTTGAGAAAAACCATCTTTATTATTTTAATAATTTTAAACAATAATTTATATTTTAAAATTTTGATCACTTTATATTTAACTTAAAACAAATTTTCTTTCACCCTGTTTAATTGTACATAATTTTTTTTTTTTAATTAATAATTTAATAAATAGGAAAATATTTACTGTGTAAACTAGGCATTACAATGACAGTTTTTATTTATTTATTAACAAGAGAGGTATCCCAACAGCCCGATTACAACGACATGTTTAAGCATAACGCAATTCTAACGGCCAAACAAATCCTATCCATTCATGGGCCATCCTCACACTGCTGAAGATTTATTCCCTTCGCCAAGCAAAACAATCGAAGTCACCAATGGTTACCGAGAAAACACAAAACGAAATAAAATGCTAGCCGGCAAATCAATACCTACCATCTATTCTGACTGTCAGCCAAACGAGCGAGAATGTTTATTACTGACAATGCAACTATTCTACCCAAATTCCAGGTGATGCAGTCCTCATTGTTTACACGGTGTATAGTTCAGTCTGCTCCATTGATTTGCCAGTTGTTTAAAGTCCACAAAATGGAGTATAGATTTATAATATTTAGATTGAAGGTGATGGCTTGTGGAGGTGAGCAAAGGAAAAGAGTGGTTGTCGTGAGGCATGGGCAGAGCACATGGAATGAGGAAGGAAGGATTCAGGGTAGCTCCGACTTTTCAGTTCTTACACAGAAAGGGGAAATGCAGGCTGAAACATCCAGACAAATGCTTCTCCGAGACACCTTTGATGTTTGCTTTCACAGGTTCGTTGCTTTCATAAACATTCTAGCATTATCAAGGAAAATATTTGCTTGCTAAATTTCCCTTGCATAGTGGTATCTCTTCCTTCAAATTCAGATTGGTCTCGTTTGTTGTACACCATGGATTAGAAGAAGAGTACCTCTTCTATCCAAGTTATTGGGAATTTGTGTTCTTATCCAAGTTACTGGGAATTTGTGTACCTGAGTTAGCTTGATGGTGAAGATATTGTTTAAAAACTCTGCCCGGTCAATCCTAATTTGGAATTGTACCCATCTGTGTATTTCATCCTGGGAATTTGTGTACTTATCCAGGTTACTGGGAGTTAGTATACTTATCCAAATCAATGGGAATTTGTGTACCTGAGTGGGGTTGACGGTAAAGATCTTGTGCAAATAATCTTCCCATCCACTTCTAATTTGGAATTGCACCCATCTTTGTGTATTTCATCCAGCACTGGGACCCGGTCTTGCCTCTTGATGTATGAGGGCCTCATTCATAGTGCTTAGCCTTTGTATTTCACCTGGAACTTGTACCTTGCATTGTCAGTTGGGGTCTGCAGGCCTTTTCAGTTGGGGTACGGCACATCTGATTGGTATCTCATAAATCAAAGTCATTTAAGACTTTAACCAAGCTATGTTTGTTAGCTTTGACTTTCACCCAGTCATGTCTATTGAGGTAAGCAGCCCTCATCCATTGGGGTATACAGAATGGATGGATATGGTAGCCAAGACAGTCACACTTTCTCTTCTATGGCAAGTTGGCAACTCCACTTTAGCTGCTGATATCTCCATAAATTATAGAAAATTAGAAGTGTATTTTCAGACATTTGAAAGTCTTGATTTGGGTATATAAAGTTTTTGCAGAATTTTCCGCTGTGACAATTTTAAAGGCCAATGCTATTTTTTAGGTCATGACCATGGTAGATGCCAAACGTAAGTTAAAACGTAAAGATCCATAAAATAAACTCTGGACTTAATGGCTGCTATAAGGGCAATTGTTTCATCAAATGCCCTTATAACATATTCAGGATGTAGCTCAGGTTTGAGTGATACAATTTCAGATTTAGGGATTTTTTTTCACTATCTAAAGAAATAGTCTGCCCCTCCCTTAAACTAGACTACATAATTTTAAGTGTTTATTGAACACTTGACAAGGGAATTGCATAAGGAATGCAAATTTATTTAATTCTATGGAATTTCGAGGGCCACAAGCTTTTGAAGTTGTAGTGATGATGCCTTTCTTGTGCGACAGAAATATATATGCTGCTTTGCAAATGAAGGGAGAAATTAGTTAGATCCATGCGATGATGAATAAAATGACTTTGAAGTGCAACTTGGTGAGTTTTGTTCGAAAAATTGACAAAAATAAGATTGCTATTAATTTTTCAGTCTGCATTAGCAAACATCTATTGAATTCAAGATCTTTAGATGTGAGGTAAAATTAAGCCTAAAAATATGGGAAATGCATTCAAACATACATTCATATTAAATCAAATTACAACACTTTCAATTGAGCAAAAGAGCTATAAAACATGAGGAACAAACACATAGCTCAATCTTCTCAAGCTCTTTGATGTTTGGGATGAGCTCAAGACGATAGAGAGAGAGATTTTGGTAGAATGTAGGTTGCTTGAAGGATGAGATTTCCTAATTTAGCAGCATGTACATAAGTTTCTACTTAAGAATTATTTGTCCTTGGAGAGGTAGGCTTTTATAAATTTTCAGCCTAGAACATGGATGGTTTGGATTAGGTGTAGGCTTGGATGGTGAGGATTTGATTAGCATGCAAGGTAAGCTAAGGATTGATGCAAGTGGAGGGGTAGGATTGATTTAAGAGATGGAGGGTTGGGATTACCTTAACTTGCATGGGGAAATGAGATGCAAACAAGTGGAGGCTTGAGGAGGATGTGAGTGGATAAGGGAGGTTAAATCATGAGATGAAAGGTTGATATCAACTTGTCTTACATGGAGAGATAGGATGCACACATGTGGATGCTTGGGGTGAGTGCAAGTGGAGGAGAGAGTTTGAGTTGTGATGGATAGTCAAGATATTCTTAAATTTGAATGGAAGATGGAGATGGAAAAAGCGATTTTTTGAATTTTAGTTGTGAGGTGGAAGTGAAATTTTATTTATTTTTAATTTTATGAATGAGATAAATGGAGGAATGTGCATTAGCATTATTAATTAAATAAGTTTGATTTATTTAATCAATTAATAGAAGAAGATTAGTCTTAATTAATTAAATAGAATTTGTTTATTTAATTATTTATAGAAGAAGATTGGTTGAACTAATTTAATAAATATAATTTGTTGAATTAATCAGTGCAGAGGAATCAGCCTAATTAATTACGCAATATTATTTAATTAATTAGCAAGTAATTGATTTGGAGATGGGATGATGATGATGGTTGGTTAGAATGCGTAAGTGTATTTTAAGTGTCTAAAATAGATACTTTGCATTGAAATTATAAGTAACTCATTAAACATTTGGGTTCTGTTTGAGAAAATAAATATATCCTATCCATTGGGGTATGCAACATCGGATCTTCTGTTTAAGTCACCTCGGACCTTTACTGAGCTTTGTCTATAACTTGGGACTTGCACTCGGTCTTGTCTTTTGGGTTGTGCAGGTCTCATCTGTTGGGGTATGCCACATGAATGGATATCTCTTCCATTGGGTTGTGCAGGCCTCAATGTGGGACTTACGTGCTGCCTCGTTTGTGGAAGCTCCACTATACTTACTGATACTTTCCATAGATCATATAAAATTTTCAGACATTTAGAAATGATGATTTGGCTGTGCTAAATTTTCTCATAATTGTCCACCCAGTATGAGAAGTAGATTAAAGGTAATGCTATGTTTTAGATCGTGGCCCAGCCAGATGCCAGACGTAGGTTAATACATAAAGATTATTAAAAAAGCTCTGGATTAAATGATTACAATAAGGACACCTAGTTCATCGGATGTCCTTATAAACATTCAGGACATAGGTTGGGTTTCAGCGATTCAATTTAGATTTAGGAAATCTTTGTCACTATCTAAAGAAATAGTCCACCCTTCCCAAACTACTTCAAAATTTTAACTTTTTATTGAACACTTATAACTTAGAAGTGAATTTCATATGGAATGTAAATTTTTATTTTTTAACATACTAAATTGTTTGGAATTTTGAGAGGGCCACAAGCTTTTGAAATTATAATGATGGTGCCTTTCCAAGAAAATATTTTTGTGGCTTTTCAAATGAAGGGAGAAAATATTTAGATTGCTATGATGATGAATAAAATGGCTTTAGAAGTGAATTTCATTCTCTTTTATTGCGGTTAGAGTTCAGGTAAATAAGTTTGTGCTTAATTGTGCCAGGCTTCACACCCGCCCCTAGAAAGTGTAAAATTGCAATATTAAGGAAAACATCTGTATCATGCTCTCATGACTTTATACCTTCCTTACAATAAAGTGCACCAATGCATTGTTTTTGTATAATTCTCTAAGCTCAATTTTTTATTATTATTGTTGCTTCTCAATTCTTCAAGGGGTTTCAAAGATTGCTGTTTGTTTTTTTATCCTAATCTTGACTTCCTTGTTGATCTTTCACATTCTACAAGAAAAAATTTGCATGTTTATGTCTGGATAGATTCAGTAGCGAGAATTTCAAATTGTGTCAGCAGTTGGTCCTCACTTACCGTTTCCTTTATAAATGCACATTATATATATTATTCAATGGTTAAGAACTGAACAAAAACAATATTGACACAACAATTTTTCTTGATGTTTACTTCAGTCCTCTAGCCAGATCAAAGCGAACAGCTGAGATTATTTGCAACTCTCGTAATATGGAAATGATTCCAGAATATGACCTGAGAGAGATTGACCTTTATTCATTTCAGGTTTGTAGAAGTTCTTTACTCCTCATCAAATGCAAAGTAGTCTGGTGGTTGAATTATGCCGAGGAAAAAGCCATAGTTTTGCAGCATAGCTATGTGATGAATATTTCCAATATAAATCTAAGGTATTACAATCTAAAGGCAAACACATAACAATATTTTACTGAAATGACAGACTTCCAGATGCCTTGAAAGAAATTGCGGGTATTGGATAAACATGCATTTTGAAAAACAGTTCAAATATTGTCAATCATTGTAGCAGATTAGAACAGTTGTTTTTATATATGAGTACAGTTTGACAAATTTTGCTTTAAGTTTAACCATTGACAATATATAGTATGATTTCTGTAGTAGAAAATGAACATTGTCAATACACACACACACACATATGTATATATCTATCTATCTATCTATATGTATGTATGTATGAATGTATGTATATGTGTATGTATATGTATATATATGTGACATATACATACACATATACATATACATATACATGTACCGTATACGTATATAAATATAGTAAGGTGAATTATCTCAAACGATATATAAATATCAGTAAGGTCTTTCAAAGAAGGAACTATGTTTTAAGGGTTATATTTAAGCATATATGGATAACCTTTCATGTTTTGCATTGTGTTGCAGGGGCTATTAAAGCTTGAAGGGAAAAAAAGATATGGAGAGGCATATAGTCAGTGGCAGAAGGATGCTGCAAATTTTGTTATTGATGGGCATTATCCTGTAAGAGAACTGTGGGAACGGGCAAAAACCTGCTGGACAAAAATTCTAAGCCACAAAGGCCAGTCAATACTAGTAGTTGCTCACAATGCTGTGAATCAAGCGTTAGTTGCCACTGCAATAGGTAAGTGGTTATTTTCTATTGCCAAAAAGATTTTGGTGTCTTTTTTCTGCCACATAAAGCTATGTAATAGATATTTTTGTTTGAACATTGTATTGCTTAGGTCTTGGTCCTGAATATTTCAGGATACTTCTGCAGAGCAATTGTGGCATCAGTGTGTTAGATATCATACCAAGCATCATTGGTAATGGATCTCCATATATCTGTCTTGATCGGCTGAATCAGGTAGGAATTGACTCAATTGAGGTTTGTAAATAGTAATACCATATAATATTGGTTATTTGATGTAGAAAATGGAGTTGATTGATGAAAGAACTTGAGTGCATGTTGAAGTGAGCAAGGGGGTTAACTGTATGATATTGATTCTTCTAACTTAGGTACTGATCGAGCATGCATTTTGTTGCTTAATCG
Source organism: Sequoiadendron giganteum (assembly GCA_007115665.2). Lineage (NCBI taxonomy): Eukaryota > Viridiplantae > Streptophyta > Pinopsida > Cupressales > Cupressaceae > Sequoiadendron > Sequoiadendron giganteum. The sequence goes on along the minus strand of CM021104.1, from coordinate 248,265,984 downwards.
ATGATTCTTACACTGGGTTTATGTTTTCAAAGTGAACGTACACATGGGAACTTATGCCTTTGAACATTTGTTATATTTCCTCAAATTTAACTAGTGTCTAAATCTTTTATTTGTTAAGCCTCTGGGTTTGATATAAATTCTTGCATCTTGGACAAAGGGTCTAGGAAAAAATGTAAAGGGTATTGTAAATTCAAGTCAATCTTTGGAACTTTTATTTCTTCTGGTTCCAAGTCATTTTGGTATTTGTCACACATTCACAGTCTCTGAGTGGATTCTCATTGTTTCAGTGCCCGCCGTTTAATCAAATCCATTTCTTCTTTTCCAGTTTCACAGGTACATTATCTCAAAAATTTCAAATGCCAATTTTCAATATGATCCTTTGAACAACTATTCATTGTTCAAATATGTTATTGAGTAGAATTTATTCCAAAATATTATGCCCTCCCTCAAACCATTCCTCTTGCAAGGTCTGTTATTTATTCCCTCTCTTATGGAAGATTCTAAAATATCTTTTAGTCACATATTTATTGCTTTAAATGGCCATTTTAATGATGTTGCACAACCCACTTTAGACAAAGGTGGGAATAAGGTGACCAGAGTAATGATGCAGGCTGATTTTTGAGTTGCAGACACCAAACTCGCCAATTACTCCTGGTCAGGCGGTGGGTAGGAAAACTGAAGATAGAATCATACTTGTGTGCCATGGAGCCACTGAGAGCATCGCTGAGGTATAATAAATACATTGGCATTATATTAAATTTATTAATCAATATTCTCTCTTTAGTTTTAAATATTTATTTGAGCCTTGTATTTATCTTGAAGCAAAATAGTTGACTTAGCCACATTATATAGCAGTCTGATGATCCATTTTGACATAAAATATTTTTAACAATATCATATTTCAAATACCTTGAAGGTGTATGAAAAAGTTATTTTTCCTGTAAATGTTTCTATTGTTTACAATCATTGATAAATGCTTCTGAATACTAATGAGCAGTCAGCTTACCTTAATAAATATTTTAATTAGATTGGGATGTATGTTTGATATCAAAAACTTTTTGTTGCAATGGATGATTTGAATTTTATTTAAGAAACCCAAAGCATGCCCTGCCAAGTTCCACGTAGGGCCTGATTCCATGGATGCAAGCATATATATCAATTTAGAAATTGCAACTAACTTCTTTCTTCTTGTAGATGGTGATCATTTTTTCTAGAAAGTACTACATATATGAGAATGTCCACTTGGTAACACTTCATAGAATGTCTATAAGTAGAGAAATTTGGAAACCTGGAACCATAGAAATCCATCCAAGTTTTAAAACTAAGTTTGTGTTTCATTTGTTTTAAAATACTCAGGTATTTCAATGTTTAGTGCAGGTATGAGTGTAGAAGGATAAATAGGTCACTTTCATAAATTATTAAATATATGCTGATTATCAGAGATGGATAAATATTTAAAAGAATGAGTGCTGTGGTAGTGTTGGTGGTGGATATCACCCGTAGTCATTGGAGGACAAGGCTCTCGTGGAAGGAGGGGTGGATAAGAAGTGGGCCTTGCACTCATAGAAAAGCAAGGAGGACGCCAAGTCACCCGAGTGCTTGAGCCTTTATGACCACAACCACCACTTACTACTTGTAGCAAAAATATGAAATGTGCATCTGTTGATTTTACCTGGTACATGAGAAGCTCCACCAGACATGTATCTCACATGTCAACAATTTTCTTTTGAGTAACTACACAAGAACCTTTGGAGAAGGCTGGTGTCCTTTTCTATTCTACACCTAGGACTGAAGGAAATTAAATGCATACTACTGCTACCCCTAAGAAACAATGAAGAAACTACTTTGACATCTAACGTACCCTATACTAACTAGTTCAAGGAAACGGGACAAGAGAAGGATAATGATTCATAGAAATAAATGAAAAAAGGTGGAAGAAGGAATGACAAATAGGGGCAAGTTGTTAACCTTCTCTACAACACACAATCTCCCCCTTTATGAACAAGTGGACGTTTGTGGCATGCTTTTCTCAACTTCTCTTCATAGTTTCACCTATGATAGAACAACATTAGCTGACATCTATGGCCAGTCGATATTCAATGCACAAAAGTAATCTACTTCAGTTTGAGGGGCATAAGCAGATACATGCACACCTGCTCATGAAACTGAAATAGGGGGGAGTCTCTGAGATGAGTAGCAGAGAAACATAAAACGCTAAAACACATTCATATTTCTTACAAGTTAACAAACCATGATTAATCAACCTTTTAGTATAGAGAGCCAAAAGCTAGTTCTATATTAAATTGCCAAAAGATACTTACAAGAGGGTGGAGCCTTTATTTATACAACCATGGAAGTGTTTGTGCAATTGAAGAAAAAAGATTGAAAACTTTCAAAAGAATCAAGAATGGGGGAAGTAGAGAACATACATATGTTTGAAGGTCCACAACATTTGTAGGATGATCTTGGATCGATATTGGATTGACAAATGAGAGACTACACACCTAGAGGGTTAAAAATTCTAGTTGTGGGTGAATGGAACCATGATGGCTTCCTTTGCATGCAAACACCACCCATTGCTTAAGAGAATCGAGAGTTTGTGTGATTTGGTGGAGAATGAATTGTGGCTGATCACTACAAATGATGAGAAGTGGCTCACAATCAACAACTATTAGGGCGAGTAGGGCATGTGTTGGATGTGAGGTGAAGAGGACCACATCAAATTGGCATTGGTTTGACCAGTTAGTCAAATGTATTTGAGTGGAGCAAAGAAGCTACAATTCCCATATGAAGATTGCTGAAGAGAAGGTTTGACTTGATTGATAATGACGAAGGTGAAGAGGCTTTGGATGGTTGGATGTTATTCTAGATCAACGGTTGGTGCAATCTAGAAGGTGCCAACATGGAGGGGGTTCTAAAAATCCCTGAAAGGAGTTTGCTGTGGGGGGGGAGTTGATGTCATATGGACAAGTGATGCAAAAGCATTCATACTATTTGATGTCTTCAATAGATCAATGACCGACACAACCTAGAGGGTGCTAGTGTGGAATTGTTGAGAAAAACCTTTGAAAATGGAAGGCGGGCAAAGATATGGGGCCTACTATGATGTCATTGGCATGAGAAGTCTTATGCCATTGGATGAACAATGAATGGATTGTAGGAATTTTTGTCTTGCCAAGCAATTTCTAAGGGGGAAAACTTTGTGAAGTCAATCACAACAAAGAAATTTGTGGATAAATTTTTGAAGTTGATGAGTGCAACATTTTAGGCTTATTCAAAAGAGGTAGGAACTTAACTAATTTTGTAGAATGATAGAGACCATGAATGACACCGAGGTGCTAAGAATTATGAGGGGCTCACACAAACACCATGACACCCGTGGCTCATGCTTTGAGATGTATGATGAGCCTTGGAAGGAGATTTGGGACTTGAAGAGAATGGATCTCAAAGACTCGAGGGTCCAAATAAAACTAAAAAGAGAACTTGAGGAATCCGTCTATGGTAGCTCAGATTGCTCAAAGGGAGTGTGTGCAAAACACACCACATTTCTAGCGACTCAGAGACATCTTACTTGAAAGATGGAGATCCTAGAACATTATCCATTGGGCATGGAGTCACACCTTAGGACAACATCATGGATCTCTTACTTCTCCAAGAGAAGCCTCTTTTTCTTCTTGGGTGAATAGTATGTTCAATGTTGTATGTGCTACTTTTGTCCTCTACTCCACTAGAGGAGTAGGTTGTAGTTGGTCCAAATTTGTGTTCAGAAAGGTGCCATTAGTTGCAAGAGCTCAATCTTTTGGGTTGTGAGCAACACTTGAGTGAAAGGAAGCAACACAATAAAGGGGGGAGGGACAAATAGAAGGGAAGTGCCCACGGAGGCCAATCTAAACAAGCAACTAGTAGTACCTCATGGGGTAAAAATGATTTCCCTTGGGTTGCAAGCTCTTGATAGGTTCTTTCTACTTGAACTATCCAAGGGTTTCAAGCTCGTCACTAGGGTGATGAAACCTAAGGGATGCTCGAAGGGTGTGTGTCCTTCAAAGATCACTAGCAACTACAAAAGCTTGTTGACTTGGGTACACACATCCAAGCTCTTAATGTTGGGGTGAAAATACCTTAGATTTCTTGTCCAACATGAGTAATGACTAGCTACTTATAGAAGGACCGAGGCCATGAGGTGTGGCAACACCATCCTTGTCTACATGCCAATTCTTTGAGATGGCCTTGGCTATTATTATAAGAGCTGGATAAATAAATAATTTGAAGGAGATATAGGCTAAGTTGCATGTCCTGGTACGTGAACAAGTATGGGTTTGGGGTTTGGGTATGGTGATATGCTAATTTTTTTCCTTGGGTATGGGTATGGGTTCATGTATATATGTATATACTATAATTATTATTTATATATATTAAAAATAATAATACTCATAATTGCCAATAAACAAATTACCTCATAATTTGCAAAAAATAAAATACTCTTAAATTCATACTTAATTGATTTTCTCAAATGTCAGTACAGAATGAAAATTATAATCAATAATTATTAATCAGAAATCTTCATATTGCTCTTCATCGAGAGTATCAAAGTCAACATATGATTCATTTGAACCACAATCAGCTGCAATTCCACTTCCACTAGTCATGTCATGTGTAGAAGCTACCTCATCTAAAAAGACTTTAGCAAGTTGTGCAATAATAGAGCTTAAGTTGGCATACTCAGGAATTAGATGCCAATTCTTGTCACTCCCTTGTTGTAATCAGATTTCTTATGTGACAAGAGATGCAAGTTGGAGTGCACATAGACCAAATCCTTAGCTTTTTTTGCACCAAGTTGGTTGTGCTTAGCTAAGTGAAAAAAGGAGTATGTACTCCAATTCTGCTCTGTTGAAGAACTCACAACCTATTGAAATTGAATACATACTCAATACAACATTTACAATTTTATAACGTAAATTATAATATATAGCAGCAAAAGAAAAAAGGAAGTTAAAAAAAAAAAAGGGCATATTGAAGATAGAATTTTATTGTAAGAGACTACAGGTAAATAGAGCTTTGGCCATGTACCACCATTCATGAGCAGCTTTCCTATACTTTTCTCGAAGATCACAAACATCATGATTCCTTGAAGATATAAAATGACCAAACTCACACAAGACAACACTTTGTATATCTACATATGGCAATATTCTTTTAAATGTAGTTTTATAACCAATAGCAACCTTGTCATCTCTATATGGTGCCACCTTCTTCGATAAGGAAAGTTTCTTTGTGCTATAATAGTTTAGGGCCAAGGCAAATGCTAGGAGATGCAAAGGTGTGGTCATCTTGTTCCAACGATCAACACTGATTTTTTCATTCCTTTGAAAAATGCTTTTGAATAGTCATTCTCCTTGGGTTCTATTATGGTCTGTATTTTTTCAACTATGGATTCCATGCCATCATAAGTTTTACCCAAACATGGTTGATCCATATTAGCATACCTGATCATACTCATGATGGGGGTTGGGAAACTCAAAATGTATTCCACATGAGCCTACCACTCATCATCTAGGATCAATGCTTTGACTTTTTGTTCTCTCTTCAAATTTGATTGCCTCCTATACACTCCAAATAGTGTTAATGAGCATGGTGCTCAATGATTCTTGCTCCTTCACAATTTGTCTTGATATAATTGTGTGATGTGAATCGAGTCTCACCAACTTAACATAGTGTAAACAAAAAAAAAACAAATTAAAAAATAAAAGTAAATGTCATATAAAAAATTTAAAAATATTATATAAATACTAAAAAATAAAACTACCTTCGACAAATCCAAGTTGGAGAAGGTTATGAAGATGGCTTGTGACATATGATAATTTCTTACAAACATTTGAATCTCCTCAACCTTAGTGTAGATTTCTTTGACCCACTCAATCTTTGTGTCAATCTTTTGCATTATCAAGTTGAGGGAATGGACGAGACATGGTGTCCAAACAAATGCCTAAATGTACCCTCCATTATTGAAGTAGTTGCTTTGTAGTTTTTAGTGTTGTCTGTTATGACTTGGACAAGATTGCAGGGCTCACCATTTCAATGGATTGTATAAGGATAGTGGCAATGAAAACTATATCCTTCACATTCCCCTCACAATCAATTGCCTTCAAAAACATTCTCTCTTTAGGGAACATTGCAATGACATTAATTAGTGGCCTATTTTGCAATCCTTCCATCCATCAGAAATGATGGACACTCCTCTTTCAGGCCGTACATCCTTTATTGCCACCAATGATTCCTCTATGGAAGTTTTTTCCTTGGCCAATATGATGGTGTGCACCTTTTCATACCTAGAACTAATGTAACCAATAGGTGCATTAACAATTGCTATCTCCATATCCTACCAATATGGTGATTTAACAATGTTGAAGGGAAGCCCATTATTGTAAATGCAACAAGCAATGCTCTCATTTGCAACCTCCTTTGCCTCATTCTTGAAAGATTTTTCCAATAGGCCTCTTTTATAGGAAAGAAATATGGTATCATCTTCTTAAGTGTTAAGGCTCTCAAAAATTCTAAAAAATCTCATTCTTCGTCTTGTGTTTTGATTTTATCTGCCCTCCAAGATCATGTTGAAAATTGTAGTGTTCAACCCCGATTTATAGACCCAAAGATTTTATACTTTCAACATTCATTCAACTCAGGCAATTTTTTTGTCAAATAATTGTGAGGTTTCAGAATTGCATGAATGTTGTTCTCAGAATTTTGATTGGAATTAATGCTCAGTTGTTTTTTTCTCCTCAAAATCAGATATAGCAAATTTAATACTTTACATAGAAAATACGTATGCAACTAGTTACATAAACATTAACAATGGGCATACACACTAGCAACAGATTTATCTACATAAGATACACTTTCTGACCTGGAATTATACTTGCTGTCCCTATGTCTCATTTCACACCCAAGCACCTCCTGTAGATGAGTACGACAGGTCCAGACTAGTACAGCACATGGAAAACTGTCATATGAATGCATCCAACGTACAGTTAATTAATTCAATCTGCACTTTCAGTAATGAAAAGTCTATGCTTCCAGGTGTTGGAGTCTTAGCATCATATCACCCATTTTAAAAAGATACCAACCACCAATACATTCAGCCCAAAAACTCACGAGTCAATTTTCTGAGCATGATATAAAGGTATGGCTGGCTAGGACTGTACGAACACGTTAGAAACTGCAAAACTTCGAAACGCAACTCAACACCCAGGAAACATCTTCCAGCCTCAAAGGTGTTATTCATAATGGAGGTTTTCGTCCCCAATAAGTTCTGTGTTCAAACTGCAAAACTCTTCTCTCGACCAGAATTCCAGCCTAAAACCCAGAAAGAACTCCAAGAAACTTTTATTCTCTTTTTCACTCTGTAACTCCCCACCACCTTTCTTGAAATCCTCCATAATCTTTTAATTTAATTCTTTAAAAAAAATTAATGCTTATTTCACCCAAAAGTAACTTTATTAATTTAATTAACTTAAGTCACGTTTGCACACATTTTAAAATAATTAATTTAAGTTGCCTTTTAATTTTTTGCTCTTTCGACAACTTAAAATTAATTATTTAATTAATAAATATTTCCCGCACAGCCAACCAAAAATGTAGAAAATATAGAACTCAATCAAGAGTGATATCTAGGGGTGCCAAAATGCAACAAATTCATTGGAAACATCAAATGACACCTCTGGTGGTCATCCAGAAACCCGAAACTGATTACCATGCTGATGCAACCAAAAATGGGGAGACTACAAAAATCTTAATGTCACCCATCAAAACCCCAATGAAATCTTTATATGTGTTTTAGGAGATCCTCTAGTTTGCTAACCTTCAAAAGTGCTGAAAATGGTTTTAGTTTTGTCAAGGTGTCCGAAACAGTTGTGATTTGGTCTAAGGTGCCGAATAGTGAGGGAAAGGCTGAAGGTTATAAGTTTCAGTAGGTTCGCAAGTTCCGGAACCTACCAAAATTGCAACAAGGGGGAGGAAAGGTCAAAGTCTCAAAGTTTGTATGTTCCTTGAAATGTTTACTAAAGACAAAGAAGTGGAGGTTCGGCATATTGATAGGTTCATGAACCTATCGTCCTAGGTTTTTCGATTTTGCTGGAAGTGCAAAGCTTCGAGAAAGATAAAGAGAATGAAGAAAAAGCAAAGGATGCTGAAGAAAGTTAGCCAAAGTCAAAGTTCGCCAAAAGATAGGTTCATTGACATAAAAGTCCATTGAAACGCAAAGGCGTTGATTAAAATTGTTATATGCAAATGTTTAAAGTGCATAAATAAAGTGCAACCTATTAATGTCTATTTTTAAATGCAAAGTGCAAAATGGAATGGTGCAATTTTCATATTTGCCCACTCTACGTGCATGCCATTACTGTAGGTCCATTTCTTAGTTGCTTGCATTTATTTCCATTTGGCCTCCTCACGATCCTAGGTGTCCATTTTGGGCGGGATTGGATCTGCGCCATTCATTTTAAATCTGCTATAGTGCTATGGGTTAGGGTTGACACTTAGCCTATTAAAAGAACAATTTTGATTGGTTGGAAGGGAGTTCTAAGAGGTTGGTTGTTGTACTATTCTCTACATGCTAGAGGGTTGCTTGTGTTATGCAAGTTCCATAAAATGCTAGTTTAGTTTATTGGTGGAATATGTTGGTACCCCATTTTGTTGTGTCTCATTTTGCCATGTTTCACTCATATGGTCTGCTCTTTGCTTTTGACTAGCCTAGGGTTATAACTGATATGAGAAATCCCAATTGGGCTAGTCATGTTTAGGTGCATTTGGTTATTTTATTTGGGCCCCCTATTCATGTCTTAGTAAAAAAACCTTTGTTGCAGAATCAAAAAAATGATCAATTGTCTGTTTTATCGGGTCATCGGGGTTTTAGTGTTATTCATCCCGACATGCTTTGCCTCTCGGATCCAACACCCCACCTTGTTTCCTTGCAAATGTTTCAAAGTATTGTGTTATCGGGCCTTTGCGGTTTCCCCTATTCTTCTATTTCTCCCTTCCATCTCTGACTCCCCAACTCCCTGCTCATACACTTGTAAAATCAGCTAAGTGTTATCTTTGTCGGTGTTTTAGGTCATCAACTTCTCCCTTGCTCTCGTACCTCTTTTGGTATTCATTTTGATGCCTTTCCGATGCCCAAAGTCCGCTTTGTGAAATTTCCCAAGTACTAAATTTTTTGGACTTTCGGGGCATTGGCATCTTCCATACCATCATCCTTTCTTGTCATGTCTCCCTTCGCCTCCTATTGTACCCCAAATTAAAAAATTTCCTACACTTAGGTATTTTGAAGAAATGAGTCCAAATACTGTTAAATTTGTCAAAAAGGTCAAAATTGGGGTTTGTATGTCTTGCATGGGGATCAAAACCTTGAAATTTTCAAAATCTGACAATTTGGGTCAGCTCAGAGTGACCAAATCAACAATACCTAGATTTCAGTTTTTCAACCCTAAATTTTAGGAAAATTTCTATTTTTAGCAGTTTTCTAAAAATAGAAACTTTTTTTGGGTTTTTCTGGATTTCTTTCGAAATGGATACTTAATTTTTTTCTAAAAATAGAAAGTCTGGCTTCTAGGGTTGAGACTGATTTTAATTGGCTTAAAATACTTCTTCATCAGGCTGGTGTAGTCAGAATCACGAAAATATCAGTTTTGCCCTAGTGGGTCTATTCTTCTTTTTCAGAAGCTTCTTCTAGAGAATCAAGGTTATCAATGGAGGTCAGTTGGCTGCAAGGTGTCGGAATTAGATGTTCAAGCGTCAAATAGAAGCTGTCAATGATGAACGTGCACGAAAAACGGAGAAAGGAGAAAAGAAGCTGAAAATTTTGAAAAATGCAAAAATTTGTCTAACTCTGGTGAATCCAGGCGCCTCCAGTCAAGAAGGGCGCCCATACTCCCATGCTTTAGAATTTTTTTTGTATCCAGCAGTCGAGACCAAGTCAAACACGTCAAACAAGGAAAGAAATTTGAAAATCTCAGAATTTTTTCTAAGTCTACCAGCCATGGGTGCCCTTGAAGAGAATAGGCACCCAGTTTTTCAAGGAACCAGATGATGGAATCAAAGTCGGAGCTCCCAAACAATGTTGTTCAGATTCATCCCAGCTCCGCAGACAGTCCGACAATATAGTCATCCGATCATGCAATCATCCAGAATCCGAGATTGAACAGAGGAGTTTCAAGCTGGAGACAAAATGCAACTCTGAAGGTAAAAAAACAAATAAATTGGGTAAGTTTGATGAACATGGGCGCCCTTGGAGAAGAAGGGCACCCAAGATTTTAAGAGGTTTAATGATGAAATTTGCAAAAGATGCCTCTAATGTAGCTCCGTCAGACTTAATCAAGCTGTCCAACGCAATCATCAACACGTCCGTCAGAGCAGGCAATCATCAGATGTCGCAAGTTGAACAGGAGGGAAAAGTGAATGAAACGATAGAAGTTGAAAGCAACAGTGAAAAACTCAAAATAAAAACTAACTCTAGAGAAAATGGGCGCCTCCAGTCAAGAAGGGCGCCTAGGGTTTAGAGGTGCCAAATGTCAGTTTTCGGAGATGAAGTGTCCAAGAGACCCCTACCAGAATCTTTAAGCTATCCAACGAACCTGTCAGCCAGTCAATCTGACAAGTACAATGCCAGATATCATGAATTCATCTGAAGGTCAGAAGACAAGCATAAATTCAAAGATCATGAAAATGGCTAATACTGGAGAAAGTGGGCGCCCTTGGAGGAGAGAGGCACCTGACTTTTTGAAGGGTCAAATGAAGTTTTCATCAGAAGTCTCCTCCAAACAAACTTTGTCAGATTCGATCAAGCTCTGTGATGAAATATTCAACACGTTCGTTAGATCAATCTATGAGGCCAGAAATCAGAATCAAACTAGGGTGGAAAATTGAGGAGGAGTTGAAAATGATGAAAAAATGGTTAAGTTTGAGTGAAATAGTCGCCTCCAACCAAGAAGGGTGCCCAACTTCCAATGCCTTAGTCAAATTTTTGAAAATTTCAAAAATTGAAGATGGAAACAAAAGTCTAAGTTCATTGCACAAACTTGAATTAGGGTTTTGAAGAATTAGGGCAAATGAAAGTTGTTTTCTCAAGGCAAAGCTTATTTAAGGCACCTTTGTGTTTCATTATTCATTATTTTCTTGCAAGTGGTCTTCAAGGAGAAACAAAGCAACAACTTCAAACCCTTATTTTCAAGATTCAAGAGTTTAAGTTGTTGGTTTTTCAATAAATTTTCAGATCAGCACTCAAGAAGGCTTGCTTTTTCATATTTTTTCATCCAGAACATCAAATCTTTGAAGAAGGAGGCCATTGTTTTCAATTTTCAGCAAGCTGGTTTATACTAGTTCTATCTTCTGGATAATTTTTGAAGAATTTTCTCAAAGTTGCGACAACTGCTTTTTATTTTGCATGTCAGAGAAAACTTCAAAATTTACAACTTCCAATCTTCTGGGTCTATCTCAAATATTCTTTTGGACAAAACCCATATCACAACTTTTTCAGTGAAACTTTAAGTGGTTGCTTTTTCAGTCAGACTTCGAGGTTTTCAAGATTTGATCAACTGGGTTTATCCAAAATGTGCTCATGAACAATACCTAGATGCCAACTTTTTCTGTTTTTTCAAAGAAAATTAGGGTTTTCTTCTTTTTCAGTCTACACTTGAAATTTTCAAAAAACGGACGATTTGGGTTTTCTTGTAATGAAATTCTAAACAAAACCCATATCTTAGAAAAATTTCCAAAAAAAATTCATCCGTTTGGTGAAGAAAATCAGCAAGCTAAAAATAGAAAGTTGTGCAAAATTTGTCCGAGCATAGTCAAGTTTACAGTCAATCTTCAAGTTTTTCAGCATGAAGTACTCTCCCATCGAATTCAGAGCGAAACAAGTGTTGTATCATAATTATCTGAACGGATGATGTTGGGAAATGCTTTTCAGTACCATTATGGACATAAAACGTCATCATCTTAGTTGAAGACTGTGCAAAGGGAGAGCTTTGAGGAGAAGGACAAGTCTTGGGAAAAGTTGTACAATACTCTTCCGTGGGAGAATCACGAGAAGTGTCAGAAGCATAAAGTTGTAGAGCCGTCAAGTTATCAATTAGTGAGTCATCTTTTGGGGCAGCGATGTTTTTCAAGAATAGAACTCATACAAAAGTTGAAGATGTCAAAGATTCTTTAAGTTTGATTGCAAAAGGGGAGAAGATCTTAGAAAAGTGGAATATGGCTATAGATAGTATCAACACTCCTGATAGAGAGGCAGTTTCCCGCTTTTTGGTGGATGTGATAGAGATTTAAAGCAACAATCTTTTAGAAGCTTTCTCCAAGCTTTCTTTCCATTCTTATCTCATGCTTTCTTTCTATTCTTGTCTCAATTCTTATCCATTCTTTGAAGAAAAAGGATATCAAGTTGTAATAGCTTGCATTTCCTTTTTTTTCATGCTTTCTTAGGTTTTCATAGTTGTAGATGTTTATCTTGATTTAGGTTTAGAAATAAAGCTTGCATGTTGGCAAGTATTAGTTGTAAAAGCAAGGAAATTTTAGGGTTCCCTACTCCTCTGCTTAGTTATAAATAAGAGCAGTGTTTGCTCATTTTAGTTTAGCCATGGTAGTGATAACAAGACACAAGTGCCTTTAGTGCCTTCTCTTTGTTATTCAGTGTTGTTCAGAAACATGCTTGTGATAACAGAATCATTGAGCTTATGCCTTCATGTTTGTTATCGATTAGTGTCAGTTCACTTTGTGTAAAGAGCAAGTTTGCATGCCTCCTTAGCTGCAAATCCTTGTTTAGTGCATGTGTTATGTGTCAATTGTAATTTGGTTCTGATCGCATGTTGCAACTATTTTGCTACAACTTGCTGTCCTGGAATTGTAATCTTTGTGCTCGAAGTGTGGGAAAATAAAGTCTTGAAGCTTGCTTTGCTGCCCTTGATATAAAGTCTCATATTTCCGTTATTGTGTAATACTTATATGATCTCCTTTTTCAACTTGCATTGAAATTCAGTAGATGTATGTTGAGGAAAGTTTATTTAAGTATCTTTGTCAGAAAATCAATCTCGTCCATTTCTAAACTCTCTTGCTTTGCGTTTACTTGAGAGGATAGAAACGTTTTAGCGTAAGTTAAGTTGTAGTTGTCAAGTTTCATTAAAGGGAAAACCTCAGCTGCAACATCTAGAGTTCTATAACCTTGTGTTCTCGTAGTTGAACCAAAAAGATAGGCAAAATAAATTTTAGTTTACTTTCTTTATGCGACTCAGCAAAAGAGGGAGCTTCCCCTCCTAATTCGAAGAGCAGTTTACTACACATAGCTGTCCATTTCCAAAACGCATTCCAGAGGTGCGATTTGAAACGCCAACACCTCCCTAACGCTTGAAGCCCACCTAGCGTAAAATGCCTAAGTCTTAACTCGTTAGAATTTCGGGGATCTCCTTCCCCTCGACACCACCTTGCATTCTTGTTGACTCCCGTTCCCCGACTCCTACCCTTTGCCCATTGCAATCATTTCATCGGACTATCGGGTTTTCTCTTACCATCTTGTCATTCTTTCCGTCCTTGGTTCCTTGAAGACTTGATCAATCTATTGATGTCATTATCCATTCCTTCCTTTAGGCCTAAGTACCCGTATTCAAAGATTTGAAATTGGCAAAGTATGGGAAATTTCTAAACCCTCCAATTTGTAGAATTTGAAAGTTGGTATCCCTAGTTCAAATTTGGGGAAAAATGGATAAAAATTGGCTAAGTTACGTGCCAATGGACTTTTAGCTTGCTATTGTCCACTTGCGGGGCTTTGGTCTGCTACCAACCTATTGCGAGAAAGTCTAATTGAACTATTCCAAATCCAAAGGTTGCAATTTAGTAGTGGGTAAAAGTTCCATGGAGTGCTAAGAAAGAAGTTTAGATGTCGGTTCCAAGTCCGCATGGTGTAGTTGGAGGCCGAGTTTCCGTAAAGTTTAGTGGGACCTCAAACCTTTGCAAAAGGTTAAAATGAACTAAGGTTGGGCTTGCGAGAAAAGGTAAGTGAACCGACACAAAGCTAGTTGGTGCAATTTAGTGGCTGGTCCTTGACCCGCATGGACCCGCTGGAGCTTCCAGACTCGCATGAACCTGTTGAAAGCCAAAAGCTGAAGGAAAGGTTTGAGGGTAAATCCAACTGAACCTATTGTTTATCCATTAGGTGAAGTTCACTTCTTGATTGAGTTCCCGTAGTTCCTAATGATTGCCAATCTTTCGCAAAGGACTTGATGGAGGTCCAAGTTTTGCACAAGCCAAAAGCTGAAGGAAAAGACATCATGCGGGTTGTTCCAACTGAACTGATTTGTTGCTTTTGAAGTGCAGTTCAATAGAGGCTTAGATTCCCACAAAGGCTAAAAGGAGAATGAGGAAAAAGATGCAGAAAATGGTAAATGAATCGATCGTTTTAAAGGTTCCACTTTGTGATGTTCGATAACACATGAGATCTCCACAAAGGTAAAAACACAGGTATTTCCAAGAGAACATAGCAAAGTGGGAATGTGTTAGTGAACTGGCTCTGGGCCAAATGACCGTAGGTGTTCCGTATGTTCTCAATGAGCCTCCAAAGCTTGACAAAGGTGAAGTAATATTTTTTAGCAAATGATAAAGAAAACAAGTAAAGGTAAAAGGTAAAGAGGGATGATTACTCAAGTGAACCCGATAAAGGTTCGGTATATGCATATCCACTTGGAAATTGTTTTCCTGTATGACTTGATGGAGGTCATTTTCCTACAAACGGCCAAGATAAGTGGTTGGCTCCTTCTGCAACGCCATTAACACATAACTACCTTTGCAACTATTCAAATCTCGATCCAAGGAGGCTAAAAAGGGTCTTAAATGCACTTTGGCATAGATCCAAGGGAAATTGCAGTGCCCTACCTCATTTATTATTTGCAGAACCTTTTTCTGTCAAGTGACACCCTCGAGACTCAATTTTAACGGATTTTGTGAGCGATTTCACTCAATCCCGCGCTCAAACCCTCAAATAATCAATGTGTAGAGCAAGGGGTGTCAAGAATGTTTTGTACACGCCTTTGGGCAGTCAGATCAAATTGCAGAGGGCACCTATTGTAGGGGTGTTGGTTATGATCGTGGTTAGGGTTTTTTGTGCAATATGGCTTTCTAACATTCTGTGTGCCATCTGACTATGGGTATATCTGCCTTAGTGGTCATTTTGAAAAGAAAGAGGAGGATAATAGAATACAACATTCTAGAAGAGTAGTTACAAAACCAATAGAAGAGAGATATATAGAGGAAGCCTTAGGGTTTCATATTCCATTCCTGGGTAATTTGATTTTTATATTGCAATGATTTGGGTTTATTCCAAATTCGTAATAGCATATTGTAAACCTTGAAGATCGAATGTTTAAATGTAGAATCAACCTTAGTTGAGTGTCTCCTTGTGTATGGTATGCATTTTTGGATGTATGCTGTTTAGTTTTTCAACCAAATGTTAGTAAAATCTTTGTAAAGCTTTTGCAAGGTATCTTTTTAGCATAATAAGGAAATGTGTAGGCATATTCAAGGATTACTAAGTGGACATGCTTAATATTTTTCAACCATTTATTGTTTTTCTGAGTGTATGTGTAGAGCCTAGCTTATTTGTGCATTTTGAAAGGCATAGTCTTTCGTAGTGTCTTGATTAAGGCATTACCTTGGTTTCAATTGTTAAATATTTGTTTAGATTTAGACTTTGTTGCCCAATGGATAAAGGTACTAGTATATGATTGGCTTGCTCTCCCCATCATCCTCAACACACTCCAAAAACATCAATTTACACATCTTTTCAGTTTTATTTGTGTTTGTTCCAATTGCCATGTCTGAATGTATATGATGACATAAGGGGCTATCGTAAAACACATTTTCAGAAACTTTTATGGCAAATCATCTTTTGAATGAGGTGTTAAACCTTGCATGTCCAAACTAGCACAAAGGTATGTTGTGACACCAATATTGGGATACACTATGTAGTGGGTATAGTTTTCTGTAAGAAAGCATTCAATCGTAGTTTCAATAGTCGATCCAACACCTTAAGGAAACCTCCCTTGGTCCTGTGGAGCCAAAAGTGAAGGAGGCCTTACCCACCTCAACAATTGGTCCTAAGTTGCTCGACCTGAACATAGGTTTGTGGTAAACTTCCCAGGTTGACACCCTTGGCACTTGGGGAGATTATCAGACCTTTAGGGATTTGGGGTTTATAGCTCAAATCACCAACAGAGTATAGGGTTGTGGAATTGAAGGAGATAAATATCTCGATGGTATTATGTATATCTCTACAAGGTCTCTTGGTTGCAGCTAAGGAGTTTACTTTGCAACTTTTTTTGGCACAAATGTAATCTTGAGTGAGATGAATGTAACAACATTTTGAAAATAACACAAGTTTTGTGGTGATCTTTCTCTTATTATGTATGGATGTATGCAGCTATGGTTTGGATTACTAAGTATGCTTGGTTATAAATTTCATAAACTTTGGTGTAGATAAAATGCACAATTCATATTCCTTTTGATTTCAACTCATTCTCTTCCTATTGAACTGTGACTTTTTTGCCCAATGAATAGGCATCAGTTTGAGACTCACTTGACCCTCCTTACTCTTCCAAAACAAACTAAAAAATATTAATCAATGGTTTAGAAATAAAGTAGTTAGTTCTGTGCATCCTTGATTGTCAATATAACTAGGGGAACTATCTTAAGTGAACCTTAAATGAACTCATTTCATGTGGATCATGTTTGCATAGTGAATCAACTATATAGGGGTTTCATATAGCTAGTTTTACTTGACCTAGTGATAGCTTTGGGGTCAAGTAAGCAATTTGGGTTTAGTTGTTGTATTTAGTTGTTCATTTTGTTCGATTTAAATACTTGTTAAGGTATACCCCTAGGAACACCCTCCTGAGTCTAAGCTGAGCTCAAAGTGTAGGAGAGAAAACCCACTCTCGTAGAGTTGACCTTTAACCCTGTTGATGTTAGAATAGCTTCGGGCCTCATCCTTCCAGCCACGACTGTGAAGGAATAAATTCAATATAGCCTATCGGCTATTAAATTTATTTAAGTCGATATTAATATGAAGAGGCGCTTCACTTGCAAACATAAACAAAAGATTAATTATTATTATTTGAGGCCGACTTCCTGATTGTGGCCGACTTATTTAATTATCTTTATTTATTAAGGAGGCTGACCTACATGAAGTGATACATTGTTTTGTATAAATACAAGGTGATGATCTCTTATTCGATTATCAAGTTCATTCATTCATATTCGCACTCCTAGAAGAAGTTCGCACTTGAGCAGCAGATCATCATCTTGAGCAGCAGATCATCATATTGGTGCAGCAGATCGAATTCAAGGAGAAACCTATTTATTTTGTATCTTCGCATCTAGGAGAGGTGCTATTATTCATTGTATCAAATTCAGCCTTGTGTTGGGCCTGAGTTGTAAGCAGATTTCTGCTCTTATTCCTTGAATATATAAAGGATATATTTGTTGGGTTTTTCCCCTCGAGTTGGAGGGTTTTCCTAGGGTATCTTGTGGTGTTCATTGTCTTATTTGTTGCATTTTCTGATTGCTTTCATTTCTGATCCTAAAAACTAGCATGGTATTAGAGTGGGTTTAAGTCAGACTTGATCAGATTTGTGTAAGCAGTAGTGTCAGTAATCTTGAAGATCGATTGAGAAGTTCAGGCTACGTGGCATTCGTTATATAGGCACATGTTTCAAGGAGTGCGATCTATGTGAGTTCATGAATGCTAAGGCATCAGGAGCCAATTCTTGGAGTAGCCACTAGATAATTCTAAGATTGAGGTCGATTTGGCAAGTAAAGCCAAATTAAAGAGAAGACAAAATTCGTGGCCCATTCTATTTCCTAACGAATTCATCTATGGAATTGATTGGGGAAATCGTGGCACTTTGGGAAATTAATTTCCAGATTAAAGATGGATTATATTATCAAGGACGATTTTGTCTTGTGAGTCGAGTAGAGACAAGGAATATTTTGCGGCCAAGTTAGAGCCAAGAGTTGGTGCGGGAGTTGCTTGGAGCAGCATAATATTATCTAGAAAAGACAAATTCGATAGAGTGGGAAAATATATTGCAAGTCGATATCATTTCTGAAAAGAGCTCAATAATTATTTGGAAGAGACGTCAACACAATAGGGCAAGTTGTGGAACATTAATAGCTTGGAGAATCATTCGATAATTGCTCAAATTGGTGATATGGCGTATTTACATTCAGGAGTTGCTTAGACCGAAATAGGAGTTATTTCATCATCAGCATCGATAGAGACAAATAAGGGAGCTGCTTCTATCTTAGCCGTTATTATATCTGGAAAAGTGGCGCTGGGACAAAGTCAAAAGGGAGTCGTCTCAACATTAAGAAGAAACTCAGTCATAAAGGCATCATCCATCATGCTCGATTCATGAGGGGTGTGTAAGCACCGCCCTCAAGTAAGCTGGAGAATGCGATTATAGGAGGAAATTCCGTGGATGTGTGTGACTGGCATAATTTCTTCAAGCCGTCAACTTCCAGAAGATGCTATGTGTTATTATCAAGACTACTTCAGCATACACTGGCTCTATCTTATATCGAGGATATCTGTGTTGAGCATTGAATCGATCTATGGAAGATTCAATATAATTGCTAAGTGTATTCTGTCATTTGGTGTTGGCTGTGCGTAAAAGAAGCCGTTACTACATCGAAGGGAAAGTTATGGAGATTGAATTCTGAAAGGCATTTCTGATTGAGAGATAAATATTTCATATTTTTAATAATGTTCATGAATTTTTTATGTAGTCATACCATAACATTCAGATAGTGAATCTTGTATACTTCTAGCATTGATATTTCTTTGGGTAGTTTAAACCATAGTTACTCGGCTCAGACTCGGCTACGGTGACTCGACTCGGGACTCGGGGACTCGGTCTCGGCGAAGACTCGGCAAAATGAAAAAAAGTTGAAAAAAACCTAGAAATTTAGAGATTTTTAAGGATTTAAAACTTGTTTCAAGCACCCTTTATTGAATACAACACAAATAAAAGCAAATTTGATCACATACACAAGTATACAACGATCACATAAGTATAAAGTACACAAATTGTAGTTGCACTGCTGAAGGAAATAGCATACTTAGATATATAAAATTAGTCAAATGTATACAAAAGTCATGGAATATGAAATCCATAACATCAAATGTTCCATACAAATATGAATATCAAAATATACAAAACAATAGCTATAAGTCTATGACTCTATGGCATAGTGGAGCCAGCATCCTTCCTATGAAGGCGTCTAAGGGTCCTGGATGATGTTGCAACTGCAGCCATAGTCTCTACCTCTGGCTGACTCTCCATGCCACTCTCACCAACAATAGTTATGTCTCCTCGTGCTCTAGCCTCCTCCTTAGCCATGGCTACAACCTCAGCCTCTCTCTCTGCTTGGTCCACCCAATCAAGGTCCTCGTCACTAAAGATTGCATCTGTAGCCGCAGTGGTCCACTCAGACTGTGCATCAACTTCCTCTAGATTGATCGAGGTGTTGTTGTGGTCAAAAAGCTTCCTGTATCTGAGCCTAAGGTTGTAATGAACATATACCAAGTCATTCATCCTCTCCACTGTCAATCTATTGCGCTTCTTGGAGTGTATGTGCTCAAACATACTCCAATTGCGCTCACAACCAGATGAAATGCATGGCTGACTCAATAGACGAATGGCAATATTTTGCAAGTTTTGTGTATCAGAACCAAACAACTCCTACCATCTATCTGAGATGAGAAAAAGAAACAAAATCAATCTCATTTCAAGTTTCAAGTTCAAGCTCAACATTTAATAATAAAATACAATATAAAAAGATGAAAATTATGCCCTTAAATATATTTTTACCTGGTAGTAATGTTGTGCTACTGTCTTCGCACATTTGACGTGCAAAGAAGTCTCCTTGTGCCTTACTGAAGGCATCTATCTCATGCACTATCTGTGTAGTAACAACGTGCAACATCCGCTCTATCGTCGAGTAGAGCCCACTAAGAATTTCTCTATCTGCACGGAGATCAGGATGGAATTGGAAGGCCGGATTTAGGAAACATGTGGCTGCATGGATGGGCCTTTGAAGTTGGTTTTGCCATCTCCTATCAATGATATCCCAAATGGAACGATACTTCTCCTCAACTCCACCATAGGCTGATCTAATGGTCTCTTTGGCCCTATCCATGCCCTCATATATGTAGCCCATTGCGGGCTTATCCCCATCTGCAACTCGTAGGAGAACTAGCAAGGGCTCAATAAATTGCAAAGTGCAAATATGTTTCACAAATAAGTGTGAACGAAAATAAACAAATAAAAGTAAGATATGATTAAAAATTAGAACATAATAAAGAATTAAATTGCACCTTCACAATCTCCTCCACTGGTGTCCAAAACCCTTGCTCATCAAAAATGCAATCAACCACAACAATCCCTGCAGTGCTTGTAGAAAAGGATGAGGAAGACCACTCCTCACCAACAAACATGCGCCTTAAAGCTGCCTTTGACGGAATCAAGGATTGCAACGTGATAAAATTTGTTGCAAACCTAGTGATGCTAGGACGAGACAACTCCCTCAACCCCATGTATTGCCTCATAAGGTTAAGCACCCATGTGTGATTGTATACAAATTTGCAAATGTTTTTTGCTGCATCCACACATGTTTTGATCCATGGGAGCTTGCCAAGATCCTCCATCATGAGGTCAATGCAATGGGTGGCACATGGAGTCCAAAATATAGTAGGGTGCCTCTCCATCAATAATCTACCAGCAGCAACATAATTTGTTGCATTATTTGTCACCACTTGCACTACATTCTCTTCCCCCACATCAACTATCACCTCCTCTATAGCCTCACACAGATATGTGGCATTTTTGAATTGGGCAGAAGTATCAATGGACTTCATGAAGACGGTGTCACCTGAAAGAATAAGCAAAACCAATTATTCAATAAATTAAAAAACATAAATCAGCCATATTAAATTATTAATCACTAAATCAAATTCAAATTTCAATGCATTGAGGGAAGTACAATTACCTCCGGAGGACACTAGAAAATTAAGCAGCGTCCTATTTCTCCTATCGGTCCAACCATCAGTCATGATGGTGCAACCAATCCTCCTCCACTGCTCACGCTGCTCTTCTAATTGTGCTTTCACATCTGCCACTTTTTGAGTCAAAAGTGGGCCCTTTAATTCATCTTCAGAAGGGGCTTTGAACCCCGACCCACATATGGTTATGGCATCAACCATGTTTTGCCAAAAAGGTGACCTAAAACATGTCATAAATAAATTAATAAGTTACTTACATAAGTATTGTAAAATGAAAAGTTTTAAGATTTTAACTGCACTAAATTTGAATTCGATAATGAGATACATCTAGATTCTAAAATAATAAAATTTAAATATAAATTTTAAAACAATTAAACGAAAAAGAATTACCTAGCTACATGGAAGGGAATGGTGCAGTAGTACCAAAAGTCTGCAATTGTCTTTTATGTGCGTCCTTATTCCAACCCATGCTTTCAAGCGACGGTTGGGAACCAGGAGTAGTGTGTGGTACAAAATATGATTCCATCCTAGATTTACGAACTCTAGGCCAATGCTAATACTGCCACTACCACTAGCAGTAGTAGCGCCACCAGCACTAGGAGTATGCATAGGCATAGCTGGTGCAAAGGCAGTAGCACTAGCACAAGCACTAGCACTACGACGGTATGGAGGCATGGAAGAAGCATCTCCAACAACACCAAATCCATGTCCAACTTCAAAACTCACAGACTCTTGCTTTTGTCTCTTGTTTATTTCTTTTTGCATTTCAAAAGTTTCTAATTGCACTTGCACTTCATGAACAGCCTCAGGAGGTGCTATAGGGCAGCCCACTACATCATGGATGGGTATGCGTGCAATATGGTATTTTAATCTATTTATGCCTCCATAATATATTGTTTTGCAGTATTTACATTTTGCTTCTCTTTTTTTCATTTCGAGAAAGATTTCAGCATGTTTCCAAGCAGGGTCTTTTCTGCCTGGGGTTTGAGACATTGTGAAAATAATAAGCTTTGATTTGCAAATGAATGTGGCTGCAATAACAAGTAGGGTTTCTAAAATTATTTAAGTTGCAAGTAGGGTTTTTAAACAAAAATGCAAACTAAAAAAAACAATGATTTTACAAATTACAATGAATTATTTGTTAAAAAAACACAAAAAAAACCAATTAAAATCAAACTTACCTCTTAGATTTGGCATGGAATGAAATGCAAACTCCTCCCAATCACTGGTAATGAACTCTCAATGCACCTCCTTGCTAGTATGAAGCTTCCCAAATGATATATGGCCCTGTATTTGTCTTCAACAGCTTGTTGGTTGCCCTCTCTTCTCCTCCTATTTTGCCAAATGAATGAAATGAGGTTGCTTTTTAGGGTTGGGGAGATAATATAAGACAAAAAGAAAAGAGACTAAAACATAAGTTTTATGTTTTTTTGTTCACTTTATAAGCTGTTGTCGCCGGCCGCGTCTAGGGCTTGGGACTCGCCAGGAAGCGGCGAGTCCGGCCAGGATTCGGCCGCGTCTGAGTCCGGGCTCCCAGGACCCGGCTAGGGGTGCTCGGGTCAGGACTCGCAGTTACCATGGTTCTTACATCAACACTCCCTCTCAGCTAGGGAGGAATACTTCCAACTAACCAATGTCATGAAATGACATCCACAATGGCTACACCCAAATGTGAAAGGAGCTCATCACGGAGTCACTCAACGTGATATCAACCATCATGGCTACTCCCATGTATGGTAAAGCATATGTGCACAATGTCTGAATGTGCACGTTGAGTGATTCCGTGATGTATATCAACCATCATGGCTACTCCCATGTATGGTAAAGCATATGTGCACAATGTCTAAATGTGCACGTTGAGTGATTCCGTGATGTGCCCATCACGGAATCACTCAACGTGCACATTCAGACATTGTGCACATATGCTTTACCATACATGGGAGTAGCCATGATGGTTGATATCACGTTGAGTGACTCCGTGATGAGCTCCTTTCACATTTGGGTGTAGCCATTGTGGATGTCATTTCATGACATTGGTTAGTTGGAAGTATTCCTCCCTAGCTGAGAGGGAGTGTTGATGTAAAAACCATGGTAACGGGACTCGCCTAGACTCGCCAGAACTCGGCGAGTCCCGACCCGAGCACCCCTGGCTGGGTCCTTGGAGCCCGGACCCAGGAGCGGCCGAGTCCAACCAAGTCCTGGCCTGACTCGGCGGACTCGCCGCTTCATGGCGAGTCCTGAGCCCTGGACGCAGCCGGCGACAACAACTTATAAAGTGAACAGAAAAACATAAAACTTATGTTTTAGTCTCTTTTTTTTGTGTCTTATATTATCTCCCCAACCCTAAAAAGCAACCTCATTTCATTCATTTGGCAAAATAGGAGGAGAAGAGAGAATTGTGAAGAAAAATAGGAGGAGAAGAGAGGGCAACCAGCAAGCTGTTGAAGACAAATACAGGGCCATATATCATTTGGGAAGCTTCATACCAACAAAGAGGTACATTGAGAGCTCATTACCAATGATTGGGAGGAGTTTGCATTGCATTCCAAGCCAAATCTAAGAGGTAAGTTTGATTTTAATTGGTTTTTTTTGTGTTTTTTTAACAAATAATTCATTGTAATTTGTAAAATCATTGTTTTTTTAGTTTGCATTTTTTTTTACAAACCCTACTTGCAACTTAAATAATTTTAGAAACCCTACTTGTTATTGCAGCCACATTCAATTGCAAATCAAAGCATATTATTATTTTCACAATGTCTCAAACCCCAGGCAGAAAAGACCCTGCTTACAAACATGTTGAAATCTTTCCCGGAATGAAAAATGGAGAAGCAAAATGTAAAAACTACAAAATAATATATCATGGTGGCATCAATAGATTAAAATACCATATTGCACGCATACCCATCCATGATGCAGTGGGCTGCCCTATAGCACCTCCTGAGGCTGTTCGTGAAGTGCAACTTTAGAAATGCAAAAAGAAATAAAGAAGAGATAGAAGCAAAAGTTGGTGAGTTTGGGAGTTGGACATGGACTTGGTGCTGTTGGAGATGCTTCTTCCATGCCTCCATACCGTCCTAGTGCTAGTGCTTGTGCAAGTGCTACTGCCTTTGCACCAGCTATGCCTATGCATACTCCTAGTGCTGGTGGCGTTACTACTGCTAGTGGTAGTGGCAGTATTAGCATTGGCCCTAGAGTTCGTAAATCTAGGGTGGACTCATATTTTGTACCACACACTACTCCTGGTTCCCAACCGTCGCTTGAGAGCATGGGTTGGAATAAGGACGCACATGATGCAGCAAAAAAGACAATTGCAGACTTTTGGTACTACTGCACCATTCCCTTCCATGTAGCTAGGTAATTCTTTTTCGTTTAATTGTTTTAAAATTTATATTTAAATTTTATTATTTTAGAATCTAGATGTATCTCATTATCGAATTCAAATTTAGTGCAGTTAAAATCTTAAAACTTTTCATTTTACAATACTTATGTAAGTAACTTATTAATTTATTTATGACATGTTTTAGGTCACCTTTTTGGCAAAACATGGTTGATGCCATAACCATATGTGGGCCGGGGTTCAAAGCCCCTTCTGAAGATGAATTAAAGGGCCCACTTTTGAGACAAAAAGTGGCAGATGTGAAAGCACAATTAGAGGAGCAGCGTGAGCAGTGGAGGAGGATTGGTTGCACCATCATGACTGATGGTTGGACGATAGGAGAAATAGGACGCTGCTTAATTTTCTAGTGTCCTCCGGAGGTAATTGTACTTCCCTCAATGCATTGAAATTTGAATTTGATTTAGTGATTAATAATTTAATATGGCTGATTTATGTTTTTTAATTTATTGAATAATTGGTTTTGCTTATTCTTTCAGGAGACATCGTCTTCATGAAGTCCATTGATGCTTCTGCCCAATTCAAAAATGCCACATATCTGTGTGAGGCTATAGAGGAGGTGATAGCTGATGTGGGGGAAGAGAATGTAGTGCAAGTGGTGACAGATAATGCAGCAAACTATGTTGCTGCTGGTAGATTATTGATGGAGAGGCACCCTACTATATTCTGGACTCCATGTGCCGCCCATTGCATTGACCTCATGATGGAGGATCTTGGCAAGCTCCCATGGATCAAAACATGTGTGGATGCAGGTAGAAACATTTGCAAATTTATATACAATCACACATGGGTGCTTAACCTTATGAGGCAATACATGGGGTTGAGGGAGTTGTCTCGTCCTGGCATCACTAGGTTTGCAACAAATTTTATTACGTTGCAATCCTTGATTCCGTCAAAGGCAACTTTAAGGCGCATGTTTGTTGGTGAGGAGTGGTCTTCCTCATCCTTTTCTACAAGCACTGCAGGGATTGCTGTGGTTGATTGCATTTTTTATGAGCAAGGGTTTTGGACACTAGTGGAGGAGATTGTGAAGGTAAAATTTAATTCTTTATTATGTTTTAATTTTTAATCATATTTTACTTTTATTTGTTTATTTTCGTTCACACTTATTTGTGAAACATGTTTGCACTTTGCAGTTTATTGAGCCCTTGCTAGTTCTCCTACGAGTTGTAGATGGGGAGAAGCCCGCAATGGGCTACATATATGAGGGCATGGATAGGGCCAAAGAGGCCATTAGATCAGTCTATGGTGGAGTTGAGGAGAAGTATCGTCCCATTTGGGATATCATTGATAGGAGATGGCAAAACCAACTTCAAAGGCCCATCCATGCAGCCACATGTTTCCTAAATCCAGCCTTTCAATTTTGTTCTGATCTCCGTGCAGATAGAAAAATTCTTAGTGGGCTCTACTCGACGATAGAGCGGATGTTGCCTATTGTTACTACACAGATAGTGCATGAGATAGATGCCTTCAGTAAGGCACAAGGAGACTTCTTTGCACATCAAATGTGCAAAGACAGTAGCACAACATTACTACTAGGTAAAAATATATTTAAGGGCATAATTTTCATCTTTTTATATTGTATTTTATTATTAGATGTTGAACTTGAACTTGAAACTTGAAATGAGATTGATTTTGTTTCTTTTTCTCATCTCAGATAGATGGTGGGAGTTGTTTGGTTCTGATACACGAAACCTGCAAAATATTGCCATTCGTCTATTGAGCCAGCCATGCAGTTCATCTTGTTGTGAGCGCAATTGGAGTATGTTTGAGCACATACACTCCAAGAAGCGCAATAGATTGATAGTGGAGAGGATGAATGACTTGGTATATGTTCATTACAACCTTCGACTCAGATACAAAAAGCTTTTTGACCACAACAACACCCCGATCAATCTAGAAGAGGTTGATCCACAGTCTGAGTGGACCATTGAGGCTACAGATGAGGCTGAGTTTGTAGCCGTGGCTGAGGAGGAGGCGAGAGCACGAGGAGACATAGCTGTTGTTGGTGAGAGTGGCATGAAGAGTCAGACAGAGGTAGAGACTATGGTTGCAGTTGCAACATCATCCAAGACCCTTAGACGCCTTCGTAGGAAGGATGCTGGCTCCACTATGCCATAGAGTCATAAACTTATAGCTATTGTTTTGTATCTTTTGATATTTCATATTTGTATGGAACATTTGATGTTATGGATTTCATATTCCATTACTTTTGTATACATTTGACTAATTTTATATATATCCAAGTATGCTATTTCCTTCAACAACGCAACTACAATTTGTGTACTTTATACTTATGTGATCGTAGTATACTTGTGTATGTGATCAAATTTGCTTTTATTTGTGTTGTATTGAATAAAGGGTGCTTGAAACAAGTTATAAATCCTTAAAAATCTCTAAATTTCTAGGTTTTTCTCATTTTGCCGAGTCCGAGCCGAGTCCAAGTCTTGTAACTCTGGTTAGAACAACTTCGGGCCTCATCCTTCCAGCTATGACTGTGAAGGAATAAATTCAATATAGCCTATTGGCTATTAAATTTATTTAATTCGATATTAATGTGAAGAGGTTCTTCACTTGCAAACATAAACAAAAGATTAATTATTATTATTTGAGGCCGACTTCCTGATTGTGGCCGACTTATTTAATTATCTTTATTTATTAAGGAGGCCGACCTACATGAAGTGATACATTGTTTTGTATAAATACAAGGTGATGATCTCTCATTTGATCATCAAGTTCATTCATTCATATTCACACTCCTAGAAGAAGTTCGCACTTGAGCAGCAGATCATCATATTGGTGCAGCAGATCGAATTCAAGGAGAAACATATTTATTTTGTATCTTCGCATCTAGGAGAGGTGCTATTATTCATTGTATCAAATTCGGCCTTGTGTTGGGCCTGAGTTGTAAGCAGATTTCTGCTCTTATTCCTTGAATATATAAGTGATATATTTGTTGGGTTTTTCCCCTCGAGTTGGAGGGTTTTCCCAGGGTATCTTGTGGTGTTCATTGTCTTATGTGTTGCATTTTCTGATTGCTTTCATTTCTGATCCTAAACACTAACAAACCCTCCATGGTTTGTGGATGAATATATTTCATTTTCATGATGACAATCTTGGCCTTGAATGTGAGATTTTGTTCTAAGAAATGGAGCAGCAGTTTTGGGACCCAACAAAATGGTGCCATTAGTGAGAATGAATCGGCCATTGTCGGGTTGTAGAAAATTTGAGACATTTTCAAAATCTCAGTAACAAAAAGTTTGGAGCTGTGTATTTTGTTGTCTGTTGAAGTTGGCACCGTATCAACTTATGCCAATTGGCATCAGAAATGACAGGAGGATTGATGGGTTGAAAAGAAATTGAAATTGTTTTTGGTGGTAGAACTCAAAATCATTATTGTGCCTTAGAGTTTTTCTTACTTCCAGGATTTCCTTAGTTAATGAGATGGCAACTTTGCTGATCGAAAACAAAGTTTATCGTTGCAGCTGTTTATGATTCATGAACATGAATCAGGTTTCCTACAATGGTTATGAGGTACATGGTTCTTCCAAAATTTGAAGCATGGTTTCTTTCATAGTAAAGAAACAAGTTTTTGTAATTTTCTTTTTTCTATCCTGCACAAGTGATGTGTAATCAGCCATGGCTAATTGGAATGGACTCATTTACCATAGGAATGCCTCACCATATGTATCATATAATTCGAACCCTAGATGCTATGATGGATCAAATGTCCATGAGTATTATGAGGATTATTATCTATGCTGTTCATACAACCCAACATCAAATAAAATTTGACATTCAGACATACAAGCATCCATACAAAAGAAAAAGTAAGAAATTAATGAGCTTGCTAGGATCGAAAAGGAGTGTGAAGAAAGAATCAAGGCATTGAAATCCAATGTCCAACCCGCTATTATAAAGAAATAGGTCTATCCATCCCCGATAATCCCACTTGATCCCATTTACAAATAACTTGATCTTTCTTGGGTCAATTATGAGAGGCAAATATTGAAATTTGGGATCTGCAGATTGATGCCTAGGTTTGATGGGTATGATCTTTGAGGGGGGGATGCACATTTTGTAGTATTTATAGAGTTCATGAATAAATTTCAGTTTTCTGATGAAGACTTGGATGAGGTTTTTTGTTAGGTCATTGCAAGGAAAGGCAAAAAGTTGGTATGGCAGCAATTTTTCTTTTTGGAGTCATCTTGTGGTTGCATTCGAGGAGGAGTTTGCATTCCATCTAGACCCTATTGTCCTTGTTCAAAAATTGGCAAACATCAATGGCAAGGAGAGTCCAGCGCGGACTTCAGCCATAGGTTTGATGTTGCTCTTTCCAAAATTCCAAATGATGTCAGGCCTAACACACTTGCCTGTATTGATATGTTCCTTGAGGCCTATGATGCTGGTGTAGGTTCAACATGGGAAGAATTTAATTTGGTAAATATGCATCAGGCATACAAATGCCTTGATTACATTGATAGCTTGAGGAAGGATATGATTGCAAAATCATTATCCTTAAGCACGGAGGTTGTTGGTAATGAAAAGACTATTGTGGACAGTGATGGCATGGATATTGCATCAAATTTGAGCACAATGTCAAGTGATGATTGTGTTTGCAGGCGGGTAGAGAAAGGTGTTGGTGCACTTTATGACAGCAGTACAGATGAAGATGACAGTGTTTGCACCTACCTTCAGCTGGATTAGTCATCCGTAGATGATAATAATGAAGAAATAAATGATGATCTCCAATTTGGAAGTGAAAGTCAATATTGACCTTGATGTTTATGGTAGTAGGGTGGAGGAAGGCATGCATGCAAGTGAAAAATTAGATGAATCAGCTTATGTAGCTGGTTGTACAAAGCATGCAATGTTGGTGATGTGAATGGTGAATAAGAAAATGTTTTCTTGTTTGATATCTTACCTTCCTTTGTCCCTTTTTCTGACTTTGAAGCTGCTAATGATGTTTGTTTGCACGAGGATAGCATAGACACAACTGTACATGAAGATGCAATTGTAAAAAACAATATTGTTGCAGCTAATGATGTTCATTGCGAGTAGTTTGCACTTGAAGATTGTGAAGCTGGTGATCATATGGAAGTGTATAAGAACCTATTTGTTTGGTGCAAGACTTGTAGTCTTCCTCATGTAGAGTGCGCTTCAAGAGAGTCATCAAACGATTCTGTTACAATAGTGAATGTGGAAGAAGAGATGTGTGATGGGTCTGATTTTAGCAACAATTGTGTCACAATCAATTGCCAAGATAAAGATAAATTAGTGAGTGTGGTTCTTAACAGGAGGTTTCTCATGATGGTGTTTTTTGTATTGATGAGGTGTGCATCAACATAAATGACAGCGAGGTATGTTGGTTGCCTGTTGTTCCTAAAATGAATGGAATTGAGTACGAAGTCTTTCTTCATGATGAAGGTGCAATTTTTGATGTGGTGGATAACAACATGCCTGATTTTGGGTGCTTCACTTGGGCCCATCATACAATTTGTGATGATGTTGAGCAGCAACAAATTTTCCAAGATGATGATTAGTCAGTTGCCAAAGTTTTTCATATGCTTGAGCTTCATTTGTTTTCAGTTTGAGCTGTTAGATGGTGAGCTTCCTTGTGCAAATCAGTAGGATAGTGAAGAATATGTTCCATTGAAATGTGAGTTGCAAGCATTTTCTTTTTGTTTCAATTCAGTGGAAGAGGTTAGCAGGTATGAAAATGTTTTTGTTTCTTTTGGGGTTGACTTGGTTTTCAAGTTGTTTCACCAGCTATCAGGGATATTAATGGTGCATTATAGGATGGTTTGGTGGCCTATGTTCTGCAGTTGCCATGCAATAGCAAGGTTGATAGTGAAGCTGGTCTTCATTTTCTCAGAGGTAATCACACGTCTGTGCATGTGAGAGGAAGGTCATATTTGTTGCAGCTGAGTGAAGGAAATGCTTTAGGTTGAGGGAAACCATTTCCTTTAGTAAGATGGTGTTTGACAAAGGTAGGAAAGTGCAACAATTTTCTCATGGCTATGTGCCATGGATCTTCTTGTAGGATTTGGCTTGCAATAAATTTTGTGAGTTCACTTCCGGCCATATATTACAAATTTTTGTTTTGTCTTATTGTTGGTTGTAGGTGTAAAATGCTCACTCAATTTTTTCCTTTGATTTCAATATTAATTACAATGCAACACACACCTGTTAAGGTTAGCTCCAAAACCAAAACGATGCGGAATAGTAACTCTAACCAAGAATGTGCCCTAAGACCCGATGAGGGAGGAGGGGCGAGCATATGGTTAGAGGATCCCTAGGATCTAAATAACTCAATAACTGTAACTGATTACAATTGAAAGAAACTTAACGCCAAGAATGCACACACAATCCCAAGGAAGGAGAGGTGTTGTCATATGGCGGAGAAAACTAAGCAAATACTGAAATGAAGTTACAGTTGAAAGTGGAAAGATAAAACTCAACGCCAAGAATGTTCACCAAGATCCTTAGAATGCGAGGTGATAGCATATGGCAGAGTAATTAAACAAAATTGGAATGTAGATAGGCGGTGAACCAGCCATGAGATATTTCCACGCTACCACTTAATTAGTGGGGGGAAAAACATTACAATTCAAACTAATTCATCCGCTGCGGCAGACATCCACTCAGTCGTGGGAATTCGCCACTTTTCAGTGGGTGAGATAGATAGATACAAATGTTTATTCTTCCACACTGGTGGTAAACCATCCAGGGGTTACAATGTGTGAATTGAAACACAAATAAGTGTAAAAATATAAATGACTGGGTTAGTACTACTTATTCTCAGCCTTACAATGTAAATTATCTGTAAATTACATAGATTTCCAATAGAAATCTGCTCCAAAACAGTTGCAATGATGACACTATATTTCTGATTACAAATAAGAATGAACACACCCAAGAAATATAGCACGAAATGGAAACAACCAGGTCTGATATACAAAACCAGCAAACTGAATGTTTAGACCAACAAGCTAGGAGATCACTAAAATGCTCATATCTCCTTCAATATTCAACCAAATGACACCAAATCAAATGCAAATGAAAGCTAGATGAAGGGCGACCAAGAACAAGTCATTAAACAACTTCAATACCCTTCAAATTATTAAGCACGCATCCCAAAAATAAATCTGAAAATGATAAACCCTCCTAGAAAAGGGCGACCTGCTCTAGAAAATTGTAGACATCATGCTAAAATCTGAAAATGCACAAGAATGATTGCCTATAGCATAGGAAATGATTGAGCAAATACCCATATGCAAATTAAAATCACTTCAAAAGCTGTAAATAAAAACTCGTTTCAGCCATGCATGAACCAGCAAGTACAAAACTGGAAATTATTACCAAAATCTTCAAAATCTTTCAACGATGAAGCTCAATATGCACTTCTGAATAAAGCACACTCCCAATTGACCATCTAGGGGACCATAGTTTCAGGCCCGAAGAATGGAGTAAATTTGCTAAGCTCTCCCTTAGTAGGATTTTGGATTTCAAACCAACAACATAACTTTACAATATTTTCCAAAGATAATAAATGAGAGAGCAAAGGCCTTCTTTTATAAGTTTTGAGGTGACCCTTCAGCTTCTCCATAAAAAACTCCCTTTCTTGCTCTTGAAAAATTTTAATTTTTAAAATATTTCTTCCCTCTTATTTTGGTGTCCAAACTTTAGGGAGATAATAAACTTTTAATAAAATAATAACCATCTCCAAAGTGGCGTCCCATCCTTAAAATAATTAACTGGCTTTAGAAATATTAAATATTTTTCTCATGAGACGTCCTCCCTTTTATGACCACTTTTAGAAACAACATGAAGTTATTATGCTAGGCCAAGGTCATAAAATATTAAAATCATTAAATGATTTAAATAAATCATTTATTCACAAATGCACCTCAGAAAGCCAAATTAGGGAAAACTCAACTGCTCCACTCAAAGTGAAAAGCTTACTGTGTTGCTGTCGATTGGAGTCCTGCTAAAAATAGAACTTACTAAAAATAGTAAATTTTGAAAAGTTGCTCCGCTCACTTTGCATGTCATACCATTGCGAAGCTCTCAGAAAACCCAGAAAGAATCCGCACTCCAAATCTTGAAACTCCAATGTGCTGGCTAAAAATAGCAAGTTCCAGAAAAGGTTGTCTGATGGAGATGCATGTCACACCATTCCGAAGCTCTCCAAAAACCCATAAAACATCACCGGACATGCATCAGAAACTCATACATGCAAACCCTCAAAATAGCTCCAGAATCCCAATAGCATAGGAAACCCTAATTTTACTTCTAACAAGCCTACAGGCTTTCGGAAATAGGCTATTAGGCATTGAAGGGCGAATGGAAAAAATGAGGACATTACAGTAGGTGATCCTCTTGTACATTGTTTTCATTTTGTTGTCAAGCCTTGTATTTGCGGGGTTTGCATTTGTTTTGTCTTTTTGTAAATTTTATTGTGTTAGTGCAATCAAGTACCTTGTTTGTCGTGATGAAGTGTTAGTGTGCTCTCATCCCACATCGTGTTTTGTTATGTCAAATTTTGTGGTCTGCAATCAAAGTTTTTTGGACTTTCATAGTGTTTGGGGGAGGTACTCATCCCCAACTAGAGCCACTGTTAGGGCTCTCAAAAATTATAAAAGTCTCATTCTTTGTCATGTGTTTTGCTTTTATCTGCCCTCCAAGATCATGTTAATGTCGCCCATCAAAACCCCAAGGAAATCTTGTATGTGTGCTTTAGGTGTTCCACTAGTTCGCAAACCTTTGGAAGTCCTGAAAATGGTTTTAGTTCTGTCAAGGTGTCCAAAACAGTTGTGATTTGGTCCAAGGTGCGAAAGATTGAGGGAAAGGTTGAAGGTTATAAGTTTTGGTGGGTTTGCAAGTACGTGAACTTGCCAAAATTACGATAAGGGGGAGGAAAGGTCAAAGTCTCAAAGTTTGTAAGTCCCTTGAAATGCCGACTAAAGACAAATAAGTGGAGGTTTGCCATATGGGCAGGTTCGTGAGTTTGCAAACCTATTGGTTCATTGACTTGGTTCATAGGTTTTTGATTTCACCGAAAGTGTGAAGCTTTGAGAAAGAGAAAGAGAATGAGATAAAGTAGAGGATGTTGAAGAAAGTTAGCCAAAGTCAAAGCTCGTTGAAAGATAGGTTTGCTGACATAAAAGTTCACTTATATGCAAAGGTGCTGATTAAAATGGTTATATGCAAATATTTAAAGTGCAAAAATAAAGTGCGGCCTGTTAATTTCTATTTTCAAACACAGAGTGCCAAATGGAAGAATGTGATTCTCATATCTTCCCACCCGACCTACACTCCTTTATTGCAGGTCTATTTCTTAGCTACCTACATTTATTTCCATTTGTCCTCCTCATGATCCTGGGTGTCCATTTTGGGTGGGATTGGATCTGCATCGTTCATTTTAAATTTGCTACAGTGCTACAGGTTTGGGTTGATGCCTAGCCTGTTAAAAGAACAATTTTGATTTGTTGGAAGGGAGTTTTGAGAAGTTGGTCGTTGAGCTATTCTCTATATGCCAACAAGTTGCTAGTGTAATGTAGGGTAGCCATAAAATGCCAGTTCAGTTTATTTGGTGGAGTACAGGCCTGTGAAATTGAAGGAGATAAATATTGCAAGTGATTTTTGTAACAAGATGTCTCCATGGTATTATGTATATCTCTAGGAGGGTCTCTTAGTCATAGCTAAGGAATTCCCTTTGCCACATTTGTTGGCACAAATGTAATTTTGAGCTAGATGAATGTAACAAAATTCTAAAAACAACACAAGCTTTGTTGTGATCTTTCTCTTATTATGTATGGATGTATGCAACTATGTCTTGGATTACTAAGTATGCTCTGTTATAAATTTCATAACCTTTGGTGTAGATAAAATGCACAACTCGTTCCTTTTGATTTCAGTTTGTTCTCTTCCTAATGAACTTAGATTCTATTGCCCAATGAATAGGCATTAGTTTGAGACTCACTTGACCCTCCTCACTCTTTCAAAACAAACCAAAAAATATTCATCAGTAGTTTAGAAATAAAGCAGACAATTCTATGCATCCCTGATCATCAATATAACGAGGGAAACTATCTTAAGTGAGCCTTAAATGAACTCATCTCATGTAGATCATATTCGCATAGTCGAATCAGCTATACAGAGGTTTCATACAACTAGTTTTCTTGACTTAGTGACAGCTTTGGGGTTAGGTAAGCAAATTGGGTTTTGTTGTTCATTTTGTTTGGTTCAAATACCTATTAAGGTATACCCCTAGGAACACATTCTTGAGACTAAGTTGAGCACAAAGTGTAGGAGAGAAAACCCACTCTCGTAGAGTTGACCTTTAATAGTCCATGGCCTGTGGATGAGAAGGTTTCACTTTCATGATGACAACCATGGCCTTGAAAGTGAGATTTTGTTCTAGGAAGTGGGGCAGCAGTTTGGGGATGCAACATGAAGATGATGTTGGAATGAAAGATTTGGGCCAACTAGTATTGTTAAGCCACTAAGAGGCTTGCACGATCCTTTCTTGGAATTTGGATGTGTTCTTTCCTTTGCTTCATTAGTTACAATCTTGAAATATTTTTTTTTGATATATCCCATAATTTGTTGCTTTGGCAATCCTCTTTTATTCGGCCTTGGACAAACTCTTATTCCCAACCTGAACATAACACATAGGTGAGTTTTTACTTGACTATATGAGCTCTTATACTCAATTTCACATTGGCTACAATGCCAACGATAACCCCCACTTCTAGGAAGTTGCTCAATCATGCATGTATATCACCAAAGAGGTGACACTGCATCAAATTTTAATGGGCTCTTTACCTTTGGGGCAGTTGAACTACAACTACGAGCTATTCTATATGAATAACAAAACATTTTTTTTCACAAATTTACACTCTACATTGTGTAAACTTAAGAAAAGTGAAATAAAACATTATAACCCCTATATTATGTATAAAAGGTTTTAAAAAACATTCAATATATTTTTAAGAAAGAAATAAAACCTTGAGTGGTTTCACTTAGTTGGAGAGATGTCTTGGGGGAACCAAAACCTTCATTGAGGAGGGAATCACTTGAGGCAAACTCAACAAAATTGAGATAAAGAACTAAAGAATAAAGATTCTAGTTAATGTGACAATGCATTGACTCAGGTGACCAAAGCTTCCCATGCATCACTTGGAGGAAGAGACAATTGATTGAGTAGATCAATCTTGGTGGTGAGATTGAGGGAAGCTAAGAAAGAAAAGTTTTGACACATGTTGATGGTAGTGCAAATATTTGCTTCTAGAATTGTCTTGGGGTCAAGGACCTTTGTGAAGTCCTCCACTTTGGGATTGTTGGTTGAATCCCCTAAGATAGTTGCATCTTGTGCTTCATTGGCCAAGAGTTCTTGGTAGGCCTTGGTGGAATAGAGACCATTGATGGTGGGAATCCCCTATGGACTAACTTCTCGACTATTGTCAAGAAGCATCTCGATTATCTTGTGTCGCCCAAAGAATTTAGACAAGATTGAATGACGTCCGTGTTGGTGATCACTTAGAAGCATGCTCTAGATTCTTTGAAGTGATCCGTGATTCCTGCACTAGCTATGGATTGCTATAGAATTGTGTGTAGTAATTCTGAAATTTTACTTGCTTTCTCCAACTAGGTGGCATATTTTGATTTCAAGATGGGGGGGAAACCAAGGGCCTTGTTGATTCTTCACTTGAGTTCTTATGCTGTCACAAAGTGATTGATACCTTAGTAACAAAAAATGCCAAAAAATGCGTATAATTGCATTTAATACATAATTGGCACCAAAACTGTGCAATTCAAACTCGCCATGCCCGGTTTACTCAAAAATTGATTAAAATCAAGTCAATGTGGGTCAAACAATGAATCAAAAGTGAGTAATTGAAAAAATGCGTTTTATATGTATGTAATTAAAAAACATGCCAATTTTTTCAGTCAGCTCATGGGTTTTTGTCTATAAACCCCTTTAACATTTGCAATGTATTTTTCTTGTGTTTCTATGGGTATTTTAGCATCTTTTAGTTTGCCCTTTTTTTCTTGGTTTTTCCTATTTTAGACTTGTGTAATTGAATTCCATTTATAGTTTTGGTTTGTTGTGCCATTGTTGTGTACCTATATTGTGACTATGGTTGATACATGTTATGTCCCTACTAGGAGTTAGCCTAATCTATTCTAAATTATCAATTGCCCAAGCAATGGGCCTTAGAGGATACCTTGAATTGATTTACTCCTTGCAAATAAGTTAGAGATCCATCACTAAAATAGCCTAACAAGTAGAACATTAGTACTCCACATTGAACATCAGAATTAAACATGAGTAACTCTATTGTAAATAACATCATTAACATTAGCAACTTCATAATGAACTCACTAATCCTATTTTGAGTCACATGAAAGGAGGATGTTGATAGGATGTCTTGGTCTCTCCCTCCTCATGTGGTGCATGCCATTCCTATGAGATGACCTGGTGAGACTCTTAACCCCCTATCATCATCCTTGTTCCATTTCCCATAATTGATCCTTCCCTCTTGTTACACCATGGTAGGAAGGTGAGATTACAATGGTTACCCCGGTGGTCAATCTAGACCCAAAGGCAGTACCCTTTGATCTCAAAGGCAGAACCCCTTTGGCCCATGTGGGTTCATCTTGTGCCCCCTCCTCGGGTGGCATATCTATTAGAGACCCCTTTGCCACATTTGGTGATCAACCTAGACCCAAAGGTAGAACCCCTTGATCCCAAAGGCAGAACCCCTTTGGCCCATGTGGGCTCATCTTGTGCCCACCCCCCCCCCTCGCATTGCTGCATTCCCCTTGTAATCCCCCTTTCCCCACCATGGTGAAGATATAAGTATAATAATGTAATTAGATGCCCATCCCTAAATAAGCATATCAGTAATATTATAAAGTTTCTTGAGCATGTTACCAATACGAACTAATAATATCATACATGGATGATCATTTCTAAATAACATAAATAAATAATTAATATCAGTAAGTATATATAATGTCATTCCTAAATTATCATTCCCTAAACATTACCATAATCAGTATCAACAAAAATAACTAACATTATATATAAGTTATTTGTTCCTAAATATCATTAATGAGAATAATAATATCAACAAGGCATAAATAACATCATGCATCAACTATTACTCAGCACCTTCAACTTTCCTAACATTACATTAATATTTTTGTTCATAATGTAGTTACCAGTTTGATCGATCTGTAGTTTTCTCTTCCTTCTCCATCCAGCCATTGATTCTTTATTCAGAAATCAGAATATATTCTTATCCTTATTCCTGATCGATACCTTCTTGGATGACTGTCCATCTCCTTAAATATCTTAGGAGGGGTTGTATCCTTTCAGCCTTGAATAGTCACCACCTTCTATTGTTGCCTTGCTATACCGTTTCAACTTTTGATTTCATTCGCTGCTTTTATATTGAAGCGCTTCCCTTCATTAGTAGTGATCACTGCCCCTTACTTACCTTATTGCTGCATTATTGGTATACATTTGTTTTCTTATTTATATTTATTATTTTATGTTTATTGTTTAATATCTTATTATATGTTTCTTAAAAATATATTTATTATTATTATTATTATTTTATATATACTTTAGTGTTATATATATCATAGTTACGAGACTCGCCCGGACTCGCCCGAACTTGGCGAGTCCCAAGCCGAGCACACCTGGCCGGGTCTTGGGAGCATGGATGCGGACGCGGCCGAGTCCTGCAAAGTCTTGGCCGGACTCGCCGCTTCCCGGAGAGTCCCGAGCTTGGTCGCGGTCGGCGACAGCAGAAGGAAAAGTCAATGAAAAACCAGAAAATTGACTTTAAAATTTGTTTTTCTTTTTTCTTATATTATCTCCCCAACCCTAAAAGCAACCTCATTTCATTCATTTGGAAAAATAGGAGGAGAAGAGAGGGCAACCAGCAAGCTGTTGAAGACAAATATAGGGCCACATATCATTTGGGAAGCTTCATACCAGCAAGGAGGTGCATTGAGAGCTCATTACCAGTGATTGGGAGGAGTTTGCATTGCATTCCAAGCCAAATATAAGGGGTAAGTTTGATTTTTATTGGTTTTTTAACAAATAATTCATTGTAATTTGAAAAATCATTGTTTTTTTTAGTTTGCATTTTTTTTTACAAACCCTACTTGCAATATAAATAATTTTATAAACCCTACTTGTTATTGCAGCCACATTCATTTGCAAATCAAAACATATTATTATTTTCACAATGTCTCAAACCCTAGGCAGAAAAGACCCTGCTTGGAAACATGCTAAAATCTTTCCCGGAATGAAAAAAGGAGAAGCAAAATGTAAATACTGCAAAACAATATATCATGGAGACATACATAAATAGATTAAAATACCATATTGCACGCATACCCATCCATGATGCAGCGAGCTGCCCTATAGCACCTCCTGAGGCTGTCCGTGAAGTGCAGGTGCAATTAGAAACTTTTGAATTGCAAAAAGAAATGAAAAAAAGACAGAAGCATGAATTGGTGAGTTTGGGAGTTGGACATGGACTTGGTGCTGTTGGAGATGCTTCTTCCATGCCTCCATACCGTCCTAGTGCTAGTGCTAGTGGTACTGCTTCTGCACCAGCTATCCCTGTGCATACTCCTACTGCTAGTGGCGCTAGTATTGGTAGTGGTAGTGGTAGTGGCAGTATTATTGGCCCTAGAGTTTGTAAATCTAGGGTGGACTCATATTTTGTACCACACACTACTCCTGGTTCCCAACCGTCGCTTGAGAGCATGGGTTGGAACAAGGACGTACATGATGCAGCAAAAAAGACAATTGCAGACTTTTGGTACTACTGCACCATTCTCTTCCATGTAGCCAGGTAATTCTTTTTCGTTTAATTGTTTTAAAATTTATTATTTTAGAATCTAGATGTATTTCATTATCGAATTCAAATTTAGTGCAATTAAAATCTTAAAACTTTTCATTTTACAATACTTATGTAAGTAACTTATTAATTTATTTATGACATGTTTTAGGTCACCTTTTTGGAAAAACATGGTTGATGCCATAACCATATGTGGGCCGGGGTTCAAAGCCCCTTCTGAAGATGAATTAAAGGGCCCACTTTTGACTCAAAAAGTGGCAGATGTGAAAGCACAATTAGAGGAGCAGCGTGAGTAGTGGAGGAGGATTGGTTGCACCATCATGACTGATGGTTGGACCGATAGGAGAAATAGGACGCTGCTTAATTTTCTAGTGTCCTCCGGAGGTAATTGTACTTCCCTCAATGCATTGAAATTTGAATTTGATTTAATGATTAATAATTTAATATGGCTGATTTTTGTTTTTTAATTTATTGAATAACTAGTTTTGCTTATTCTTTCAGGTGACACCGTTTTCATTAAGTCCATCGATGCTTCTGCCCAATGCAAAAATGCCACATACTTGTGTGAGGCTATAGAGGAGGTGATAGCTGATGTGGGGGAAGAGAATGTAGTGCAAGTGGTGACAGATAATGCAGCAAACTATGT
This sequence comes from Sequoiadendron giganteum, assembly GCA_007115665.2. Classification (NCBI taxonomy): domain Eukaryota; kingdom Viridiplantae; phylum Streptophyta; class Pinopsida; order Cupressales; family Cupressaceae; genus Sequoiadendron; species Sequoiadendron giganteum. Next base: position 248,225,959 of record CM021104.1, on the reverse strand, counting down.
TGCTGCTGGTAGATTATTGATGGAGAGGCACCCTACTATATTTTGGACTCCATGTGCCGCCCATTGCATTGACCTCATGATGGAGGATCTTGGCAAGCTCCCATGGATCAAAACATGTGTGGATGCAGGTAGAAACATTTGCAAATTTATATACAATCACACATGGGTGCTTAACCTTATGAGGCAATACACGGGGTTGAGGGAGTTGTCTCGTCCTGGCATCACTAGGTTTGCAACTAATTTTATTACGTTGCAATCCTTGATTTGGTCAAAGGCAGCTTTAAGGCACATGTTTGTTGGTGAGGAGTGGTCTTCCTCATCGTTTTCTACAAGCACTGCAGGGATTGGTGTGGTTGATTGCATTTTTGATGAGCAAGGGTTTTGGACACCAGTAGAGGAGATTGTGAAGGTAAAATTTAATTCTTTATTATGTTTTAATTTTTAATCATATCTTTTATTTGTTTATTTTCATTCACACTTATTTGTGAAACATGTTTTCACTTTGCAGTTTATTGAGCCCTTGCTAGTTCTCCTACGAGCTGCAGATGGGGAGAAGCCCGCACTGGGCTACATATATGAGGGCATGGATAGGGCCAAAGAGGCCATTAGATTAGTCTATGGTGGAGTTGAGGATAAGTATCGTCCCGTTTGGGAGATCATTGATAGGAGATGGCGAAAGCAACTTCATAGGCCCATCCATGCAGCCCCATGGTTTCTAAATCCGGCCTTCCAATTCCGTCGTAATATCCGTGGAGATAGAGAAATTCTTAGTGGGCTCTGCTCGACGATAGAGCGGATGTTGCCTGCTGTTACTACACAGATAGTGCAGGAGATAGATGCCTTCACTAAGGCACAAGGAGACTTCTTTGCACGTCAAATGACCAAAGACAGTAGGACAATATTACTACCAGGTAAAAATATATTTAAGGGCATAATTGTCATCTTTTTATATTGTATTTTATTATTAAATGTTGCACTTGAAACTTGAAATGAGATTGATTTTGTTTCTTTTTCTCATCTCAGATAGCTGGTGGAGGTTGTTTGGTTCTGATACACGGAACTTGCAAAATATTGCCATTCGTCTATTGAGCCAGCCATGCAGTTCATCTGGTTGTGAGCGCAATTGGAGTATGTTTGAGCACATACACACCAAGAAGCACAATAGATTGACAGTGGAGAGGATGAATGACTTGGTCTATGTTCATTATTATCTTCGGCTCAGATACAGGAAGCTTTTTGACCACGACAACACCCCGATCAATCTAGATGAGGTTGATCCACAGTCTGAGTGGACCACTGAGGCTGCAGATGCAGTCTTTAGTGACGAGGACCTTGATTGGGTGGACCAGGCAGAGAGAGAAGCTGAGGTTGTAGCCATGGCTGAGGAGGAGGCTAGAGCACGAGGAGACAACTACTGTTGGTGAAAGTGGCATGGAGACTCAGATAGAGGCAAAGACTATGGCCTCAGCTGCAACATCATCTAGGAGCCTTAGACGCCTTCATAGGAAGGATGTTGGCTCCACTATGCCATAGAGTCGTAGAGTCATAGCTATTGTTTTGATATTTCATATTTGTATAGAACATTTGATGTTATGGATTTCATATTCCATGACTTTTGTATACATTTGACTAGTTTTATAATTTATATATCTAAGTATGCTATTTCCTTCAGCAACGCAACTACAATTTGTGTACTTTATACTTATGTGATCGTTGTATACTTGTGTATGTGATCAAATTTGCTTTTATTTGTGTTGTATTCAATAAAGGGTGCTTGAAACAAGTTTTAAATCCTTAAAAATCTCTAAATTTCTAGGTTTTTTTCAACTTTTTTTCATTTTGCCGAGTCTGCGCCGAGTCTGTGCTGAGTCTGAGTCCCGAGTCCCCGAGTCCCCAGTCGAGTCACCCTAGCCGAGTCTGAGCCGAGTCCAAGTCTCGTTACTATGATATATATTATGATAATGATATTTAAATTATTAGTATTTATATTTTAATATTTACAATATTATATCTGATAATTATAATTATAGTATTATTTTATGATAATTATAATTATAATAATATTAAGTTACTAATATTTCTTTCTATAATTTTAATATATATGTTTTTATTTATTTACCTTATTTACCCACTCCAACTCTTTATGTCTTAGTGTTACAATTTCAGGATCATGACAATACATGACCAAAGTAGAATTGACGATCCTTTGTTGAACAATGGTGTAAAGATTGTAGAAGAGTGGGATCATGGATATGGTGTCTTGTAGACACTTTTATTTGGGCAATGCAAGCCATCCTTAGAGAAAGTCGTTATTAAGAAGGATTTTTTTGAAGTTGTCATTCAGTTGTTTGTGCTAGGTGTTCATCCTCTCTCAAAGGTGATGTAGGTCTTCTAGGGATTCAATGGCCATTTCCCTGCAGTTCTTAGCTTCATGCTTTTTTATTCGAGTAGCTTAGTGAGCTGAGCTATCCTCTTGGTGGCTATTTCAAGATTTTGCTTGACATCATCCAACTTAGAGTACAGTGCATCATTACCTTGCTGGCAGAAACTAACAATATTACCATGAGGGATGTGGGGAGAAGCAATCCCAACCCCAACTAACCAATCCTTGGGACACATGTTTCACATTGGTCAGGCTGTTATTGATACCATACTCCCAAAATGCATGATCCATGAGTTTGGATCAAAGATTTTCCATTTGGGGAGTGGCATGTTGTGACTTGGATCGTTGCACACGGTAGCATTGTTGTGCTTGTTGTATGAGGGAAATGAGCTACTTTGACAATTGAGAGAATGAAACAATGTTTGCTTGAGGGGTTAGGGTGGGAGTGAGAAAAGGGGAAATTAGGGATAGTCCTGTGGAAGGCGATACTTTGGAGTTTGGAGAAGGGAGTGGGAGTCTAACCCAAATGGGCTATCAAATGGTAAGGAGTAGGGTTCAATTTGATGAAGATTCATTGGGAATTCTTTGACTTAGGGGGGCCTTCCTAGGTTTATGACAACTTGTGAATGGGGTTTCTAGGAAGATGGGGAAGGCTCAATCATGAGGGGTTGCTTGCTAGGGATAATGAATTGAAGTTGCTTCAAAGTGAGGTCCTGGGAAGTGTTAGGTTGAGGACAAATGGGAAAGGAGGTAGTTTTGACTCTTGAGTGTCATGGAAGGGGTATGAATATGGAAATTAGTAGTGGATAGGGAGAGAGGCCTCTTTCTTTTCAACAAGCATTGGTAGGGGTTGGTCCTCAAGGGAAGAAAGAACATTGAGGACCATGGCAAGGCTAGGTTGATTGATAGGTGGGAGAACATTGGGGTAAGGGAAGGGTGATTGCACAAGGGAGTGGGAGCATCTATAGGAGAGAGAGGGGCGGTTCTATATTTGTTGATTGATGTGTTGATAGTCTTGAATGGGTTACCGAGGGAGCCGACTTGATTGGATTGGTATCCAAATGTCAAGTGCCTGCTCCTTTTGGTGTCTTCTATTGGTACTTTCTTTTGGCTTGTGAGTTTTGGGTTTTTTCTAGAGACTTGCTATGGATTTGCTAAAGTTGGAGGATGGTTCTTGTTGTCACATGAAATTGCACCTTGCTAAAATCAGTTCAGCATTCCAATGACACAATGGGAATGATCTCAAGGTGTGGGACCTTGCAAATGAGATTAGACCTTTGGAGAAGGTTGACTTCCTTTCTAATCTAGATGTAGAGTGTTGATCCAACTCAACAGCGAATAACACTAATACCCTAACCCTACTTTATTGATTTTCACAAGGAGAAAAAGGGGGGAAGGAGTGCAACAAGGGAAAAGGTGATGCACCAAGATTGAAAGAGTCTCCTACCTTCTCGTAATAGCACGAGGAACCAATGAAGATTACCTAGAACTCACATAGGTCTCTTTTCATTAACATGTACATACAAATATGGAGGTAAGACAAGGATTATACATACAATATATGTCTAATTGGCTAATAAGACATCCAAATATGAAAGGGAGAAAGATTCACACAACACCTTAGAAGGAAAGAAGAGTTAAAACGACAATCTTATTAATTCCAAGGCTTGAAGCTAGTTTACAATTGTAGAAAATGCCAAAATGCATGTATTCTGCCAAAGAAACAAGAGAAGAAACCTTTACAAATGAGCACAAAGTGCCTTTTATCTTTTGGAAGAGGCGTAGGAGAAAGAGAGTATGTGGCAATGGATGAAACCATAGCCGTGACCTACCAATGATATGCAAACATTTGTCCACGAAACCTTGAGTTGGAGGTGTGAAAATTTTTCCTCACTCCCTTGCCATGCCTCTGCATTGATGAATTTGTGGATGAAGTGCAAAAACCCTCATGAAATCTGCTGAAAATCACGACTAGTGATGGTCTTTTGACAAAAGGAGTCTACGATCCATAAATGAGGTGTGGGCTTCATTCTTTCCTTTTGGCATCCATGCAAAATGTGTTTAAAATCTTTCTGGAGCCTCCACGGGTCAAAACTTGGTAGTTGGAGTCATTGAGAATTAATTGCATTTTCTGGGTCAAAGGAAGAAACCTCAGTGGGCAGTAGGGGTCAGTTGGAACTAGGTTCTAGGTTCCTATCGGGTCCTAGGATCTAATTGGAACTTGGAACATGCACGTGGAAGAAACTACAACGATGGGGGGTGGGCCTGGAAGGGAAGTTGGAACTTGGTCACCAAGAAGATCAATCCGGTAGGCATTGGGAGTTGGTAGAGCTGAGAACTTGGAACTTGCGCATGGAAGAAATTGCAATGGTGGGCATTGGGCGTGAAAGAGAAGTTGGAACTTGGTCACTAAGAAGAACGATTTGGTAGGCATCGGGAGCTAGCAGAACTAGGAACTTGGAACGAAAGTTTGAGTTTTAAGTTCCAACTTGGACCCACAGTTTGCGGGGAAGGGAAGAAGAAAATAATTTGCAGGGGTCAAAAGGCGAAAGGAACCAAGGTTCCAAGTTCTTGTCAGGTCTCGGGTTCTGGTTGGAACCTAGAACCTGCATTGAGACTTGGGAGGCAAGAGGAACTTGGAACTCAAAACTTTGGTGACTAGTTCTTGTCAAGGCCCATGGCTTGATAGGGAATTGGGGTAAGGCTTAGTAGGGCGTAGGGATGGGGAGGAACTTGGAACCCAAAAAACTTGGGATCCAAGTTTTAGTTGAGGCTTGTAAATCGACAAGGACCTAGAAGAAAGAATTAGCGGGGAGCGGGAAAGGAACTTGAACCTAGAACATGTGTTCTAGGTTCTTGTTGGGCTTGCAACTTGCCAAAGACTTGAAGAGCAAAACACCACATACTTAGCCATTTTAATTTTTTTTGCAATTGGGAAGTCGAGTGCAACTTGTGAAGGGGAAACCAAAAATACTAGAGACACACCTAAACATGACTAACCCATTTAGATTTCTTAGATTGGTTATAATTGATGGGAAAATGCAATGGGGGCACAAGGTGACAACAATTCCTTTTACTCCTAGGGAACCAACTATAGTGTTCCCAATCCCTGAGCTCATGGGTTGGGACTAGGACAAGATGGCTTGAATTTTCTTCACCCTATATAGGAGACAGGTGAGGAATGTCTTCGTACATGTATTGCGCATGCAAAGGGCTGATGTAGCCCTTGGAAATGAGCTTTGGAGTTGTGGAGACCTGGAAGGGGTAGTTTGGGATGAATAAATTTTGGTTTTATCATCCCTTTTGGTCTTGACAAAAGTAGGATGGAGTGGGTCTATTATACCATAGCCATGCTTTCCAAGATTGGACTTTGGTGTGAATCCTACTTGGGCCATGATTTGTGCATTGGGACTATATGTTTCTTGAAGCTCCTTGGTGCGTTCCTCTTCTTTGCACATGGTTGATTTGGCCTCATGTCTTAGGCTCGACTTGGTGTCTTGCATAGTTAGCTATTATTATATCACATCTACAAACATTGATGGGGTGTCTAGTTTGTTGGTTGGTTTCTAGGTTGTGAGCTTGAGATCCTTTACTTCATTTATTCATTTGTCAAACAAAAGGTCAAATTGATTGTCGATTACATGGTTGAGGATGCTAAAGCTATGCTCATCCATTTTGCAGCTATAGCACTACCATGCTTGAGTCCTTATTTTAGGCCATGTTACTTTATTCAAGACTTGATGAAACCTTTTGTGGTTGAGCTTGTGTTCTTTCTTACTTGAGTCATAGTCCTTGTCATAGAAAAGGAAGTGTTACTTTAGGGGTGAGGATGTGCTTTTGCTTCGTGGGCTGCATGAGGAACAACTGTTTGATGTATGATTTCTGCAACTAGTGATAGTCATTGAGACTAACTTGGAAATTAGGGGTGTTTTCTACAAGGTTACAAAGAGCCTCAATTTCTAGGTGGGGTTGCTGAGCAAAACCTCAATCCTAGTTCTTGCCTATCATGGTAGCAAAGTTACCCTTGGGTTGTAACCCCTTGATGTTACCCTTGGGTTGTAACCCCTTGATTTGTCATTCAACTCCAAGGAAAGGTCGAGGAGTAGGTCATGAAAGAAACAACTACAATTTCATGATGTGATGTGTGTCGGAAGTTAGATCATGATTTTCTTGATACTGCATTGAACTTGTGGTCCAAATTATCATGTTGCCAACATTAGTTCCACAACAATTGTGTGTGTGGTGCATCAAAGAGGCAACTAAGTGACGGGCTTTGAGAACCCATGGGCATGCGCCTTGATGTGGGTATTGAAGAACTTGTCCCTTGGAAGGGTCAAGTGTGTCATTACTTTTGGGGGAAGCAAGAACAAGTCTGTTTCTTAGGGAATTTGTCATGTGAAATCTCTCTTGAGAGAATAGCAATCATAAGTGCCAAGATGTTCCTTGGAAAATCAAAGAATGTGGCATGCCTTATGTCTATTTTGAAATCCTGGTCCATTATTGGACTAGAATCTGTAATGTTGGAGTTAGTAATTTGTGCACCCATTTGCCTTGACTTTGAGGCATTATGGTAGAGCAGAAGATGGGCCAACAAGGATGGGAACTTGAAGGTCTTCAGCAGCCCCAAATTCTTCAATTGTTTTTCCATGGCATGGATGATTTCTTGTGTCACATTGAAGTGATGTGGGAAGTGGGCGCACTCTATTGTATATAGAACTGTAGATGATGTTTGTGCACCTCTTGGTTGTTCTCTTGCCCATATATGAAGGCAAGGGGGACCATGGCTTGATGGAAGGGTTTCTTAAATACCCTTGATGTTAGGTTAGTAAGCAGATTTAAAGAATTCATTTCTTTCAAGAACACAATTCCCTAGAAGCCTTTAGTGAGAGCTTGCTTCTCGGTTTTCCTGAAATGCTCCTGCAACTTTACTACCTTGAAGGACTGTAGCAACCTAGGATGCTAGATGTTGACGGCATCATAGAGGGTGTCTTTAGTTAGGTCCAAAATAGTCTCTCCCTTGAGGTTGATGATTCATTGGTAGTTGCCTTGATGTGAAGTATGGTAATTGTGAGCGCACACAAGGCTACCAACTGTGGGATGGGATGAACCCCGTTGAGGAAGCATTTGAGAAAGAATGAACATCCAAACACAAGATCCATAATTCTTCTTTGGTTTGTTGTTGCTAGAGGGTAAGCTAAACTCTTTGTCACGCACATTCTTTTCCTTCTCATAGCAGCCAAAGTTGACACTTTGAACCTTGTGAGGTTCAATGGAGACCATGGGTCTCATATATCATTAAATAGTTAGGCGACAAATTTTTTAGGTTCTTTCTATTTTGCTTGTTTCACAATGGCCAACCTAGAGGAGCCCAAAGGTAACTTATGGTAATTCCTCATTGTAGAGCACACCCTCCTTTCAAGATCTTTGTTTTCTTATTGTTCTGGACGACGAAGATTTAGGTGAAATTGACCTTCCTTTGGAAGCAATGAAACCTAAAGGTAGCAAGTTGGTTGGGGAATGCAAGTGAAGGGTTTGTATAGAATGGGGGAAAAGCAGATCAATTTGCAAATGCCTTAGAAAAATTTGAAATATGCCTTCAAAAGAAGATGAATGATGAATTTTAGGTTCAAGGTGTGGTACATAAAAGCTTTCATAATTAGAAACACTTCGAAGAATGGATGCATGCAACAACCATACTCAAGAAAGTGTGCAAAAAGATCATGAAGGCTGAAAATTTGAGTTGAGGATGACATGTGGCTTTATGTAATTAAGTAGGCTACACAACCAAGGTGGTGGTTTGTTTGAGGAGTGACTGCATGGAATGTTGATATATAGGCAAGATCCATTGTTGGTGATTAGAATTTCTTGAGAATAGAGCTTTCTTGTGGAGGAAGGTTTGGCAAACTACTTAATGCTTTGCGTTAAATGACTACAAATATGCATGGGAAAGTGTGCTTCAAGAGGGAGGGGGGATTGTGATTCTTGTACAAATGTTACAAGGGGTTGTAGTAGGTTGACGGGGCAATGAGCTCACTAGGGTGGCAAAGAGCAAAGGGAGGTAACTATGTACATGGGTAAGAGAGAGGGGAGAAGGCATATAGGGAAAAAACATACATAGTAAGGAAACACATGGTAGAATATACATTATGATACAAAAAATTAAGGACACTTGCCTAGGAGTAAGCCTTGAGGTACATATTGTTAACTAATATTAGTAAGACAAAGCCCATCACATTGAATAACTTGAATGCATTTGCTTCTCATGTTGCGAAGATTAGGTAAGGTCTACTCCATAGTCTTTCAAATTTGGGGTGGGAGCCAAGTTTGGCCTAATTTCTTTCCCATTGGAGGACTAAATAACTTATTGTGAAGCATTCTAGGGTAGCCTACTGATTAGACCATCTTTTCATGATTCTTTGATGTGTTTGGAACTAGTCAACAATGACTTTTCTCATCTCTTGCAATTGAAATGTGAGCCACACCTCCATTGGAGTGGCTTTGAATAGGTCTTATGCTCTTAATAACTCGAGATTTTGGAGTCCAATGTTTATAGGCAATTGTGCTTCTATGTCATAGACTAGTGAGTATGGTGAAGTACCTATGGCACACTTTTCAATGATGTGGTAAGCTCATAAAACTTGGTGCAGTGAAAAATTCTATGCATGCAGATTGTCCTTTAGAGTCCAATTGATGATATATTTCGAATTTCTATCAATTGAATCGGGCAAGACATTATCTTGAGGTAATAGTTTGATGACATCTTCAAGTAGATACCATGTTTTGAAGTGAATTCAGCGACTTTTAATCTCATGAATGCCTTCACATTATCAAGGATTACGGGGAGTGCCAAACTGGGTTATAATTTCCTACACGAAATTGATAACTCGATTGTTTTTGGTGTCTTTGAGAGCTATTGCTTTGGTTCACCTTGTGAAGTAATTGGTTGTAGTCAAGATCCATTTATGCCCTCCACTAGAAGGGAGATTAATGATGCTAATGAAATCAAGTCCCCGTTGTTGTAAATGGCATCTATAGAGATGGGTTTTAGTGGGAAAGGGGCATTTTGGTGAATCATTTGCAAGCAGCAAGGTTTGTAAGCTTGGATGAATGGGTGTGCATCATTGAACATGGATGATTAAAAATATCTAGGCTACATTATATTTGTGATTGTGATTTTGGTCGATTAATGATAGCCCGCGAGCGCCTCATGAAATTCATGCACAAGTTGATTAGTTTGTTTGGGTCTAATGCATCTTAATAAAAGGATGTGGGACAGCCGGTTCTGATAATTTTTCTCCAAAAGACGAGTGCAACTTCAGCCTTCAAAATTATCTCCGTTAAGCACCAATGTGTTTCTTGGCTGAAAACACCATTAAATATCTTGATTGTATATTGCAACAACAAAGAGATTGTAAGCCAAGAGGGATTTCGTCCTCAAAGCCCCTGAAAAGCCAATCTCTCAATGAGACTGAAATTCATTAACAATTTTCTCTCCCTTCATAAAAATTAATAATTTCCCACTTGGAAGACCAAAAATATCTAGGCTTGTAATGTCCTCGTTTTTCGGCCCTCTTAAGGAATAATCATTATTTTAATTATTTAATGTTACTAGGCAAAAAGTGCAAAGTCAAAAGGGTAATATTAAATAATTATATTAAAAGGTTAAAAGTGACATACTTTAGTGATAAATTAATAAAGTCACTTTAGTAATATATCTTCAAAAACGTGACTTAAGTACTAGAGAGTCACATCAGGGGGTCACATCAAGGAATATTAAAATATTCTTCTAAAAGTTTGTTGAACACTCTTCTTGGGCCTTTCTAGAAGATCAAGGAGTTCTTTATAAAAGGGGAGTTGAGAGCTCATTTGGGGGGCTTGGTTGAGAGAAAATTGTTAATGAATTTCAGTCTCATTGAGAGATTGGCTTTGAGGATGAAATCCCTCCTGGCTTACAATCTCTTCGCTGTTGCAATATACAGTCAGAAAATTTAATGGTGTTTTCAGCCAGGAAACACATTGGTGCTTAACGAAGATGATTCTGAAGGCTGAAGTTGCAAATTTGCTTGTTTGAGAAGCTAAGTAATTTATGCAATAGCTGATATATTATTTCATGTTTATGAATTATTGCAATAGCTGGTTTATTATTGCAAGGGTTTGAATAATTGCAATAGCTGATGTATTATTGCAATTCTGAATAAGGGTTTCTAAATTATTGCAGTAGTTTATTTATTATTGCAATAAGGGTTTTTGAATAATGCAATAACTGATTTATTATTGCATTTTATTGCAAGGGTTTCTAAAGGATGAATTTGAGATCATTGTTCAGATTTAGGAAGAGGGTTTGAATTGAAATTTAGCCTGCTGCTACAGTGACGCTACAGTATTGAAAACAGTGATGTGAACAGTGTCATGACCAACAATTTCTAGTCTTGGCAAGCTATTTCAGGTCTGAAAGATATCATTCTATCTTTTAATCCTTTGTTGACCATCAATCCATGTATTTCCGAGGCATTTGTAAGTGGAAATCTGATTGTATAAATGCATGAACAACTCAGAAAGCGTTGTGTTAAGTTTGAAACTTCATGTTGTTATTATATTTCTGAGTGCTCAGACTTGTATCTCTAGCTATTATACATGCTCAGAATTTTTGTAAGGGACTGTTGTTAATTTACTGAGTGTGCATGTTGAAAGAGAGGTCTGTAATATCATCTCGGAAGTAAATGTAGAAGTCTGAAATAAGTCTTGAAGTTATTTACTGTTTGGAGATTTCATGATAGTCCTGTATATGAGCATTGACACACCCAAAACATTCTTAAGATGGTTTGTTGTTCAATCATTGCTAGCTAGGTTCATGTTCTTGCTTTCTGAGACATTTTCTGAACTTGCAACATTTTGATATAAATTTCTGAACATTGGCGTGTCAACCAAATAGTCATATTTATGTCCAAAATTATCATAGGATTTTCTTATCAATGTCATGCTTTCATGTACTTGAATGTAATCATTTATAAGTCATTGTTGCTATGAAAGTTTAGTAAATAGCATATCTCTCAATTGGGTCCGCCAATCAAAAAATTTCTACTCCTCCTGGAAAGGAACATTACAACATGCAAATGTTTGACAAAATGTCAAACAACACAAATTGAAAACTTCCATTCAAATTGGCAAGGGACACTACAGTGGTATCAGAGCTTAAAATCCTGCCAGCCTGTTGAGTGTGTTATTCGGAAAATTTTAGAGTTTGGCAACAAGGTACAAACATTGAATGGAGCCTCTCAACGAAGAAGAAATCTTTTGAGAAATTTATGAAAATTATAAAGCATTTGGAGCAGATTTTCGTGCTCAGATTTCATTTGCTGATTACATGGATGGATCTTAGTATTAAGTATGATTGGAGATTGCAAAGGAAAAAATAAAATTTATGTGGGAAACTTTACACTGCAGGTATAAAACTTAAGGACTCATCTCAGCCAAAAGAAGTTCTTCTGAGTACTTTGGAAGAAGTTGAAGATTATCTATCCAAAGTTAGTCAATCACCTTCTAAAGTGATGAGTACAACTATGAGTCCTTTGGTGCATTCATTGGGTAAGCCAAAATTAATGAGACATTAGGATGAGAAGATAAGATTGGCGGTTGCCACTTGCATAAGTGAAATTATGAGGATTATAGCTTCTCAAGAACTTTATGATAATGACAAAATGAGAGAGGTCATGCAACTGATAATTGAAATCTTTAATGGGATAGGTGACATCAAAAGCCCTACTTTTAATAAGAGGGTCAAAATTCTAGAATTGATGGCACAAGTGTATTCATGTGTTATCATGTTTGATTATGATGGTCTTATTCTCCAGTTACTCGATTGCTTCATTTCAAGAATCAGGAAACACCATTCGGACAAGGTGAAGACGGATATGTTCAACATAATGTCCGTGATCCTAGATGATGTTGATGTTTGCAAGCAGCTACGATCTAATTTGTTAGACATTTGGAGAGGAGAGCAACATGTTTCGACTACATCATATGATCTCTCAAGAAGATTGGTTGAGAAGAAGATTGAGAAGTTTAGGGAACAGTTGACTGCAGGAGAGTTAACCTCATTTGGTTATAGGTTCCACTCTCTCTACAAGAAGCATGCAGGTTATCATCTAGTGAATTAGCTGAGTTAGATGATGAGATCAAGAAACAAACTGAGCCCTCTTGTGTTATGACACCTAATAAGGGCATTGATGATGTTTCTTCAGGTGGAATTAGCACTATCCTAATTCCAAATCAGAATATAGGTGTGGATGATTTCGTAGAAGAAAATAGTTGTGTGAACCAAGCACTTCAAGAACAATCTAATGCTTCATGTGAAGCAAAAGTTGTTCATAGACCCAATGGCCCAAACAATTTTGTGAACCAGTTGAAGGTGAGCGAAGATGAGATTGTGGAAGCGTTATCTCATCATGATAAAATGCTCAAGCTGATTGAAAATCATCTTTGGATGGTTCAATTGGAGAGAAGACAAAAGGGAATTGAAGTAGTCTTCTCACGATAGTTTGCAGGTATTCAAAGAAGGTATGGGGGCAATGAAATCAAATTACTTACACCTTTCAGATCGATACCACCTTCTCAACCTTGTTGAGATTTATTCAAATGCTTTGAAAAGGAAAGAAGAAGAAGTTGATGATCTTTGCTTACAGTTGAGCATGGCTCATCTTTCCTTGCACAAAGCAGAAAATTCTATTGCAGCTACACTGGTGGTCCATGAGCATGATGCAAGAACCCTGGAAATTAAATAGATCATTGAAGGAAGTGATGAACTCCATAGGGATGAGATGATGCATTATGACTTCATCACTTTCCCGGTTGGAGAGGTGCAACATGTGGATAAAGATTGGAGCTGGTTTGAGGATCAATTCTCACATGTAGAAACAAGGTCTCTTGCAATGGTTAAATAAGAAGAGTCAGTTGGTGATGGATGCATTGTACTTGATCTTGAGAGGTATATGACCGAGTTGCCGATTGATTTCAGTCTATGGTTTGCAGATAGGCATGTTGGCAGCAGTATCCCAACACCATCCTCATGGGTTTTACCTCCTACTTCATTGGTTGATGGTTGTTCTACTTTGCTGGTCAGAGTTCTGTCAAGTTACACTTTGAGGGCAGCGGCTGTTGGTATGGATAGGAGAGATTGGGATTGTTACTTTGGAGTTAGAGGTTGGAGTGATGATGAGTTCTTACCATCCTTGGGCAACAAAGATACCTTTCGCTCCATCCTGACTTGATTCATAGGTTACATGGTGCTGTTCTGACTTATGCCACCAGTAGCTTGACATATGTTGGTATATGTTTTTATGCACCTATGTTAGGCATCCTTCACATCTGCAGGAGACCACTCAATGTGGAATGGATTGTTGATGATACATACACATCAGTCTTGGCTGCAGGTTCAAGCGTTATGGGAGATTTGAGCACAAGGCTCTACATTGGCACTTTTGAGATTGACATTGGTTAGTCTTATTAGAAGACGAGGATTTCTTCCAAGTCTTGCATGTTGGACCCTGGTGTTGTTCCAACCTCTTTTTAGGAGATTAATGGCATTCATGATGGTAATTCTCTTACTCCTGAAAGTAAGTCAGAACACTTGCAGTTGCTTTCTGATAGGGTTCTTGTTGACAGAGCTACAAGGGGTAATGATGATGCTGCAAGACCAACTCATCCTGTTGTGAGTTGTGAGTCTTCTTCTGATGATGGCAGTATAGGATGGGATATAGATGACTACTCCGGTATTCCTTTGGCGCAGGAAGGAGAGTTTCACCTTGATTGCATAATGAGGTGTGCTCATCAATATACTTTCAACCCACATACACAGAATTTGACTTTGTCCTTGATGACACAGAGAGGTGGGTTGAGAAAAAAGGTGTTCGGGTTCACTCTGGTGTGATACATTTCCAACTTCAGGTGACGAGTCCAAGTTTTGCAAGTCTTTTACTTTGTTCTCTCCGGTAGATTGCTTCCAGAAGCAAGGATTGGAGACTTGGTACGATTGGACTTTAGAGGTTATTGTAGTGGCACAACGAAAGTTAGTTGGTGTTGAGATTGAAGGACTTCCAGTCTATCCATGGGATCTAGGTATGATATTTGAGGTGTATCTGCACAGTACTTGGAGTTGGCGATGGGGTTGATTTACAAAGTTGGGATCCAGGAATTTCATTGTTGGATGGTTGGTTTCATTGGTTGACAGCATCTTGGGTTCCAATTGTATATAGAGGTTATGGATTAGCACATGCTATAGGACAATTTGAGATCCGGGTGGTTGGTGGAGAGGTGAAGTTGGTTTTCCATTCTAGCTTGAGATGCTATGACAGTCGAGATGGTTTGGCAGTTGCGGATTGCTTGAGGGCAATCAATCTTTGGGAAGGGAGGACTGTAATGTCCCTGTTTTTAGCCCTCTTAAGGAATAATCATTATTTTAATTATTTAATGTTACTAGGCAAAAAATGCAAAGTCAAAAGGGTAATATTAAATAATTATATTAAAAGGTTAAAAAGTGACATACTTTAATGATAAATTAATTAAGTCACTTTATTAATATATCTTCAAAAACGTGACTTAAGTATTAGAGAGTCACATCAAGGGGTCACATCAAGATGTAACATCAAGGAGTCACATCAAGGGGACACATCAAGGAGTCACATCAAGGAATATTAAAATATTCTTCTAAAAGTTTATTGAACACTTTTCTTGGGTCTTTCTAGAGGATCAAGGAGTTCTTTATAAAAGGGGAGTTAAGAGCTTATTTGGGGGCCTTGGTTGAGAGAAAATTGTTAATGATTTTCAGTCTCATTGAGAGATTGGCTTTTCAAGGGGCTTTGAGGACGAAATCCCTCTTGGCTTACAATTTCTTCGTTGTTGCAATATACAGTTAGGAGATTTAATGGTGTTTTCAGCCAAGAAACACATTGGTGCTTAACGGAGATAATTCTGAAGGCTGAAGTTACAAATCTACTTGTTTGAGAAGTTTAAGTAATTTATGTAATAGCTGATGTATTATTGCATGTTTCTGAATTATTGCAATAGCTGGTTTATTATTGCAAGGTTTTGAATAATTGCAATAGCCAATGTATTATTGCAATTCTGAATAAGGGTTTTTGAAATATTGCAGTAGCTGATTTTTTATTGCAATAAGGGTTTCTGAATAATGCAATAGCTGATTTATTATTGCATTTTATTGTGAGGGCTTCTAAAGGATGAATTTGAGATCATTGTTCAAATTTAGGAAGAGGGTTTGAATTGAAATTTAACCTGCTGCTACAGTGACGCTACAGTACCGAAAACAGTGACATCAACAGTGTCATGACCGACAATTTCCAATGTTGGCAAGCTATTTCAGGTCTGAAAGATATCATTCTATCTCTTAATCGTCTGTTGACTATCAGCCCATGTATTTTTGTGCATTTCTGAGTCATTTGTAAGTTGAAATCTGATTGTATAAATGCATGAACTCAGAAAGCGTTGTGTTAAGTCTGAAACTTCATGTTGTTATTATATTTCTGAGTGCTCAAACTTGTATCTCTAGCTGTTATACATGCTCAAATTTTTTGTAAGGGATTGTTGCTAATTTATTGAGTGTGCATGTTGAAAGAGAGGTCTATAATACATCTCAGAAGTAAATGTAAAAGTCTGAAATAAGTCTTGAAGTTATTTACTGTTTGGAGATTTCATGATAGTCCTGTACATGAGCATTGAGACACCCAAAACATTCTTAAGATGGTCTGTTGTTCAATCATTGCTAGCTAGGTTCATGTTCTTGCTTTCTGAGACATTTTATGAACTTGCAACATTCTGATATAAATTTCTGAACATTGGTGTTTCAACCAAACAGTCATATTTATGTCCAGAATTATCATAGGATTTGTTTATCAATGTCATGCTTTCATGTACTTGAATGTAATCATTTATAAGTCATTGCTGCAATGACAGTTTAGTAAATAGCATATCTCTCAATTGGGTCCACCAATCAAAAAATTTCCACTCCTCCTGGAAAGGAACATTACAGCATGCAAAGTGTTTTACAAAATATCAAACAAAATAAATTGAAAATTTCCATTCAAATTGGCAAGAGACATTAAAATCTGCTTGTTTGAGAAGTTAAGTAATTGATGCAATAACTGATGTATTATTGCATGTGGACATTACAAGGCTAGATATGATTATTCTAAGAAGCTAAGTAATTTATGCAATATTGATTATTCCTTAAGAGGTCCAAAAAACGGGGACATTACAAGGCTAGATATTTTTGGTCTTCATGTGGGAAATTATTAATTTTTATGAAGGGAGAGAAAATTGTTAATGAATTTTAGTCTCATTGAGAGATTGGCTTTTCAGGGGCTTTGAGGACGAAATCCCTCTTGGCTTACAATCTCTTCACTGTTACAATATATAGGTAGGAGATTTAATGGTGGATTTAGCCAGGAAACACATTGGTGCTTAACGGAGATAATTCTGAAGGCTGAAGTTGCAAATCTGCTTGTCTGAGAAGCTAAGTAATTTAATTTATGCAATAGTTGATGTATAATTTCCTTCATATTTTTGGGCCGAAAGACAAGTGCATCTTTTCACTTGCTTCGTGTGGGAAATTATTATTGCAAGGGAATGGCACACCAATGTTCGACTGACCCTTTGATGTGACCCCTTGATGTTACCTACTACTTCATTGGTTGATGGCTGTCCTACTTTGCTGGTCAGAGTTCTGTCAGGTTACACTTTGAGGGCAACGACTGTTGGTATGGATAGGAAGGATTGGGATTTTTACTTTGGAGTTAGAGGTTGGAGTGATGATTTCTTACAATCGTTGGGCAGCAGAGATACCTTTCGCTCCATCCTGGACTTGATTCACAGGTTACATGGTGCTGTTCTGACTTATGCTAGCAGCTTGACATGTGTTGGTATATGTTTTATGCACCTATGTTGGGCATCTTTCACATTTGCAGGAGACCACTTAGTGTGGAATGGATTGTTGATGATACATACATTAGTCTTGGTTGCAGGTTCAAGCGTTATGGGAGATTTGAGCACAAGGCTCTACATTGGCACTTTTGAGATCGACATTGGTCAGTCTTATTGGAAGAAGATGATTTCTTCCAAGTCTTGCATGCTGGAACCTGGTGTTGTTCCAACCTCTTTTTAGGAGATTGATGGCATTCATGATGGTAATTCTCTTACTCCTGAAAGTAAGTTAGAACACTTGCAGTTGCTTTCTAATAGGGTTCTTGTTGATAGAGTTGCAAGCGGTCACATCAAGAGGTCACATCAAAGAGTCACATCAAGGTGTCACATTAAGGGGACACATCAAGAGGTCACATCAAAGGGTCACATCAAGGAGTCACATCAGGGAGTCACATCAAACAATATTAAAATATTCTTCTAAAAACTTGTTGAACACTCTTCTTGGGTCTTTCTAGAAGGTCAAGTAGTTCTTTATAAAACGTGAGTTGAGAGCTCATTTGGGGAGAGGCTTGGTTGGGAGAGAAAATTGTTAATGAATTTTAGTCTCATTGAGAGATTGGTTTTTCAAGGGCTTTGAAGACGAAATCCCTCTTGGCTTACAATCTCTCTCTGTTGCAATATATAGTCAGGGGATTTAATGGTGTTTCCTAGCTAGGAAACACATTGGTGCTTAACGGAGATAATTCTGAAGGCTGAAGTTGCAAATCTGCTTGTTTGAGAAGCTAAGTAATTTATGCAATAGTTGATGTATTATTGCATGTTTTTGAATTATTGCAATAACTGGTTTATTAATGCAAGGGTTTGAATAATTGCAATAGTTGATATATTATTGCAATTCCGAATAAGGGTTTTTGAATTATTGCAATAGCTGATTTATGTCCAACCAATGTTCAACTGAACCCTTGATATTACCTCCTACTTCATTGGTTGATGGCTGTCCTACTTTGCTGGTCAAAGTTTTGTCAGGTTACACTTTGAGGGCAGTGGCTATTGGCATGGATAGGAGAGATTGGGATTGTTACTTTGGAGTCAAAGGTTGGAGTGATGATGAGTTCTTACCATCATTGGGTAGTAGAGATACCTTTTGCTCCATCCTGGACTTGATTCATAGGTTACATGGTGCTGCTCTGATTTATGCCAACAGTTTGATAGATGTTGGTATATGTTTTTATGCACCTATGTTGGGCATCCTTTACATCTGCAGTAGACCACTCAATGTGGAATGGATTGTTGATGATACAAGTCTCATTGGACACCTCTATTGCAATAATAAATCAGCTATTGCAATTATGTTGATGATACCATGATACAGGTGATTGTAGTTAGGATCCATTTATGCCCTCCACTAGAAGGGGGATTCATGATGCTAATGAAATGAAGTCCCCATTATTGAAAAGGGCATCTATAGAAATTGGTTTTAGTGGGAAAGAGGCATTTTGGTGAATCATTTGCAAGCAGCAAGGTTTGTAAGCTTGGATGAATGGGTGTGCATCATTGAAATGAAAGACCAAAAGTATCTAGGCTGCATTATATTTGTGATTGTGATTTTGGTTGATTAATGATAGCCTGTGAGTGCCTCATGAAATTCATACACAAGTTGATTAGTTTGTTTGGGTGTAATGCATCTTAATAAGACTCCATTGAGGGTTCATTTGAACAAAACCACTCCAATGTGTTGATAGCTAACATAGGCTAGATGAAAATGCCTTTGTTGTGTCATATCAAGTCTAGACGAGATGTGGTTAGCCTCAAGGAATTTTTGGATTTTGGAAATCCATCCTTACTTTCTTATGGGTGGAGTGGGGAGTGATTCTTGTGTTGGAAACACCACTGGATTGATGTGATTGCATTTTGGGGAACTTGGAAGGACTAGACTCTCCACGAGGAGTTGGCATAGGCCTTGGCCTTAGACCAACTTGATCAGGTACATCTTGATGTCATACTCCATTATTTTGGGGATCCAACTTACCTTATTCTTTCTTATCTATTTATGAAGGAGGTGTTCCCTCACATTGAAGTGAATTACAAAGGTTCACACCTTGTTGTGCAAGACTAGATGCTAGAAATATTTCAAAGATTCATGAGAGAATATTCTTGTTTTTCTAGAAATGTATACCTTTCTTGATAGCCCTTGAGGACAATGCTCGTGAATGCAATTGCATGCTCATCTTGTTCCACATCTTTTTGAGTAAGGATGATTGCTATGCGATGGTTGGAGTTGAAGGCAAGGAGGATAGATTTTTGGGAAATCAGGACTCACGAGGATTGGAGCCTTTGTGATGGCTTGCTTGATAAGAAGGAAAGATGTCTTTGCTTTTGGTGTCCATGGAGAGGCAACATCTTGCTTTAGTAGTAACATGATGGGTTTTGCGAGACCAATTAAGTTAGAGATAAACGTTATGATGAAATTACTCTTTCCAAGGAAAGATTGCAAGCATTTCTTCTTGTGGGGCAGGAGTAGTTCGTTGATAGCTTTCGCACAAACGATAATCTGCCTTTTGGAACAATGGAAATGCATTTCCTTGGTTTGAGGCAAATGCCCAAATCATGACATTATTGGAACATATGCAAGTGGGCCAGATGTTCTTTAGGTGTCTTTGAGAATATTGTGATGTTGTCTAAGTACACTAGAATGTCCTTGCTTATGATTCCTTTAAATGTGACATCCATGGCCCTTTGAAAGGTGATGCTTGTATTAGTTAGACCAAAATGCATCCATTGGTAGGCGAATGTGCCCCATTTGGTGGTAAATGTGGGCTTGAACTGATCCTTGTCCTTTATCCAAACTTGCTTGTAGTTGGATAAACCATCTAACAATGAGTACATTGTTGAATTGGCTAGCTTTTGTAGAATTTGGTCCTTTGGGGGGATGGGATAGTGATCATTGAGCAATGTCCACTTACAATCAAAGAACTCTACACACAAGAAGATCTCACCATTCTTCATTGGAGACCCACGTAGAATGCGTGATAGGGAAGATGATCTTGGCTTTCATCATCTTTGTGAGCTCCTTTTGCATCATTGGTTTGATGCAGGGGGGCATTGGTGGTTGTTTTTGTGGCATGGGTCATGAAAGGTTCAATAGTATTTTGTATGACATCCTTGTCATACACCTCGAGGGCACTATAGGACAAAGCCCACATATCTTTGAATGCTCAAGAAAGTTTTAAAGGAATCTTGAAAACCATCTATCTATGCACGTAAAGTTACAACAGTTTCATTAACAAGGAGATTCAAACTGGGGTTCTCCAAAGTCCAAACAATCAAAAAGTAATTTATATATGTCTAAATGTTATTGTAAGACACTTAATGGACTTGATAGTCATTATAACAAACATGTATAGGAGCATTTTCTAACTTGCAAAATCATGAAAGCTCTAAGAAATATATGGACAATTTTTTCTTTGAATCACTCCTTTAAACACCGCTCAGAATACCACTAATAATTAGCTCTACTCAACTTGAACCGATGATAGTAAAAAACCGTGGGCATTTAAATTAGGGCTTAAACTATTAATTATTTCTTCTTTTCTGTTAAAATTACCTTATTATTTGTGTATGTCCAGAAACAATAGAGCTAAATACCTAGTGGTCTTCATTTTTATGCATTTTTAAAGATTGAAAACATATTCTTATGGTGAGGCATACTCTGAATTGTACCCCGGTTTTTCTTTTCCTCTTGCCATGTAGTTAAAATTAGAATTGTAAAATTATAAAAAGAGTTCAACATTCAATTTCAAAAAACTATCAAAATATTATATACAAAAGCAAATATATCAGGAATTTTTATCATTAGGGTTTGATTGTTTCTATCAGGCTGTTAGTGGGATCTTTCTCAAGGGTTTGTTACTCATGACAACATTGCTGGATTGGTTATCATTAGGGTTTGACTGGCTTTATCAGGCTCCAAGTGGGGTTTATCCCAATTGTTAAGTGTGGTTTTAGATTGTATGATGCAATGGATATGATGATTAAGGGAATAAGGTGGCTGCTTGTGTGCTGAACTGTCAGGTCACAGTGCACTTGAAGCACTTTACCATTCTTTCTAAACAACAAAAGGCTCATTCTGACTCAAAAGGAAGAAAGGACATTGAGGATTTTTGTTGCAGAACAAGAGAAGAGGTGACCAGAAAGCTTAAATATCCATTACTAACTACACAAACATGAAGCTATTGGATACTGACATTGTACATTATCAACTGAATCAAATGTATTCCCTAGGAAACAAAGAGAATAAAAGCTTTTAACAAAGCATTGATTGACTCAACCCTAAGATCTGATCATGTATGTAGTGTTGCCACATCTTGTATTATAATGTATAATTCATGGTTGAATACATGTTAAGTGTTGACAAATTGCTAGTCCTGAATTACATTTGGTTCGTGCAATCTCTACAAATTCTGCACTTAAAACAATCATTTAAGGAAAAAAAAGAACTAAAGATCATAAACCCCAAAAACTCTAGATCTCAAACATTCCAAACCCAATACTTTTTCCCCCACGTCAATTTATTTAATTTTTTTATATTAGCAAGCTTCCCACCTACATCTGTATTGTACACAAAATTACCCAAATAAATCAAGATCAGGATAAATGGGTGCCTTTTGAAAATGGAAATATTTTACAAGAACTTTTAAAAAGCATTTGTCATAGAAAAAATGGAAATGTGGCTGGACAGGCACTTGCAACAAACAAAAGAGATTTTCTTTCTAACTGTATACCCTTTCATTCACAGCTGGAACTTTTTTCGTTGTAAAAAATAGACAACCATGGATTTATAGCATATTCATTGTACTGTAGAGGAGACAGAGCCATTAAAACTGCAGTAAATAAGCATGGGCATTATACAGAGAGTGAGCCGAATTAAACTCAAGCATTGCCCCATTAAATTTTTCACTTCACTTGTCAATATCTACAGGCTGCGTTGTTCAACCATTTTTGCAGCTTCCAGGCTGTCAATTGAGTTCTGTAGTTGTACCTGCAAGGAATGGCCACATGTCAAAATCTCAGCTTCTTATGGTTGATCAATAATTGCAAATACCTCCCAACTGTCGATCACAAACTGTAGATGTATGGGAGCTCATTCTTATTCACAGAGGGAATGCCTATCAGTATAACAAAGCCATGTAAAGGCTTAAGATTTTTACAGAAGAACAGATAAAAATAAACCATGCAAAGGATAAATATTGCTTCTAGAGGATACAAGCAAGGATGAGTGTTTATCTAAACACACTGATACAAAGGTTTGCGAAATAGTTGGAGAATTCTGCTTATTAAGTTAAGTTCTATTTAGTTTCTTGTCCAATTTCTGTTGCTTCCTTTTTTTTGATAAGTAAACTGTGATTGTGTGGCTGCTCCCTTTTGATTAAAAACATAAGATGAAAATACATTTCAGTTCGCTGGATTATAATAGAGATCCAGTCTTGTCACCTTCGACAGGGATTATAAACAATTGTCCCCATTGTTACAAAATTCTTCCTATTTTCTAATTGCATATCCTGTTATCTAAGACTACTGGGTTTAAACAAAAATGTCTTGAATTCATTCATATTACAATATTTTTATCTTCTTAAACAATTATCAATATCCAGCAAAGCAGTACCATGATAGTTGTCCTCCTCCTCAGAGATATTGATCCGCAGAGAAATCATCCATTCAATCCCAGGCTCCTTGATTAGTCCCATGGCTTATTTTAGGAGCTCAACTTTTTTTTTGGCTTTGTGGCACCTTTTGTTCTCCATTGCAGGGTTGCTAATCATGATAAACAGTCTCCAGGAACCTGAAATTGAATTCTTTGGCAAAGGAGCGCCATCGTCAATTGGAGTGCCTCGTCCTTGAGCTGCGACCTGCAACAGCTCATTAAAACTGCCCAACACATGCTTCTTGATCAGAGATTTAATCTATTTTCTCACCATTTCCTTGTCCTCACCCAAATCAAGAAAACCGCCACAAACATAGAGGAAATATCAGTATGCAACCAGAAACTCCTCACCTAGGACCCATTGGACAGCATACAAAAGCAAACTAGAACATGTTTTGAAGACTTTCTTGAGCCTTAATTCTGAAATTATCCTCACCCAGGACCTAGGACCCATTGGACAACATACGAAAGCAAACTAGAATGGGTTTTGAAGGCTTTCTTAAGCCTCAATTCCAAAATTACCCTAAAAAATGCCATTTGGACCCTCACATGTCAATCTAACAGTTGTATCCATTTTCCAACTGTTGATGGTGTTTGGCAGAATGAAGAGCTAACATTTGGCTTCAAGATAAATTCTCAAACAACATACCACCTCATGATGACCTGGGAGATGGTATCGATCACCACCTTTATTAAGACCATGCTGAGATCATATTTCACCTTAAGTGAAGGTCTGAATTGCTAAACAATAATTTCAATTTATATCAAATCTCCAGAGATAATCTCTGGTAATGATTGGCAGCTGGATTATAGTCTTACATTTCAATAAGAATGAAGCTTTTCCTAGTCTTTGACTAGCAGACTTAGCTTCTTTTCTTCTTTCATTTCAAAAGCTTCGTTAGCAAGATAATCTGTGGCTGGATTGGCCTTCCTATATGTATGTTGGGCCGTGAAGGAGTTTAAATTGTTGATGAATGGCCAATCGTATAATAGTATGTCATTGATTTTCCAGCTATCAGCCTTCCACTTCTTAATTGAATTTATATTATTCATGGAATCTCATATTTCTACATTGCTTTATTCGAGATGATGGCAAGTTTGGAGGCCAGGCACCAACACTTGAGCCTCAGCCTTGTTTGTTTCTTCTTCAATTTTAAATGACACAGCGGCTATGAAGTTTCCCTGATATGAGCCCTGCCCCTGATTGACCTGGATTGCCTCTTGAAGCATCATCAATATTCAACTTGACCCATCCACTTGGAGGATATTTCCATTCTATTTCTTTTCTTAGTTTTATTGTCGAATTGACTCCGCAAACCCCATACACTGGGGAAGTTGCTTCCTTTGTTCATTACTGCATACCTCTTTTAGGATAATTCATATTTCTGTTAAAAAAATATAAGAAGAGATTTATAGTTTTAAGTTCATGATTTTATCTAGTTTCAGCGTTGTATCTCAGTTTGGGTCATAATGTCTTGCAACATACTTTTACTTAGAAATGAAATTTTATGTTTTTCTTGTCAAACTAGAACCCCTAGGCAACAGTGTAGCACTCTATGTCAATCCTTTCAAATGTATTGTTGAGATTCACTTTTTTTCTTCGATTAACTTAGAATTGTTACCTGTAGTGATCGAATTGTCAACACAGATCTTAAAGATAATGGTATCACCATACTTTATCTTGATCTCTATTCAACAATCTTGTCATCCTTTACAATTAAACTAGTCTGGTTTCACAAATAACTTTCTCGTTAGGAGAAAAGTTTATAAGTTATCTTGGGAAAACAATTTTTACTGACAACAGTATCCTTTTCTAAGAAGAGACTTATGGTGTTCATGATGCTATTTGAAACATATTATAAGTTATCTTGGGAAAACAATTTTTACTGACAACAGTATCCTTTTCTAAGAAGAGACTTATGGTGTTCATGATGCTATTTGAAACATACATTTTATGTCATTAGTTGGTGTCAAGGCAATCCCTAAAGCATTTCAGCATGTAAATTGAGCGAATTTACTACATTTTCTTATTTATTCAAAGGACTTTTGGATGACTTTGTGGCTCCATTGGCCAAAGTCCAATAAAATCCAGGGAGTATCCCATACTTAAAGGGCATCAGATACAAGTGTAACTCCCAGTTTATGAGCATGCACCTTTTCAAGTAGAACCTTTAATATAGGTGCTGGTTCCTTTGATATCACATTTTGTTTTTTTCTGGAAAATTTAATTTATTCTTTCAATTTGCATAACTGTACATTATATATTTTTCCTCTCAAATATTTTTGTAATCAATCCTGGTTGCAGGGACAACTCCCTACATCCTTTGATGCACCAATGAATATGCTTGGGACAATTCAGGTGGATTTACATATTTGCTTCCAAATAATTTTCTAGTAGTGAATCCAGCGTGATGATTAACAAGCAGCCTCTTTTCTATCATGCTCCATACAGTCTCAGAAAACTGCAGAGCTTCTATTAGATTTGAGGGTGAGCTCAATTTTGTGCAGTCCTCACTTTGCTGCCTTCAAAACAGCTGAGGCCATAGCACAGGTTTGATACTTTTTGTAAAATTGTGAAGTGTTTCAGATACCACTTGATTGAACAGGAAATGATTGTGATTTTGAAGTTTGGGATTTTCAGGTACAGGAAGCTGCAGATTGCTTGGGAGCAGATCGTGTACCTCGATATGTGGAAATTAAACAATTGCAGGAACTTGGAGATAAATCTTGGGAAGTACTTCCAGTAAGTACCAAATCAGACTGGTTTTTATAATTTGATTTAAGTCTTTGACTACAGAGTCTTGTCATAGTGTGCAGAAGGTAGTTATTGTCAGCATTTCTCGTGTTATATGGATTTCCACATGGATATAGATGCAAAAAAGGTCCTAATGCTGTAGGCAGATGTGCCAAATGTCTGGACCTGTATAACATTTCAGAATCTTAGATATTGATTTTATAGTGTTTCTGTTCCAAATTTTTTATATTGTAAACAACGCATTTATCTGAAAGAGAGTGAAAATGAGAAGTATGTAAATAGCTGTAATTTGATATTTATTTAATCATTGCAGGACCAGTTACAGAAACAAGTGGGTCAGTTTGGCAGGTGGCAGGACTACTTGCAGCAAAACTGCAATAACCTTGAAGACACATTTTCAAATTTTTGGGACAGGAATGGGGAAGCTTGGAATAGTCTAAGGGAGCACTTGGGAAACCTGCAAAAGGATGCTTCTAGTCCTGAGAGGAATGTTATAGTTGTAGGCCATGAAATAGTAAATATTGGAATTCTCTGTCATTGCCTTGGGCTTGAAAAATCCTCCATTGCTTCCTTTCATCTTGATACAGGTAGTATTAGCATTATTGACTTCCCTGATGGTCCTACTGGGAGAGGGATTGTTCGATGTCTTAACTATACAGCACATTTGGGCAGGTGGTCAGTACCTGTCACAAGGCCAGCTATGGCTGAGGAAGATTTTTGATAAAATGGAAAGTATTATTCTGATGCTTTTATTCAATGCCAGTAGTAGCTTGGCATTGTAAACAATGTTTCCTCAACTCATGAGGTATGGCGGTTGCTGTATTAATATATACTTTATTTGATTCAAATATGTCCCTTGCACGATCTAGCTTCCTAGCTAACCAAGACATCTTATAATCATTCCCATATAGGCTTCTATACTGCACCAAACACCCAGGCATATCCAAAATGCTAATATAAGCAACACTTGACATCACAACTGTTGTCCCTATTTACCAAAAGCATCCAAACGATCAAGACATACGAAGATCTGGTGACAAGAGTTCTAGAATATATGAATTACATACCTATTATGATCAAATGCATATGTATGTAAATGTCAAAGGCTTCTGTAAAATTTTAATGGTAAGTAGGATTCAAACCTTGGACCTTTTATTTGCTGCTTGGCTGCTCTGCCACTGAGCTACCAGTCCTTACAATCTGGTATGTGGATTGTTTTTAAATCCCCCCTTCAACCTACACTTTAAAGCTTGTGGTCACTACCCTGGCTTTGATACCAACATAAAATTCCATGGACCAGTTACAAGCTGAACCTAGGACCTCCCTTTCGCTGTTGGGCTGCTCTACCACCGAGCTATTGACCCTTTACAGTTGGAGTGGATTGATTCTCCACCCACTCCAAATTAGGGTATTGAAATTCTTTCAGCTGAATCAGTAAAAAGATTGTGTAGTTCTTTACTTGGTCCTAAGTAGAAGAGAGGAGGTGCTACCCCTAATAAAGTTAAAACTTGAGTTATTTTCCCCATTTCCCTCTAATCAGGGCTTCCGTGCAAAATTATGCAATTGACTAATTAGTGCAAATAGAACCATTTGCAAGGTGGTATTTCATGTTTCTGAGTGCCAAACATCATTCGCCATGTGCAATAAGGATTCATAAGTATGTGACACATTCAAAGGCCAAATATTGCATCCAATCAGAGACCATGTGACACTTTTATTGCATCATCTGACGTGATCCATTGCCAGTGTATATTTTTTTTCTTGCATCAAATAAATTTATGCAAATTGAAATGCAATGAAATTTTTTCCACAGTTTAGCAGCCTCATGTCAATAACATGGCTTTGGTTTAAGGATTTGTTCATTATGTGAATCTATAATTGCAACTGTTGGGCTTAAAGCTCATATGCTTCTCTTTCTGACTAATTCTTTTAGATATGACGCTCTATCAAAAATATAAAGGTGAGGAGTTCTCCCAAATTACATTTACTTGAACAAAATTGTAATGGTCTAGTCCTAACAAGATAGCATTGAAATGCTAAACCTATCGCGACAGCTTTCAGTATTCATCTTTCCATGATACTCAGCTCACACCCACAGACAAACTAACAACATTTTTATCCCTTGTAACCTAAAACTGATTTCCAAGACTAATGTCTACAAACCAAAATATGAGAGTTATGATAAAAAGAGAGATATAGATTATCAAATAAAGCATCCTTAAACTAAAGCGTTCAAATGGAAGGTAAAAGAAAATATATAAAGATGCTTGCAGTATTTGTCATGTCATGGATCCAGCAGTTGTATTTATTGTCAATATTTCTCATTTGAAGGAAAATGGTAATAAAATAATATCAATCTTCAAGAACAAGTATAGTTCTACATCAATAGTCTGCAACGAGCAAAAGGATACAGGGATTATCTACTACATTTTTTGCCGCTCTTGCAAAAATTAGAATATATAGTATACACCCACATTTATCCACAATAAAAAATTTAAATATGAAGAGAACTGGAAATAATTGCTGTAGAAACTAGTCAAATTAATTAGCCCCAGTATCAGAACAACTGGGTAAAATTGATGAGAACCAACTGTAGCCTCTCCATTATCCTCCACCTGATGCAAAACTAGATGATATGGCAGAAGCAAGATCGTTTAGTATACAAATCAGAATTCAACGGGATCAGTATTGCTTCATGTTTAAGTAAATTCTTCTACACAAAACACACTATTTTAAATTGGTGAGAACCAACTGTAACCTCTCCGTTATCCTCCACCTAATGCAAATCTAGATCATATGACAGAAGCAAGATCATATAGAGATCAGAGCTCAATGGGATTAGTATATTGTCTTATAATCAAATTTTAAGTAGAGTTATTTTACACAAAACAAAGACTATTTTAAATTGATGAGAACCAACTGTAGCATCTCCATTATCCTCCACCTAATGCAAATCTAGATAATATGACAGAAGCAAGATGTTACATATACAAATCAGAACTCAGTGGTATCAGTATTGCTTCTTGCTCAGTTCAAGCACTATTTTAAATTGATGAGAACTAACTCTAGCCTCTCTCTGTTATCCTCCACCTAATGCATATCTAGATGATCTGACAGAAGCAAGATGTTACATATGCAAATCAGAGCTCAATGGGATTAGTATTGCTTGCTCAAATCAAGCATTATGTTAAATTAATAAGAACCAACCATGGCCTCTCCGTTATACTCCATGTAATGCAAATCTAGATGATATGACAGAAGCAAGATCATTACATATACAAATCAGAGCACAAGAGGATAAGTATTGCTTCTTGTTTCATAATCAATTTTAAAGTAAATTTTTTGTACACAAAACAAGTACTATTTTATGATCATGAAAAAAAAAATTGCGGCTCACAAAGATGGTTAAGTCCTATGCTCAGACTAGTTTATGATAGTCTGCATGCAAAGCTCTTTGAAACCATGGCAGACTCGGTGGATTTGGTAAGAGATGGAATTAAAGAGATTTAATAATTATTATGCTTGCAGTTGTGTTGCTAAATATGTCTTTGTTTCAACTTCTGATTACATAGCAAGACATTAAATAGAATTCATCTTGGTAAGTTGTTTTTTGGATCAAGAACTACAAGACATTCAAAATATTGTTTCAGGATTCTTATCATAATACAGTGAAATGTTATTGCAACACCAGAACAATACGAATCCTTACCATAGTTTAATAAGGATCGCAGAGCATTGGTTTTGACAACACTGGGGTAGGATAGACAATTGCCTAAAAACATCAAAACAAAGACGAGAGAAAAAATCAATAAACTAGTGAATCTAAAAACCAAATCTTAAAATAGGTTGATGTTGTGTAAATTTTTTTTTTGGGGGGATCCATGGCTCTTTGCTCCGCCACTCTTCTGTAAAATTTGTCTTCCTGTTTAATAAACGAGCATTTTATTTAAACAAAAAAATAAATTTATGAACAAAATAATTTGGAAGAGCAATCAAGTATGATCCGCTGGGCTGGTTAATGAGGAAAGAATAGAGGATGACTAAGGCCCAGGTTTAAATCTTAGCGGGCTGAGAGATTATCTAGGAAGAGTTTGACCTTAAATGCCAAACAACACAAAAACATAAAAAAGTTCAATTCACACTATTCCATAAAGCATGCACCAGGCCTACAACTAGGATTCTTACGATCCTAATTAAGTACACTTAATCAACTACAAGGTCATCAGTTTAACTTAGAGAAAATAAATTAAAATATATTAGCATGTCATTTTTAAGGCTTTCACTGATATTAACAATCTATTTCCGTTCCAAACATGCCATTTGGAAACTGAAAAGCATAAAAATTCCACATTCTGCAATGGTGTTTTCTTGAATGTTGTCTTGAGAAGGGAACATTATGTCAAGAACGTCCTAGAGATTTTCTAGTAGCAGTTCGTCAGTTTCCTTTCAACCAAAATATCATCCTATTACCTTCTTATGACACCTTTAGCATCATGAAATTTGAGATTGTAGAAAACCCGCTAATTATGAATGAATCATCTTAATGTTAAACATAACTTCTGAATAAGTCTTATTATTATTTTTGATTAAGGGTAAAATAGGGGTTTAGAAAGTGCATCAATCTTCTTATAGAGACTAAGAAAGATCCTCAAAGATAGTTACAAGGAACAAACAATACTAAGGTTATAAACCAACAACCACCACACTGAACACCACTTCACTAGAGGTGACAAAAGCAACATAGAGTAAGGAACCAAAGCAACATGGAGTAAACTACCCAAAAGACAAGGAACCGATAAAATCAAGGTGGCTTGAAGCCATACCTTTGTAGAGAGCTCTAGACACTACCAACAAGTCTAATCACATACTCATTGAAACATATTTTCTTGGTTGTTCCCCCTTCTTTAATTGTTGAACCTAAATTAGAAGAATTGAAATGGCTTCTAGAAAATCTCCCATCTAGTTCTATATTCCTTTTTTCCTTATTTGTACTCACATTAGGCTATTGACAATTTTTTCCTAGATTGCATTAGCCGGCTCTCACTAGCAATAGCCCACTCCCTACAATCCACCTCTAGAATCCTCACACCTAGATGCTTCTTGCGAAGAGTCTTAGAACAAGAAACATTATTGATAATTTATATAGAGTTAGTCCTAATCGAAGAGGGGAAAATCTCCTTGCCTCTATTTGGCAAGGAAAACTCTTCAATAGTTAGAGGGTGACTAAGCTACTTTTTTTCCTTCTTTTCCTCTGGAAATTATGATTCCTTTTATTGTTCAAGCAAACATTAGTAGAGTGGCTTACTTTGAGGCACCTTTGGCACACAATTGAGGAATCACCATAAACAATCTATTGCACACAATATCCCAATTTAAAAGGCAAGGTGATTGAAGAAGGAAGCACCTTATCCCAAATCTCATTTATACAAAATATGGGAAACAATTATGTTTTTTTGGATTTGGTTACTACATCAAAAGTTATGATCTCAGGAAAAGAATTAGCAATACCCATCAAAACCTCTTCTCAATATTTGAATGGCAAGCTCGGGAGCCTAACCCAATTTGGGATCCTACTAATGCACTTCTTCTTAGGATCAAAACTTGATTTCCATTTTAAAAGTTAAAGCCCCAACTTAGAAAGAAACCATGGGCCATTTAATAGGGTCTAAACACAATTTTCATGGTTCAAAAAGGATAGAATCCATTAACCGAAGTTGAGATCTCAACTTGACCACATAGCATCCAATTTCTTTGAGCTCGATTTCAAATAGCATTAAGCTTAGCTCCTAAATTTTTTCCAATAAGAGAATTCTCCATCCTAAAGGATGACCTTTCTACAATTGAATCAAGAACCCTAAGAATCACGTTGTTGCCTTCCCCACCTAGCTCCAAAGACAAATATTGAGTAGGAATAGAGTAAGACTTACCTTTAACAACTTTACTTTAGGTTTTCTTCAAATGTAGCCCACTAATCATGTGTACAACATTAACAAGCTCATGAGATGCCACATGTCTATCCTTCTTTGCCTCCACATATTGAGTGCTAGAGTTACAAGGACCTTGCAACACAATTGCCACATCTTTAAGCCCATTCGACTTCAACATTTCCGAATCACTATGCACCTAACAACCAAAACATTCAACTACCAACAACACCTTTACTATCCTTGAAACATGAATCAGTCGACAATCCTTTTAAGTTTTCCAAGTGAAATCCTTTATTTTATCGTTTGGGTCTCAAAATCAACACTCACACTTCTAGAGGGATCTAACCACTTTAAGGTTGGGGATATGTCGGTTTTGAAGGTGGATAAACCTACTCATAAAAAAATGGGAGTGACAACATGCTAGTTGTTAAGAGTGGATAATATTTCCTCCACTTTAGGCTTAGCTAGATCTAGGAAGGTGTTCCTAAATGTAATCTTTAACAAGATTCAATCATAACTGAAGGTATACAAATAGGAAAACTTGTAGTAGCATACAATGTATGCCTATCCCCAAAATTTGTCACTAGGATAAGGACTAACCTATTGCTATAACCTCTATTAAGTTGATTGGGACATCATTGTAAGGATGCAATATGTGGGTATGTAGGACATGAATCTCTTAAGGTGAAATATTTCAAGGCTTCTTATAGAATGTTTCTCTAGATACAATCCTAAATTATGAAATTGTAACATATGAAAAATTAATCTAATATAAATTACTCAAACCTTTCGAGATTAATTCAAGTCACATATTACATTTAGGATGAATCAACAATTCCAAAGATTATTTTTATCATCCTTTTACAATTGCTTATAACTGAAAATGAAAATATATAATAACCTATTAAACAAAGCCAAATATCCAAATATAATGAATTGATGAAAATAAATCTCTACATAATGAAAATTACAAAGTTTATACAAAAGAAAAAAGTATTGATCATGAAGAATATTATGTAGCATTTGAGAAGTCTCAACCATGGACACCAATGTGTAGCATGACATCCTTGTGTTTTTTGACACAAACATGAAATAGACACATAACATTTATAATTTAGCCCTACACAAAAATAAAATCATGAACTTACAAAGTACGAGAAGTATTTTATACACTAAAAATGATAACAAATGTAACTTACTAAAATGAAAAATAAATAAAAAATAAGAAGTTTGGAGGATATGGCCGGAATACACTTATCTTCTTGAAGAAACACTCACACACACAAATAAAAAAGAAAAATGTTTTTGGTCTGGCTATTTAGGGGCTTGCCTTAGTCAAACCCCCATTTTGGTATTTATAACTCCATGACAACGAAGATATTTTAATAAGATTTGAAGAAATGCAAGTGTGATAACTTCAAAATAAAAATGTTATAAATTGTGATATAAATGATTTAATAATAATAAGTTAACACCTAAGATTATCAAATGCTAACATAAAATGATGTTAGAAGAAAGGGGAACAAAAAATGGAATGAAATCACCTTGAATCTTTAAAAAAAATCTCCAAGGTAAAATTTGTCGTCTCAATATTTTTTTCTCTACACAATCCTATGAATGTTGTGATAGAATATCCTCAAGAGAGAAGCATGCAAAGTGAATAATAGATTTTCATATCATCAAAACAAGGGAGATTCTTTGGAAGTTGTACAGTTGAACATGTATGAGAGAGCACATGAAAAATCCAACCTTATTTTTTTTCAAACTAGCAAGTTGAGTTAATTTTGTTCAACACAATTGTATGCAAGAGCATGATCATTATCACAACTAGCCCAATTTTTTTCAATTATTTCCTTGTGTTTGCAAATATTTCTCAATCCTTCAGCAATGGATCTTGAATTGAACAAGGATCTTGACTCATATAATTTAATATTGATTTAAGCCATTTCCACTTTGGCATTGTTAGAAGATAGATGATTTAAGCAAGAATATTTATTGATTGCAATAAGGAAATCCAATTTCCTTAATATTTCTCCTATAACATAATTTGATTACCTCTATAAACTATCTATAGAGTTCAAATAATACTAATTTATTGTTAGCATATCGAGGTAGCATATAGGGGATTTATCACAATAGAAAGAGGGAAATAGAATGAACCAACTACTCCATCTTTTGATTTTGTTCATTGCCTCCTTCAATAGCCTTTTTCCAAAATCACCCTCTAATAGATCGTGATTATATAAAAGATGAATGCATTATTAACTATTACAAAATTTTGAGCAATCAACTTCCTTTCTAGTTGAGGGTAGTATTCATATACTTTATGTTGTCCTTGGCCCACAAATGTAACTATTTTTAATCTTGAATTTTTTTTTCTTGTGGCAAGGGAATATACTAAATATGAGGTCCTATAAAAAAATTGTTACTACCACATTAGATAACTAAGGGCATCAATAATCATTGTAGCCTAAGCAATTAATTTTTTTCAGCCAAAATATTAGAAATGAATAGGTACATCCTAGGCAACAAATATCTAACTACTTCCCATCCCATGAATCTACATATAATTGATATGCGGTCATTTAATTCTTCAATGAAGTTACATCTAAATTATATTTTTGGTGATCTAGAGAGTGTGGCCTTAGGTTTTTGGAGTCAATTTTATTTAATCACTTCTTACCACTTATTTAAATTCTCATCAAAATACTATTGAGTTGAATCCATAGAGATTTTTATGTATGTTTCTAGTGTAAGTGTAGACATCTAAATTTGACCACTTATATTTAGTCAAATTTATCCTTTTCATCTAAATATCCTCTTGTTTGCATTAATTAAGTAATATTACCATTATTTAATTAATACTCCTAAATTCTTCTAAATCCCTAAGGTATTTAATTAAATAATTAAACACCTTACCCCTTTATCCCTTTCTTCCAAAGAATTAAATAAATAACCCACTTATTTAATTTCCTTTATGTCCTATCAACACTTAATCCTAATTCATCTCCTAATCCCATCAATCCATGATTATGAGGTGTCACATCCTCCAACTTTTACAAGTTGACCCTTAATCATCATTAGACACCTAACCCTCATCTAATCTGTCATTAACTAGTCTGATCAACTCCCTTTGGTCAACTCTTGTCACATCCCAATGAAATTTTTAATTCCAATTTATTCTTCCAACACCCTTTATGGAATTTTTAATTCCATTTACAATCCCCATGTACTTCCCATGTCCTTTCCAATGGAATTTTAAATTCCATTTGGCCAACCTTTGATCTCCACCCTTGATCTCTTGTCCTTGGCCAAGAATGAATCTTGACCATTCATTCATCTTTCCTTGGCTAAATGGCTAACACTTAAGCCATTTTGCAACCCTAATCACTATCATTCAGAATCATCCATCACATTCAAGTTCTCATCAACCCATCTCTTAAGTCTCTAATCTCCATAGCCATCTTGCATCCAAATCAAGCATTTACAATTCGTTATGTTGTCGGAATCGATCTAGGAGCACACACATCAAACAATCAACAGGGCCAACCAACCAATCAACTTGGACAAGGTAACATCGTTCATTTTCTTATGTTTTATTCAAGTTCAACTAGGCCTAATATGAGGCGTTGTTTGTGTTTTTTTCGTTTGCATTTCTTTTAGTTTTGCATTTTAGACTTAGTTAAAACACCTGCACACATTTCTAGCATGCTCAGTGGGACCCACGTCACGGGTTTGTTCTTTCACATCCTCTGTTGTTTGACTTTTGCAGGTTCAGATTGCAGTTACAGAGGCAAAATTTCCTAGAGGGGTGATCCAGGCTGCCCACAGAGGTGAATCTACTTGGAGGGGCGAACCTACCTCACTGCTTGGGTGAACCTGCTTCTTTGCAGGGGTGAACCTACTTGGAGGGGTGAATTTGCTTCCCAGTAGGGGCAAATCTACTTAGAGGGGCGAATCTGCTTGAATCTTCTTAGACAACCAATTTTGCACTTCAGAACAAGCGGAACTGCAACTGCAACTAGAGGGGTGAATCTTCCTTGATAGAGGGGAAAATCTACCTTAACAGATAGGCTAACCTGCTTCAACAGACAGGCAAGGTTGACTTTCTGGAGGGGTGAACTTGCACCACATAGAGGTGAACCCGAGGTGAATTTGAAACCCTAATTTTTTATTTTCTATGTTGTTTCGCTTCCATTTTCATAGACTAATTTGCTAACTCTTATGTTTGTGAGTGTCCTCGCTTTCCCCTAACTAGTTGTGCAGCTTGTCTTCATTTGTCCAAGATCGGTGGTTCCAAACTACTAATGCTTTATTGCAGGTCGATCGGTCTGAGACCCTTAAATAGATTGTATGTCATTTTTCATACTAGCTAGGCACACATAGCTCCAACTAGAGGGTCAATTAACTATTTTTCATGCTTGTGAGTGGGTTGTTGACGTATCCACTCCCCCTGTGCCACTTGGCGATCCTGGGTGATGAGAAATCACAACTCACTCATGTCTAATCGAGTCTTCCTAGGAGGCACTAGTGTGTCTAAGCTCTCCCCTTGTGCTACGTGCGAGCCTAGGGACCAACCAAAACGTCTAGTGTCTTCTTCCCTTAGCGGGACCTGCCTGGGATTTCATCACCCGGGGGATGATCTCAACTACGTGTTATCAACGAGGTATATAAAGGGGGAAGAGCGAAAGTTGTACCTCAATACAATCGCGTCCTGTTTGGCGGAGCGTCAAAGCTAGGGTGATAGCTAGATAAGACGTGAAGAGTTGGTCTGAGTTTCTAGTACCTCATTGGGGCTCTCAACTCATGCTTGTAATGAGATGGTGTTCATGGTTGTGCCCCACATACCGTGCGTATATCAGGGACTCACTAGATAGCCTTGTTCAGCCTAGGTAGACAACCTTTGCACTAGTTCTAGGATTGTGTTGCCTGGAGTGTCTTCTTTTCGGTTGAGTCAATCCAGCCTCTTGTCTATTGTTTGTTGTGTCTTTAGTCCTTTTTCATAGTCTTGGTCCATTCTGAGTCGTCTGCCTTCGCCTGTCTTTGCCCGTTCCCTAAGAACGAGTGAATTTGTACCCCTGTTGGGCGAATTTGCCAGTTGTTTTGGGCGAATCTTCCACTAGGGGTGATCCTGCTCAACTGCTTGGGAAAATATGCTTGCCCTGATGGGTGAATTTTCCTTTAGGGGTGAATCTGCCTTTACAGAGGGGAGAATCTACCTTTTCTTCTTCATCTCGGACCCCGTTCGGGTTCGTTTTGGTGTCCGTTTGGCCATTTTCTGCCTCGTTCTTCGTCTGAGTCCCTGTTTAGGTCCTTTTGGGTGTATCCATTTGTCAATTGGTGGTCCTATCCTCCATCCAAGTCTTCATTCAGGTCTATTTAGTAAAATATTTTCTTTTCGTTTGCTATCTCATTCTTCGTCTGAGGCCCCGTTCGAGTTCGTTTCAGTGTCCATTTCCTCTGTTTTCATCTTGTTGTTCATCAAAACCTATGTTCAAAACCATATAGATGTAGTTGTAATCCCATTAGGCATTCTTCAAAGTCCCCTTGCCAGTTCTTCACTCACACTTGCCCGTTCTTCCGTCACCTCTGCCCGTTCTTTAGTGTTTGTAGTTTTTTAGGCAAACCTATTAGCTATTTGGGTGAACTTGCAACTGTTCTTGGGTGAATCTTCTATCTTGGGTGATTCTATCTTTCTATTTGGGCGAATCTACTATCTTGGGTGATTCTGCCTTTTTGATTGGGCGAATCTACTGTCTTGGGTGATTCTGCCTTTTTGATTGGGCGAATCTCCTGTCTTAGGCGATTCCGCCTTTTTGATTGGGCGAATCTCCTGTCTTGGGTGATTTTGCCTTTCTGTTTGGGCGAATCTCCTATCTTGGGCGATTCTGCCTTTCTGTTTGGGTGAACTTGCAGCTGTTCTTGGGTGAATTTGTTGTCTAGGGCGAATCTACTTCTCTATTTGGGCGAACTTGCTCCTATGGGCAAATTTGCTTCTTTGCTTAGGCGAATTTGCTTCTTTGTTCGGGCGAATTTTCTCCACACAAGCAAATCTGCTCCCCATACAAAATCCAAAGAGTCAATCCTTCATGCCATAATTAGCCTACATCTTCCTCAGGCCAAAACCATAACCAATCATTTATCTTCTTTCTATTCATCCCCAAACCATCCAATTTTAAAAAAACCTAGGAATTTATTTACCCTATCTTGTTGGGGTCATAACTTTCTACTCGGTGCTCAAAATTCAGAACCGTTTACACCGTTGGAAAGGTCTCGAAGAGTACTAATTCAATCCCTAAAAGAGTGTGCCTTCAACAATCCAATTTTAGCGGCCAACACAAGTTTCAACCCCAAATTCCACTCCGAAGACCTCCGAAAATGCGATTTACTATGACAGAAAAAATTGAAAAAAATGAAAATTTAAATTTTCGGTTTTTCTCAAGCCTATCACCCCTAGACTGTTCTAGACCATAATTTGAGCTTTAATCCCATCATCCTAATTTTAGCTTTAATCTAATCCTAATATGAGCTTTCATCCAATCCAAATCTAAGCGTTAATCCAATCCCAATTTGAGCTTAACCTGAATCCCAATTTGAGCTTTTGGTACACCTATATCTTCTTCCGTCTTCTTCCAATCCATCCTATTTATCTTTTCATCATCTATTCTTTCCTTCTAATCATTTATTCCCATATTTTCCATCCGTATATGTTCCATCTAGCATCATGAACCCTTATCCTTCATTAGTGCAACCAAGAATAGTAGTCAAGGGGAATCCCAACTACGTTGATGATGATAACGAAAGTCTTTTTGATCAAGATGAGTATAATGTAGATCCCCTTGATGCTATTGTTACTAGCAAGCTTTTTCCAATCGCCTCCCAAAATCCAACCACTCCTCCAAACTATTCCCCCATGACTTCATTCGCATCTAATAACAGTCCTTATGCTACCCTTGACAAGGGATATCCAGTATCCTCACCATCCACATATTCCTCATGTCCTCCGCTACGTCTCTCTCTTATCCCACATCCACATCCTCTTTTGTTAATCCACCATCCCCATACTCCTATCCTTATCATCATCAACCATCACAATATCTCTACCTCAATCCCACATCCCAATCTTCCCATCCTAATCCAACCTTCACATCCCCCTATCCTAACCCCACATCTGCATCCTCCTATCCTAATCCACCATCCCAATCTTTCCATCCTAATCCTACATCTATGTCCTCCTATGCTAATCCACCACCCACATCCTCTTATATTAATCCCACATCCACATCTTCCTATCCTAATCCAACATCCACATCCTCCTACACAAATCCACCATCCATGTCCTCTTATCCTAATCCACCATCCCAATATCCTACTATAATCAACCATCCCAATCTCCCCAACCTAATCTAGCATCCACATCCTCCTGCATCACTCCCCCTTTCAGTGCATTTTATTTCAATCCTCCACCTACTCCTACTCCTCCATCCAATCCCATCCACTCATCTAATCCTAATCCACCAATCCCTAATCCTAGTCCTTCGACCATCCCCAATCCTCCATCCAATCCCATCCACTCATCTAATCCTAATCCACTGATCCCTAATCCTCCATCCATTCCCATCCCCTCATCTAATCCAAACCCACCAATTCCTAATCCTAGTCCTCCAATCATCCCTAATTCTCCATCCATTCCCATCACCCCACCTGAACCTACAATGCCCAAAGATCTCCTTCCAAATGTCGTCCAAGGACTCATGACAAAAGAGACATCCCCAAGTCCACATCTTGATGTTGTGGAACCATGCCCTACCGCTCCATCATGTACGGTCACTAGTGATGAAGCCCTCCTACATCCTACACCTATCACTCCTATTATCGCTCGTAGCACCATTGAACCCGTCAAACCCACTAAATCCATTGAATCACCATCTTCTACTCCGAGAACCACTAAAACCCGCGAAGACACCCAAATCCAATCCGCTCCCTCTAGCCCTTATCTCGTTAAAGTCCAATCCCATGACCTTCATGAATCCTCTATCCTTTCATCGCCCCCATTTGAGGAGCCCCTCCAACACTCCTCCATCATCATGCCTCCCACACTAGATGAGTCATGCCAAGAGATTGATCCAAAGCTTGCCAACATCTCCCCTCCTCCAAATCAAGATCTTGCCATCCTATCTACTCCACCCCAAGATCTTAGTTTCCCATTCATTCCATCCCAAGATCCCTATCCTCCATCAAGTCATGATCTTACCACCCCATCCACCCCATCTCAAGATCACACTATCTCATCCACTCCATCCCATGATCCTCTTGTCATTCCAGATCCAATCACTCCCTCCCATGAGCCCTTATCACCTACTGTCACCAATCCAAATCCTATCATGCCATCTAATTCCTCTCCTGATCCCTTATTGCTCACTGCTCTAGACCAAGATTCTACCATCCCACCATCTCCATCTCATGGTTCTTCATCGCCACCTAGTCCTACCATCCCAACACCACTTTTATATCACCCTGGTAACATTGCACTCATCCATGGTGGTCTTCTTGCAAAAGAAAAACAAAGTATATGCACCACCCTTCCTCCTCCACCTGCTAATGAACTCACATCATTCTTCCAAAAGAATACACACCCTACCATAGATCACATGCTCAAGAACATGAACTATCAAGGAAAAGGTTTAGGCCTTCATGAGCAAGGTACTTTAGAGCCCATCCAAGTCAAAGAACATCCAGGCACACAAGAATAACAATCCAAAAATGTTGGTACAACCTAAGTGAGCCTCTTCCAAAGGAATGAGAGGCACTTCCCATTGCTCTACCAAACCATTTGTCATCATCCCCCCTCCTCCATCATATTACCTCAAAACAACCGTTCATCTTCCTCCTTCATCCTCTAAATCCATTTTGGGTCCTTATGTCCCTCCATCCACCATCACTCATTCTCCATCTACTGCATCTATTTTGGGTCCTTACATACCTCCATCCACCATAACACATCCTCCATATAAAACATCCACTTTGGGCCCTTATATCCAAAAATCACCTCCTCTATCCCATCCATCACCTATCCCTAGCACACCTCATAAAATCCCTAACTTCATAACTCCTAATCAGGATCAACAAAGGCACCCCTCTATGCATGCTATCTCACATCCTCCACCCACGCATCATCATCAAAATCCTACCTCCATCACTCCATTTATGTCTCCTCCACATCGTCCATCGCCTTATACCCGTCCCATCGCTACTAAAAGTACTTTGGATGCCAAAGTAAAAATGCATAAATCCAAACATCCACATGCATCAAAAGCTCCTCATGTCCCCTTAAAAAGACATGTTGAAGAAAAGACAAATCAAATCCAAAATCCAAGTCCATCCGCAAGGCCATCAAGGCCCACTAAAGAAAAAATCAAAACCATGTGGATTCCCAAGAAAAAAGATGCAATGCTTTCAAATGAAAAAGCCATAACTATATCCAAATTTTCTAATCCAACTAGAAATCATTTGCATCCTCCATGTCCTAAATCTATTTTGGGTCCCTATGTCCCAAAATTCACTATCCCAACTCCTCCATTATCCCCACACTCTCCATCCACCACATGTGCCAATGTTGGTCTTGAACACCTTCCCCCATCACACATCCACTCCATCATTCCATCCATACAGTTTCCAACATCCCATCCACTACCCCCATATCTCCCCCATCAAAACCCTTTAATCCATCCTCTTGCATAATCCATCAATTTTAATAAGGTTGTACCAACATCCAATAGTCACTTTACACATGGTCTCTTTTCACCTCATATGGAACTTGATGCTTGAGTCCTTCGTCCAACCCCTTATCACATGTCTTTCGAATCCATTTATCCATATCCCTCTCTTCATCCATCTCCACCTGCTTACTAGCCAAAAAATCCAAAAAAAAAAA
Source organism: Sequoiadendron giganteum (assembly GCA_007115665.2). NCBI lineage: Eukaryota > Viridiplantae > Streptophyta > Pinopsida > Cupressales > Cupressaceae > Sequoiadendron > Sequoiadendron giganteum. The sequence goes on along the minus strand of CM021104.1, from coordinate 248,184,328 downwards.
AAAGTTCAAAAATACAAAAAAAGAGAGTAAAAAAAGTCAAACAATCAAAAAAATAAAATAAAATATTAAAGAGAAATAATTCGTCCAATGATGAAAAATTGGCAAACAAGCGCCTTGGATAAGTACCATGATAAAAACCTGGTAAACCAACATCATGCGTAAATCCCCCATTCGGTTTACTTCCACAATTGGGGGCACTTTCCATCTATGCTTCCCCTTCCTCCATCTCCTATGTCCACCTATCTTCCACATCCTACCCATCATATCCCATTTGTATCTAGTCCCTCCATCTTCCTTGCGATCTTGACCTAGATAGGGGAAAACATATATACATATTCTGGACACCTCTTGGCATACATTCCCCTCATCCATACACTATCCTATTCCTATCCCCATCCATCCACCTTCCTTATCCATGCATCCTATCCACATCCATCCACCTTCCTTATCCATGAATCCTATCCACATCCATCTACCTTATCCATGCATCCTATCCATATCCATTCAATCCTTTATTTCCCCATCCTTCTATCTTCCATCCCTCTTGCCTCGTCACACACGACATATCTAGAGTGGGGCATCTACTTATTTGTGACAGAGTCCTTGGCGACATCATCCATCCATCCCTCCAAGTAATCCTTTCCATCTCCCCATCCTGCCCATCCTTATCTCCCCACCCATTTATCCATCCATCCTTCTAAATCCGATTCCCTCTATCCACCTATCCTCGCATCTTCCTATCTCCCAATCTTTATCAATCCATCCATTTATCTCTATTTTCCTCCTATCTCATAATCCTTTGTTATTGGTATTTAGCTATAGGCTACTCCCATGAAATCCAATGCCATACATCTCACTATAATCATTCATATCCATTCCTCACATCTTCCTCATCCTCCCAATTCATCTTCTAACTATCCCATCCCTGAGCTTCGGGTAATCCACATCTTAGGCATATCAACCATCCCATCCTCACGATCTATTATGGATTATCATATCAGCTCCATCCTTTTATCCATTTATCATGGTCATCTCATCATCCTTTATCCACTATTTGTCTTTGGCCTTTTGTCGAATTACATTGCCCCTGTGCGTTCACGTAGGCAAGGTCGATCATTTGATCAGCCCCCAGGGCATTTGTCTATTTAGTCTTTGTCATCCATCATGGTCTACATCGTCCTCTTTCCTCTTTTATCCATGGTCAGTTGTCAATCTTTTGTTGAACTACGAGGGCTCTGCGCTTTCATGTAGGCAAGGCTAATATTTGATCAATCCTCGAGCCCCTAGTTCTTTAGGGTGTGTTTGTCTTGTCATCTTGTCATATTGTCGTGTTGTCAGGTATGTCCCTATCTCACTGGTCATTACAAACAAAGGTCATTAGTCTCATGAGGTTCAATCAATTTAATATATCTTGCGTCATATCGATCATCTACTTTAGTTTCCATCTTTGGTCTCAATAGGATGCCTCCTTCCTAACATACCTCATCAAGCCCATCCATCCCTTCGATCCTGTGGCAAAGGATGTTTAAAATTTGATTGTGATCTTTTGATGCTTTTGACATTTTGTTTATCATTTGAGATTCCTATCATACCTTGTTAGAGTTGCCATGATTCATCATATCATGGTGTGCTTTGATGGGTAAACATAAGGGCGTATCTTGATCTTTTCTCTGTTTTTGTCTTCTTGGTTGTCCCACATAGCACCCACCAAGATCCTTTTTGGTCTTGTGTTACACTGGGGCATCCTTTGTGTTTGTGGTTATCCCAACATCAAGCCCAACCAAAGCCCCTTGTGACTTTGGGATGTTGGACTAACATTTTGTTTGTTGTGTTAGTCTTATGCATGTGATACCATATCACCTTGGTTCCTCATACCCTGGTGTATAGTATCTCACACTATATCAAATTAAGTGCTCATTACATGGCAGCATAACGTGTTACAATTAACTCGCTTGATTTGGTTACTAACCCTTTCATCCTTCATCATTATCCCTCATCTATCTATCCTATCCATTTCCCTCATCTTCATCCTCATCATATCATAATCTTTTTAATCTGCTTAGGATAATAGAGATTTGTTATTCTAAGCATCTTTTCATCCATCCTCATCATTTCATCATCTTTTCAATCCGCTTAGGATAATAGAGATTTGTTATTCTAATCATCTTTCCCTCCATCATCTTCATTCATTTTAACAATCTCACATCTCCATCCAATCCTAATCCATTCAATCTAGCACAAATAATCTAATCACATCCTTGGTCTTGTTCCCAGCCTTGCTACAAGCCTTGACCCAATCATCATCATCATCATCATCATCATCGGGATGTATCCTTCCCTATCCTTTTGTGTTTTTTTGGGATGTATCCTTCCCTCGTCAACAACACTCTCGTCATGATCATTGAGATGTATCCTTCCCTATCCTTTTGTCTTGTTTTGGGATGTATCCTTCCCTCATCAACAACACTTTCATCATCATCATCGAGATGTATCCTTCCCTATCCTCGTGTTGTTTCGGGATATATCGTTCCCTCATCAACAACACTCCATCCATTATCAATCCATCCTGACTTGTAGCTTGATTGGGGCAACATCATATTTGTCCTTGAATCCATTCATGCTTTCTTTCTTCTCATCCTCTCTTATCCATCACTTGCATCATCTTCCCCACCTACCCTCGCATCCTCTCATCCATTTCGAGAGCACACCCGCATTCTCTTGAACTCACATGTCCTCTCGAGGGGGCATCCTCAATCCCTAATCTTCACCTTTACTCCCATAATCTTTCCTCTTAGTCACTCCTTTGAATGACTGGGGAATCTTTCCCAATCTAATCATCTTCTTGTTGGTGCTATCTTTTAATCTTCTTTGAAATGATGATACTTCATAACACCATCTTAATAATTTGACCATTTATATTTAGTCAAATTTATCCCTTTCATCTAAATATCCTCTTGTTTGCATTAATTAGGTAATATTACCATTATTTAATTAATACTCCTAAAGTCTTCTAAATCCCTAAGGTATTTAATTAAATAATTAAACACCTTACCCCTTTATCACTTTCTTCCAAGGAATTAAATAAATAACCCACTTATTTAATTCCCTTTATGTCCCATCAAAACTTAATCCTAATTCATCTCTTAATCCCATCAATCCATGATTAGGAGGTGTCACATCCTCCAATTTTTGCAAGTTGGCCCCTAATCATCATAGACACCTAACCCTCTTTTAATCTATCATTAACTAGTCTAATCAACCCCCTTTGGTCAACTCTTGTCACATCCCAATGGAATTTTTAATTCCAGTTTATTCTTCCAACACCCTTTATGGAGTTTTTAATTTCATTTACAATCCCCATGTACTTCCCATGTCCTTTCCAATGGAATTTTAAATTCCATTTATTCACCCAAGGCTTCCCAAGGAATATTTTATTCCTTTTGTCTTCCCCATGCCTATTAAAAAGGAATTTTTAATTCCTTTTGGCCAACCTTTGATCTCCACCCTTGATCTCTTGTCCTTGGCCAAGAATGAATCTTGACCATTCATTCATCTCTCCTTGGCTAAATGGCTAACACTTAGCCATTTTTCAACCCTAATCACTATCATTCAAAATCATCCATCACATTCAAGTTCTCATCAACCCATCTCTCAAGCCTCCAATCTCCATGGCCATCTTGCATCCAAATCAAGCATTTACAAGTTGTTATGCTGCCATAATCGATCTAGGAGCACACACATCAAAAAACCAATAGGGCCAACCAACCAATCAACTTGGACAAGGTAACATCGTTCTTTTTCTTGTGTTTTGTTCAAGTTCAACTAGGCCTAATATGAGGTGTTGTTTGTGTTTTCTTCGTTTGCATTTCTTTTAGTTTTGCATTTTAGACTTAGTTAAAACACCTGCACACAATAAGTAAACCAAATATATCCTCTATATATTGGGGTTGAAGTAATAAGAATGCATTACCATTCACATCCTTAATTTCTCTTTGGTTTTGGTCATAATGTTGTGCACATGTCATAACCAAATTTGTTGATTGCACTATGAAAGGGAATCTTGCAACTTGTACGAAACCATTGGCCTTATGGTTCTTAGTTTTTGGTCATTTTTCCCACATTAATAATCATCCTTGCATGAAGATATTCTAGGCCTACATGTCCAATATCTATATCTATAATTCTACCAATGTTTGCCAATAATTTTGAAGGAAGCACAAGCTCTTTGAACTCATACTTCATTTTGAATGAAGAGGTCATACCTAATGAGAATATACCTAAAAATAGTTAAAATTTGATTTTCATATTTTACCAATATACAATTAATTCATAATACAATTGATTACTATTAATTTATATTATTTACATGATTCTGAATGTTTAAAATTTCCAAAATTTCAAATTCTAGGAGTTGAAACCTTCAAAATGATTATTTTTTTGTTTTGTTCCATTTCAAGCTCTGGGTCTAGTTTGCATGTTGCATTATGAGTTTCAGACATGTTTGTTTTATATAGTTAAGTTGCAAATGAGGTGTAAGTGTTAGTTAGAGTTTGGGCATGGTTTGTATTTTACAACTTCTTGCAAGCTACAAAGTCATTTAAACTTCTAGTTTGCAAGAAAAAATTGAAGTCTAGTAGTTTGAAAGTAATTTTCGTATTGTAAAAATAATTAGGCTTTTGAATTGCAACTAGACTTTCAACTCTATTTATAGTTTACAACTAATATTAAAATTATAAAAAATGATTAGGCTTTTGAATTGCAATCAAACCTCAAACTCTAGTTGTGTTTTGCAACTAGTTTATAAATTCAAAAAATGATTGGTCTTCTTAATTGAAACTAGAATTTAGACTTTGGTTGTAGCTTGTAAAAAATTTACAAATTCTAAACAATAAAATATTTTGGGAGGAAGTTCATAGTAGGTTTGTATCTTGCATGATTTTTATAAATTATAAAATATAAAGTGACTGTAGAGTCTAGGGTTTAGTTTTGGGGGTGGTTTTAAAAAAACTATCCGCATGTTTTGAGGAATTAATGCAACTTACAATTGTAGAGTTAAAATGGTTTGGGGATTTACATCTCTCTTACACTTTATAACACAAAACTTTATTAAATTTGCAGAAATTAAAATAAAATGACCCCTTCAACACCTTAGTGATCTATGACTCTAACAATGCATTTCAACAAACGAAAACATGTAATGATAGAGAAAGTTAAATGGTATCCAAGATTTAATGGGAAAAAGGAAAATCTTAAGACTGAGCATGAGGATCCCCAAATTTTAAATTTTAGGGGCATGCTTTAATAAGTCACAACAAAATTATTGCAAGAAAAAAGCCTCCAAAGCACACTCAATTTATCATTCAATAGTAAAAGAGTACATTTCTCTAAAAAGAGATTAAGGATATATTCAACCAACTAGCTTCATGAAGTCTAGTTGGTTGAATATGTCCTCAAACTTCAATCTAATGAGGATAGAATGCTCAAACATCTCAATTATGTTATGCTTTTTGAGTAGCATGTGTTCCAATTCTTCAATCACAATGAAAATATGAAAGTACATCTTGAGATCATCTCTTTGACCATAGTCCCCTCACTTTTAAGGTGGAATAAATTTCTATTTTGATGAAAATTTGATGCATGCAATTTTTCTTTAACACATCACCTCGACTCATTAGAGGATTATCCACATCATTTCCAGGGTGTAGAACTTGAAGCCATGCCCACCCTTTATGTCTGGTTATATTGATTGGTGGAATTATTTAATTTTTCATTCCATCACCTTCATATTAAGGCTTGGAAAAAAAATTAACCATGTCTACAAGAAATCCCAAACTATTACTAAGGACTTTGCCTATGTCACTATAGTGCATGAAGTCAATCCCTTTTTAATGTGCTCCTACACAATTGATTGTTTTGCTTGCAATACATTATCAAGATTGTTGACATATCACACCAAATGGTTTTAAACCAAATCTCATCTCTATTTGTTTAACATAGAAGATAAAATCTTGAAGGAATTTTCCAAATCCCTATGTGGCAAATAAGGCTATTCTCGTATTAATGAAATCAAGACTACTATTGGGAGGCTTTATTTTCTAGATAATATCTATTGTAACTTTTTGAAACTATATAGTCTAGTTTTTCAATTGCATAATGAGTCATAAGGAGTCTCATTTTGTTATTCAACGATTCTTGTGGGTGGTGCTTACTTGGCTCAATCACATGACTAGCATTGTCTATGACTCTCAACTCATTTTGGAGGACTTGCATGGTGCAGTAATGCTATGGATAATGATAAGACACTATTCTTGGGATGAATTTCCCTAAAAAATTTACAAGGCCACTTGGTACTTCATGAGATTTGACCTACTTTAGGTTTATAAGGATGTAGTACATAACCATTCACCGGATTCTTTAACCAATTATAGTTGTAGGGTTTAAGAATTAAACCTAAGAACTCAATTCAAAGCCTTAGGAAATCAAATCAATGACTACCATTTAAATTTCTGTACTAAATTTAAGATTAAAATAAATAGGTGAATTGAAATTGGCACTCATTGCCTTCTCATTCCCTAATTAAGGAAAAATACAATTATCTACATCCTATTGGATAAATGAGCTACAATGACAATTGCTCAAGACGGGTTGAGTTAAATCTAAAGAAGAGAGAAGATAACTCAACATATAGAGATAGTGGTCTCACCTAATGAGGTAGATGTAGCATCTAATTACCATCAACCAAGGATGACATGTGTCCTTATTAGCTATCTAGTTATATATCACTCTAAAGGTGGAATGAAGGGTAACAAGATGAAAATATCTATAAAATTTTCATATGTTCCCATGCTTATGTCAAAATGTGATTGAATATGATTAGTAGAGATATGTACAAATTCAAGATGTGTCATCAGGAAAACATGTAGAGGTGAAGGATTTTTAAGAGGGTTTATATGTACCCTCTTTACATAAAAATAAGGTGATGAAGCTTTAAGATAGATAATATCAAAGAGGAGAATAAGTTCCTTGCTAGTGTCATTAAGATCTCAAAGATGAGATTTTATAAATTGACATGAGATGTCTACTAATTTTGTATTCAAATGAAGTGAATCTTGTAGACATATATGAACCTACTAAATAGAGTCATGTAAAAAGCATTCAAATAAGTTGTGCTCTCTGTAGAAGTAGAAGGAAGAAAATCTATATGTTGTCTTTGTAATATTAGCTTGTGTACAATTATCCAAGGAAACATCACAAATGAATGAAGGTTCAAATATATCTCCAAAAAACTACTTGGTTATGGTCCAAGTAGCAAATGGGCACTTAGTGTGCTTTATGTGGTGTAATATCTCCTAAAAAATAGTAAGACATATTAGCCCATAGTTTGTCATTATTTTTGTACCATACAACCTTCTATAGAGAGTCACTTGGTTTAGAAACAAGTCCAAGGAGATAGGTACAAGGTCCTATTATGTGTAGTGATTCTTAATCCATTCTCACCCGACAAATATACATGTTCCTTTGATTTAAAGTGAAAATAAAATTTATGATGTTATAATTATAAAATATAATGGAAATCCCTTAGATCCGAGACTTTATATTTGTTCATTCATACATAATTTTGTTTAATATCATTTTGCATCTTTTACATTATAAATTATTTATGATACAAGAAAAGTACCAAGAATTGAATCCACTAAATTGATTTGGAATAGGAATGACCAAGAGTCACCAATGCGAAGTTAAAAAAAGCGCACTTGCAAAAACATGACATATAAAAAGGAATATATATATACATACGAGCCTAAATGAACCTCTAGAAGTTCTAGAACTAAGAGTTGCTTAGCAAGAATATGATAAACCTACAATTTTGGAGAAAGAGGGCATAAATCCCAAAAACTAATATGACCATTACATAGGTATCAAAAACATAGCCAAAAATATTTTTTAAATGACATTGATTTAATTCTAGATGAGAGTCCTTTGGAGTTTGGGTGTTGAAATGTAAAGGCAAACCCTGCCACCAAGAATTTTTCAAGCAGGTGATAATCTCAACATATTGAATGAGTGCAAACTATATTATGTGATGAATTGGAATGACATAAAGTGCTAAAGGGTATATTGACTAGGTTGATCATATGATGACATTTCAAATAGTGTGGTGATTTGTATGGTAATGTGGATTAATTAGACAAGTGATATGTCAAGGTCCATACAGTCTTATGCTAACTAAGCATGTTAAGCATTTGCATGTGGCAACTAGCATTTGGTTCACATGTTGCATAAGGTGACATGGAGCATAGTAGGTGTTCACGTATGGTATGCATGAATAAGTGTTAGTGTGGTAGTGTTACAATGAAACTATTCTAGTTATATGCCATGTGGCAAGCACTACTCTTGTGTCAAGGTTTCTTTGAAGATTTCCTACATTGCCAAGGAATATTCCTTAATAGGTAGTGACTTGTGCTCTAGCTACACCCTTATGGCACATTGAAAGTGATAATAGTGGGGGTGATTATTGGGTGGTGTGGTGTTGACACTCATGTGTTGTACCAAAAAATGTATTTTTATTGAAATGTGTGTAGTTCATATACCCAAATTGCAAAAAATTGACCTTGGGTAGAAGTGTTTGATTCAAATGAATTGATAGATGTTTCCTTTATTTTTTTCCTCTAAGCGTGCAATGAAAAACTTTATTCATTGTAGCATAACTACAAAAATAAGTTATCTATAAAAATCACAAATAGTCTACAATCTTGAAACTTTGATAGCTTGACCTCCAATTATCTAATTTGGATAAACTAAAAGATATGACAATAACACCTATATTAAATTCATTCCCAAAACTAAAGATTCTAACTTATCACCAATTGATCCCTAAATTAAATATAATAACATATATACACCAAAATAATATGACAATAACACCTATATTAAATTCATTCCCAAAACTGAAGATTTTTAACTTATCACCAATTGATCTCTAAACTAAATATAATAACATATATACAACAAAATAATATGACAATAACACCTATATTAAATTCATTCCCAAAACTGAAGATTTCTAACTTATCACCAATTGATCGTCCATCACTATGTTGAATGTCTCATATACAATTACCTTTGCTCTACATATTCATTGACCTCTTGTCTTCTACCTATCATACAACCAAAACAAACAAGGTTCATAAAAAGCCATTATATTTTAAACAATATCATTGTCATTAAGAAAGGGATGAAATAGACGTTGCCTTGGGAAGCCCAAATTACCAGTTGACTGAGTACACCTCCAACGATCTATTACTATATAGATTAGTAACTAGACCTCATCTTTGTTATCTGATCAATCGATGTATCCCACAATATCTATGGCGGCCTACAGGCAGGCCTGTGCAGCTGCAAGAACTGCTAAGCCTCAACAACAGAGCCCACTTCTATTCCCACCGCCTGATCTCTACTCTGCCTATCTCTTACTTGAGGGGGACGAAGATTATGAGAGTGATGTCTCTGCATCTGCTTTCTGCTGTGGAGGATTCTCCAATATGAGAGAACTGCCATTTCCCCAAGACAAATGCTTAACAATCGAATACGGCGAGGAATCGGATAGAGTGTATTTTATTCCTGTTTTGGGTCAACCCATCTCCTCCCATTGCTACTATGTCGTGCGAGCTGAGGGCGAGCACAAGGGGTAAGAAATTGTAGTATATCTTCATCAATATTGATCTTACATAATATGTGGGGCTTAAATTTAATGGTTGTATTGTTAGTTGGGTTTGAATAGTCTTAACATCTTTTAATAATTTTATTAGCCATATTAATTCTTTCATGGCTTGGCAAGCAGTTAGGTATTTTGAGTCTGCACCAGAAGGAGAAACCATTAATTGTTTCTTTCTTCTCCATGAAACTACACGTCCACTTAATATAAAGTAGTATCATGACATTGATGTTTAGTCATCAATATTTCATGCCCAATCTACATCATAATATCCAATCAACTTCAAAATTCTTTTGAATTCCCATTAAATGCATAGTAATTCCTTGAAGACATCTAAATTTTTTTTGATAGTTATTTAATGGTGAGGTTCAGGATGGATTGAAAAAATAAATCGTTGTATTTACAACTAGTGCAATGTTGAGTCTATTGAATCTCAAAAAATAATAATTTTCATTGTAGCTATTCATCTCAAATTACATTACTTGTTTAAAATTAAACAAATCTAAAATTTCCAAAACCGTCATGCTTATAATAATAGCATTATCAACACATAAAACTAAAATTACAAGAAGTTCACTAAACATTTGAATCCATATTACTATGAACACATCCTTCATTTTAGAAGAATCCATCAAAGCATTCATACCATGATCTTAAGATTATTTTAGTCTATACAATATCTTATTTAATTTGCAAACCATGATCTTAAGATTATTTTAGTCTATACAATATCTTATTTAATTTGCAAACTAACTATTCTTTTCCTTCTTGTATGCAACCTTTAGTTTGTTCCATATCAACTTCCTCATTTAAAAGCCCATTTAAAAATGTTGTTTTTATATTACTTGATGCACATGAAAATCTAAGGGTGGTGTGATTGCTAAGAAAAGCTTTGGTGGATGTTATTTCAACAATATGTGAGTTACCAAGTCTAATTTTTTAATCAACGATCAATATTCAATATCCTTACAAGCCTCGAATATGCTACATGATCAATATTCAATATCCATACAAGCCTCCAATATGCTACATGATCACTCTTAATTACTTCTTGTAAACGAAGTTGTTCATTGACTTCAACATGGAGATCACATGATTTGTGTGCCTCTTGTTTGTGACTTCTTTGCTCTTATTAACCTTCTAAAATATGGTTGTTCTTGTACAAGCTCTATATGTTGTATACCTATATAGTTGTAATGCTCTTATTAGTCTTTCTAATGTAGAATCCTCATGCTCAAATTCTTCACTACATTTACAATAAAAAATAAATGTGTAGTTGTCATATTCTTTATTCAACTGGTTTATGCAAAATTAAACCTTTGACATATATTCTTATTAAAAAGTTTCATGCTATGTGATTATAAAGTATGCATGATTTTTAATTCAATCTAAAGGAAACTGTTGCGTTTTTGCTTCTTGTTATATAATTTTTTTTGTCCTTCATTTGATAGGTGTATATATGATAGGATACTAAAGATTACATTATTAATTCATATTAAGCACCAAATTAAATATTCATAGGACCACCAGCCCCACAAATTACAAACAGCTACATAAAAACTTGCCCTAAGAATCTTCTATTTCATAATGCTATTAGATTTTTTATTTATATAACAGAATCCCCTTATCAGAAAAATGACTGCAACATCTCTCACTAAGTATTTTGCACCAGCTAATCCAGGATCGCCTCATGACAACCCATCAAAGTTCAACTTGACTCTTGACTCCGGTGATTTCCAACATTGATTTCTTCCTGACTTTTTATTTACCCCTCTTCCATGAACAAGAATTTTGTTTACTTTACATTAAACCAACCGTGCCAATTTAGTGAGTGCCTTTGTTGTAGGTAATTCATCAATAGCTACTTTTATGTGGTTTATGGGAAATGTTTTCTTCTGTAGGTTTTTTAACAATATATGCAATTGAAGTAGCTATATTTATAGATTAACCTATTGTTTAATGCACTGAATCTATATTTGTGGGTGTTTAACAATCATATGAGTGACTAGCTAATTGTATGTTCATGGTGTGGACAGATTAGTGGAAACATGCTCTACTGAAGAAGAGATGGAGACAATTTGTTATTCTAGATCTGTGAAAGACATTCATCCCAGATCTTTGCAGCCCGCTAACTCATATCAACATATGCAGATAGTCTCCTCGAAGAAGTCTGAATTCACATCAAAGTGCATAGCTTCTGATGGTTTCCCTCCTAAATTCCTGCGTACGAAGACTTGGAATACGGCAGCCAAAGACATGCGTGGTAATCATGGCAGACTTGCTCATGTTAGAGGGGAAAATACTGACCTGAGAGCACAACTTTCCTCCTTCGATTTCTCTTTGTTACAGAGAAGCCCCCCTATTGTTATAGTTGGGGAGTGGTATTGCCCCTTTATCTTTATCAATGAATTGGGTACTAGATTACAGGATCCTAAGATCCAGCTCATGGAGTGTCCCTTCTACAAGATGGTTCTAGAAAAGTTTTGGGAAGAAATATATTCTACTCAGTGTATGACAGGAAAAGATGTTGATGTGGAGAAAACCTTAACAGTGGAAGAAGGGCTATTGTTTGGAAAAGAGGTAACTGAGGAAATTAGAGGTAATGATGGAAGTGTTTTGTTTAAAGGTTTGGGGAGGCAATCGAGACAGGCTACTGGTGTGAAACTTAGCTGGCCCATCATTGCCAAAATGAGGGCAGATCAAGATATATATGGATTAGAACAAGGAGGAGGAGGAGATGTAAGGGTTAATAAATCATTTAGTGGCACTGGGATGGAAGGAAAATTTGCTTGTTATGTTGCAGTGGAAAGATATGTATTGAAAAGAATGGATGGAAGCATTGCACGCACTTATTCATTCAGAAATTCAAACCAAATACAGGGGAAGTGGGAAGTCTGAGGATCAAGTCATAATTGTTTTCATATTTTCTATTTTATTTGTAGGGAGATGCATTCCTTTATTCCAAGGAATTATATCATTTCCTCAAATCTTTCTTCCCTAAGAAGAAAGAGAACATCTAACATATGATTGATAGTTTTTTCGCCGAAGTAAATTGAATTGTCTTAATTTATACTCATAAACTTGTCTTTCATAACAGTGATTTCTCTTCTTTTAGTGATTCAGTACGTATTTGATATTCTTTACAAATTAGGATATTTTTAGACAGTGATGACAAGAAGCATAAAGTCTCAAAACTTAGAATTTATATAGGACATATACATTATGATAGAAGCACTTATATTACAGATTTTTTCACAATTAATTTAACTTTAGATTCTTTAGCTTTTGTATGGTGTATATTTTTATCTAAAGATTTGTCATACTTACTATACTAGATTTTTTCCAAATAATTTGATTATTGTTTCTTTGAGCTGCAAGTTTAATACTTCCAAAATCATTTGATGCTCCTCTGCCATGGTTCAATTAAGAACATAAATGTAAGGGTCCTCTGATTTAGAGCAGGATGTAAATTCCTTAGCATTAAGGGACCTGTCACTTGGAATCTAGAGTTGTGTGTTTGCCTGTAACTACTAGATTTAACAAAATAAAAAGAGGGAGTCAAAATGTAACAAAAAAACCATGAAAAAAAAAGTAGAAAATGATGTGGATTTGAATTTAGAAGAGTGGCTCAGAAATGTGAAGAAAAGCTAAAAGATTTAAACTTGTGTGTTTAAGAACCATCTAGAGTCAGCTTCCATTAGTTGGTAACAGGAACCATAGCAGACTCGTGATAGCTTAATTTTCCCCATTGTCAAGATATTTAGGTTTAGCATTATTATTACTTATTTTCTATTACAGGATTGAAATTACTTTTCTTTTCAAAAAACATGTTAAAGATTCGAAATTTGGATGAGTAAAATTAGAAGACTAAATTAGTTTATAATAAGATGAAAAAACAAAATTTAACTGCAATTTTATTTTAGGAGGATATGAAGTTACAAAATATAGATGTCCAACATAATCTAACTGTAAAGAAAATAAATGTATTTTTAATAGTATAATTATTTAGATTAATATAATTAATCTAAATAATTAAGCACAATTAATTTAGATAAATAAGAGTTGGGTTGATAAATAAATTATAATAAATATGATTAAAAAATAGGTATTTAGTTTATTATTAAGGGTATGGTGTGAATTAAAACATGTTGTAGTAGTATTAAGATCAAATATTTGCTAAGCTCTTAAGTTTGTTGTCTTGTTGGATTGTTGTGCTTGAGAATTTGAATCATTAGAATTAATGAGGGCAAGTATGTGTCACATCCCTTGAAAGCACCCATCCTTGTTGTGGATATGTACATTGATTGAGTCATGAATGGCATGATTTAAGATCATGCATGTTGTGTAGTTCAATTAGAGAGTATTTCAATGTTGAACTCAAGTCTAGTGTCAATGGTGCATGTTAAGACCTTGGCTTGATGCTATTATGAGGGTAAACAATATTGTCTTCTAGTTTGTTATAGATTTTCTAGTTTAGCCATCAATTTTAGCTAAGACCACCTAATAATCATTTTAAATATAATTAATCACTAATTATGAATTAATGTGACATCTTAAATAAATAAATAATATATAATTTATCTTGATTTTAAGATTTCTATAATGAAAACAAACTTAATAACTATTGATAGTTATCTATCTACCTCCCAAGTTCTAATAGGGGCATATTACTATTATAGCTAGATTATTTTGTTAAATGAAATAATATATATATATATATATATATATATATATATATATATATATATATATATATATATATATATAAGTTCTAATAAGTGTATATCATTATTATTGCTAAATTTTTGTGTTAAATGACATGTTAATAATTTAAAAGGGGCTTAACATTAGTTAAGGAATTTCATGATCCTAATTACTCCAAAGATATGGGTGGCAAGATCTAATAACAATGACACAATATAAGTTTGGTGGAGTAGGATAGAGGGTGATGCAAATCAATCCATCCAATATCATTGATCCTTTTCGAGTAGAGGGAAGGAATGTTGATGAGGGTGTGTATGCTCGAATCCCCGATTTAAAAATTAGCTTAAACATAGCAAGGATGGAATGTAGCCATGGTACCTAGGAAAAGGATTCTAGAATTGGAGAGGGATGATGTTGATGATTGGTAATAATATTCTTATGTGCCACCTTATAGGTACACTCTTCACATTGTCGAATAACATTAATGACCTATCTTGAAGCTTAGAAATTTTGTAGATTTTTTTAATAATAATTTTTTATGATGGTTACACTTGTATCCCATGATTTAAAGAACCAGTAACATATTGTCCACTCCTGTAATGTAATCTATGGGATTATTTTATAATTATTTTTTATTTTTAATTATAATGGAATTGTTTCTAGTTAGATGCTCCCTACTATTATAATACATACACAAAAATATTCATTTATAATTTTAGAGATATGTACCTTGCGACCTTAAGTGTGATACTATTGGTGACAACTAAAAAGTGATTTATCTTCCATAAGAATAGAAGGTACTTCAGAACAAATTCACTTCTTCTATTGTAAACATTAAATAGACCCATTATAAAGACATAATAACTTAGAAATGCATGTTTTCTTATAACCATAACATTGTCAAATACATATTTGCATGAGATGAAGAATTAAAATTCATCATTCTAAATTCTTTCCAAAAAATATTTTTCTTACCTTCATTGTATATAAATATGTGTTCTTATGATAACATTCTATTTTTAAATTAACTAAACAAAAAATATTAGCCACAACTCTAAGTCTCTGGATGTTATGAAATGAATCCCCAATTATAAAATTTTGACATGAATCAAGTACAAGAATTATCTTCAGGTTCCCTTTCTTATACCCCTTTTAGGTGTCAAGACTAGGTTTCCCTATTGCAATTCTAGCTCTAGTTTCTATGGTCATCTCAATTAATGCACTTATTTCTTATTAATAGTCAATATAGGGTAGGGAAATGTCTAAAGGTATGCATGATGAATTCAAAAGTTCTATAGGATAGGTGAATATATTTGGTTTTAATTTTTCATCTACAAGGGGGAAATGCATATAACATGCTTCAAGATGCAATTGGTGATTTTTATGAGCTTGTATAGACTTTCTAGGTGTATGTGGTCTCCACTAATTACATTAAAGTAGAAAACCCAAATTGCAAATATTTCCCTAATCTATGAGATCTTTCTTCCTCTAGCCCTCCTCAACAATCACTCCTTGTGCTCCCAATACATGTAAAATGCCCTCTATAAGGCACATCCATTCTTTAATTTTTCATTGTCTTCTTGATTATGATTCTAAGCCTTATCATATTTTAAGACCTACATACCTACTTATTGGATAGTTGATCTATGCATATATATATATTGGAATGAATTTAATCATGTATAATTTTATCCCCAGATTCTATTTATTGATTATAGATGATTATGGTTGAGATCTAGGCTAGGCCATTGCGATGCCATTTGGGATCCTTGTATGAATTTTTTTATGTTAATTTTGAGACCAATGATGTTTTTTCTATTGAAATATCTACCATATTTTAGATTTTGTACTATATTGATTTAGAGGTGAAATGTTGTGACAATGTTCTTGATCAATAAAATTACATGAGTCTATGGTATGATTATTGCATTGAGTAATTTGTTAAGTGTTGTTTCATGTAATTAAGAAGTTTTTATATCTATAATATAACATGTGTATGCATATGATCATATGGAAAGTATTAGTCTAATGGGCATAGTATGCTTTAACCATTATAAATTACAAGATGATATTTAAATGTGTGCATCGAGTGTTTAGGATTTAAAAAGGATGGTGAACAAGTGACACTATGAGAATAATACCATGGATCACCTACTTTATCACTCCACCTTTTGGAATAATAAGACCATACATGTTTACTACAAATATTATCATATCAATTTGGTTGTGTGGGACCCAATGAACTTATTTTGACATTATATTATCTCTTGGGTTATTTTCCTTAATATTTTATGATGTCATGAATGACATTCCCTGTAAGGGGTTAAATTCATGTGTGTATATGTTTAATTTGAATTTGAGTTGAATTCATAATTTATCTTTATTTGTTAAATAGCGTTCATTTTAATTATCTTTGTGCTGAATGGGTTGGGAATATTGTAGAATCTTCTAGGAGACCCTAGGCGACTTTTTCATCCTTGTGTGGTGAATTCTTGTCATTTATGTAGTCAATTTTGAAGGTGGGGTATTTCCTAGTTAACCTTGGGTGAATAATGGGAACCCATGTGGGTTCACAAGGGCTTCTTTAATATAATAATTTTCTTATAAGAATATTAATTATTTCCATAAGAGCATTCATTTGGTTGATTTTTCAAATTTGATATTGGTTTTTTTAGTTAAGGACATGTTGCATGTTTTATCTTCATTGGAGGAGAATAAATGGCATGCCTTAATCTTACTTAAACACTTATCCATGTCATGGAAGGGGAACTTCATTTTGGAATTCATCATTCCACTTGATATTTGAGAAATTTTAGGGAGAAAATTTGAAATGGAAAGGAAGAGAAGGAGAATTGTGAGATTTTTTATGATTTTGGAGAGCCCTCAAGGGTTTAGAATATGAATTCCATTATAAATATTTGGATAGGATTCATGATCTCTTTTATGTTTTGTGCCCAATACAAATAATTTTTCTCTGGTGACTGTGGGTAGAGCTTGTAGAGATCCATTGAAATATTTGAGAAGGTTCTCCTTTTTATGGTTTATGTTGGAGTTTGAGGATCTCAAATGGATTTCTTGATTGATTCTTAGATATTTTGGAAATTTTCAAAAAATAAAATTCTTTCAATCCCATAGTTTTGCATTGAAAGGGAAGGTATTTATTAGAAGCTTGAGAACTATTTGTGAGTTGTTTGGGCATTGTCATTGATGTCAAACCCTTGTATGAAGAGAGTGTTCGAATTTTGTTGGTGTTGATGATGTCAACCCTTAGAATTGGAGTTGTTGGAAGCATGAATTTGTTGGTATTGATGTCAACACAATGTTGTTGGTGTTGCCATTGATGTCCTACTTTAGTATAGTTGCAGAAGTTGTGTTTGATGAGATTGTTAGTAGCATGGATGTGTTGTGGTTAATAAGAAGTGTTGCAGATGATGTAAATGTGTTGCAAATATTTTATTAGTTTTGTTGATGTGGTTGGTTCGCTTGGTTTCCAAGTGCTTTTGAGAAAATTTGAATAAAAGAGAGTTCAATGTGACAAAGTGGTGTTCAGTGTTATGCTATGCATTTCTTCATGGTTGAAGATATGCTTATGTGGTTTGGATTTGATGACTAAAGGTGTTTAGAGGTTTTATATCCAGAGTTTTAGGTTTTGGATTGTTTTGTAAGTGAAGGATTTGTTTGAAAATATATCCATCTGGTGAAACAAGGTGTTTGGGAGAAATGAGATTGCTTCACATTTTTCTACAATAAAGGTTCTTGTCTTGTGGATTTGGGAATGTGATCATATTGTTTTTATCTACCTTTCCTTGAAGTTTTAGGTGTTGTGGTGTTTTGAAAGGTTGTTTGGTGTGTTGGATGTCTTCCCCAGTGTGTCTGATTGCACATAATAAATGTCTTCTTAAGTTTCAGGTGGTTGTAGTAGTAGTGGCGAATATTCTGATGATGTGGAATATTTTGAGATGTTTTGGAATGTTGTTGTGTGGTCTATGAGATGTTTCCAAAACTGGAGAGGCATTCTTGTGATTTCTTGTTAGTGTTAGTGCAAGTTTGTCCAACCTAGCATGTTAATGCTAATTGTGGTGGATGATTATTGTTTGTGGAAGTGTTGATAAGTGTGTTAGTGTAGATTTGATCCTAGTTAAGTTGTGGTGTGGTTTTCCTTCGCTTATTTATTCCTTGGAAGTGTTTGGTGTAATGTCCCCATTTTTAGCACTACACTTTCCAGTGATTGATAGCCTATCCCCAGATGCCTGTAGGCTAGCTAGAGGAAAAATTAGGGTTTCCAACTGCTTGGAAGTTTTTTTGGTGAATTCAAGGGCTTGCATGTTGGAGTTTTATAGTTTGGATTATGGATTCCTTCTAGGTTTTCAGAGAGCTTCGTAGTGGTGTGACATGCAACTACAACAAAGGAATTTTTCAAACTTACTATTTTTAGTAAGTTATGTCGCTTGCTTGGATTGTGGTTAAAATGAGTTTGGAACAACTTACTATTTTTAGCAGTATGTTATTTTTAGTAAGTTCTATTTTTAGTAGGGTTTTTGCAGTTCAGTTCAGTGGCTATATCTAGTAGGTCAGTTTGAGCAGTTTGGTCTCCAGCACCCTTGGTGCTATTTTTGGCAGTGTTTCAACAACTTTGTATTATGGCTATTTCTGGCAGGGTAGTATATTCAGTCGGTCTCCATCTTTTGAGGTGATTATTTTGGCAAGTTTGATATTTGATAAAAATAACATTTTAAGTGAATTTTTGGCTAAGGCTTGGATGACACCTAATTTGATGAAATAATGTTTAAGAGGAAAAATATTTCAAATGCTAAAGTGAACGACTTCATGAGGAGATAATATTTAAGTCCTTAATAAAGTATTTTTCACTTGATAATGTGGATGCCTAACTTAAGAAATATTGGCATTTTAATAAAGTCTTCTCTCCTTCATTTTGGATGCCATGACTAGGTGGCTTGGGAGTTGAAATGAAATGAAAATTGCAATTTGATGAAGGAGAATGTGAGTTTCAGTTTGGGTGCTCTAATCAAAGGGAAAAATAGTTTGAATTTGGTGAAAGTTTATAAATAAGAGTCTTGGTCTTCATTTGTATCTATCTATTTTCTTATCATAACGAAATGTCGCTGAAATGATTTTAGACACATTGCTTCGAGGAATACATACCTCCTAGATTATTAGTTTTGTACTTGAGAGATAGTACCTAGTTGTTTGAGACTGCTTCTTCATCCAAAGGTTTCAGATTGAGCTTCAATTTGGTTGTTTGATTGATATTTTTTATTTTGGAGTTACTGGTTTGTGCTTGGCTAAAGCACATTTTTGGTTGCATCTCACTGGGCAAATTTTCTATTATTCTAGGTATTAGCTCTATGGATTCTCCTTGCTAGGGCACCCCTTTGCTCATGGTTTCATAATTTTTGGTGGTGTCTTGATTTTTCTAGACAAGGTCACCCATTTTTGGAGGTTGCATTTTCTTTGTGGCTGCATTGGAAATCATGCATAAATAAACTCTTACTCTTTTGGAGGATTTTCTTGGTTTGGACTTGGTCTCCCATCTCCTAGCTTTCATCTACCTTTAGTTTCAGGTCAAACAAAGGAGTTTGGAGTAAGATACAAGCATTTTGGTGAGTTTGGTGCTTGTTGGTTAGGGTTCTTGTTCGCTACTATTTTATATCCGACCTAATATATTCTATATATTCTTGTTTTTCAAGTTGATTATCATGTGTTTGATGTTGGAGATGGTTGCCTAACAAATTTATGATCTATTTCCATGTATACCTCCTTCCTATTGTAGCTGAAGCTATATTTTGTAACGTTGAATCGGTAGTACTGATCAACTCTTTTAATTTCTACACTTCATTTTGTAATTCCCACTAATAATGGAAGAGACATGTCTCACCGTTTATTTTAATTATATCAGTTTACTTTTCTATACTACCCACTGAAAAACGGAAGGGGTCGACTAGCTGCCTAGACATTTATCTTCAATACTTTGTATTAAAATCTCACTGAATAAGCGGTCGAGTTGCATCTCACATATTTCTGATCAGTTGAGTCATCTTGCATGCTCATTTCTTGTAATACACTCCTGTTGAATAAGTGGTCAAGTTTGCATCTTATTTCATTTTGATCGGCTAAGCCGTCTCTCATTGCACTTTCTTGTAGTTTTTGTTTACAAGCTAACGATCCCCTTTCAATAGTATGCTCTCACCTTGCCCACTCTGGGAAATGGGTTGATCAAAAAGAGAAATGGTTCCTTTTAGTTGGTTTATGTTTTCTCTAACAATAACGGGTGAAACTGCTTGTGAAAAATTGAAAAAATTGTAAGGGGGTCATTTCATTTGGTGTCGACCTATTTGATGTTGCACGATTGAGGTGCATATGTTTCCTTAAGGCCAACCTAATTGAGATTGTTTTAGGTCACAAATGGTATAAATACAAGATGAGTTGTTGTGTGAATTATACAGAGTGTTTATGATTTGAAGGATGCAAAATTGATCAAATGTGGTGATCTAAGTGTGATATTTAATGCCTATGACTCCCAAATGTAGTGAGTAGAAGGTGTCTACATTTTAGTTTGTTGAATGAGTTTTTTATGCTTCAGTGGAATTATACCTTTGGCATGAGAGATGCATTGTTAGTAGTTCAAATTGGTAGTGAGCCACCCCTTCTTCTAGATAGTGAGTCCTTTGGCAGTGAGCCCTTCTTTCTTTTGGAAAATGAGCCCTTATTTCTTTTGGGAAATGAGCCCTTCATTAGTGAGCCTATTGTATTCGATGTTGCTATTAGTTTATATTGTGAGCTAATCCTCACAATGGTTTTTTCCCTTCATGGGTTTTCCACGTAAATCAAGTATTCTTATGCATTTGTATGTGTTTGCATTACTTTAAACATGTTTATATTCTATTAATGCATGATAAGGTTTTAATGGTTGTTAAGGGTTCAAAGGATAATAAAGATATGAATATTAATGAGGGTTTTGATGTTTTAATATACAACTGATTCACCCCCTCTTAGTTGTCCTATGCATCTAAAAACTAGTACAAAGCAAGTTTCCTTGGAAGAATCTTAACCGCTTGAGGTAGATCTTGATTGCACATAGGAATGAGACTCCCTTGTTTGATGGGATGAATTATGCATTCTAGAAAACCAAGATGGAAGGTTTCCTTATTTCCCCAAGGTTTGGATTTTGGAAGCCAATTGAATATGGATATACCATGCCCAGTAATGGTTCGACATCTGATGATGAGATCAAGGCATATGAGAATAATTCCAAAGCAACAAATTCCTTTTTGAGTGGTCTTGTTGATTTAGAGCTTGTGAAGGTTATTAGCTACAAATTTGCTAAAGAAATATAGAAGAAGCTAGAAAGTGTCTATGAAGGAGATGATAAGGTCAACAAGAAAAGATGTAGAATTTGAAGACCAAGTTTAAAACCCTAAGGATTTTAGAGGATGAAGATATTGTAGACTACATGCATAGAGTGGATGAAATGGCAATTCCATCAATGGCCTTGGTGGACAACTATTGAAAGATGAGGTGGTAAAGAAGGTATTAATAACTCTTCCTAAATCTTAGATTCATAAAGTTTCTACTATTGAAGAAGTTTAGGATTTAGATCATTATTCTAGAGATCAGTTGTTTGGTGCTTTAACTACTTTTGAATTGAGATATTTTTCGAAAAATAATTCAAGAAAAGAGACTCCTTTTAAATCTAGAAAAATAGAGAAGGATGATGGATCATATTTGGATGTTCTCTTGATGAGATAGAAGAAAATTTTGTTAGGAGACCAAAAAAAGGGGATTGGAAAATACAGAAGTAAGCTACCTTTCGAAAATTTTCAATTATGGAAAGATAGGTCATTATGCTTCAAGATGTCTAGCCAAAGTTTCAAATAAAAAATATAAGGATAATAAAGGTAAATTTTTCAAGAGAATTTATAATGTTAAAGAAGATGCTAACAAATTTGATGATGAATCCGACTACTTAAATGATGAAAATGATGAATGCTTGTTCACGGATCTAAATGTTGGAAATAATTCTACTGACTTTGAAAGATGCATGAAGGAAATTTCTTCAGAGATAGGTCACAACATCAAAGTAACTATTATGACCTATTTTCATGCAAGAGAGGAGAAAAATCATTGGATAATTGATAGTGGATGCTCAAATCATGACAGGTGATAAGAGTAATTTTTTTAAACTTGAGAAGTTTGGAGGTGGTTTTGTTAAGTTTGGTGATGATACATCTACTAAGATATGTGGAAAAGGTTCAATTAGTTTTGATGGAAAACAAATGATGTTATTTATAGCAAGGGTCTTCAACATAATCTTCTGAGTGTAGGAAATATGTGTAGTAAATGATATAATCTTATATTTCAAGATGGTGGTTGTGAAATCAGAAAAGGAAGCTCTGGAACTCTGGTTGCTGCAGGAATAAGGACAAATGGGAATGTTTACCAGCTCAAAGGTTTTAATGCTAAGTTTTTTACCAATCCAATAAATGAAAGTTAGCTAGATGGCATAGAAGAATGTGTCACATCAATTTTGATAGTCTAGTAAGGATTAGCTCTACTCAAGCTGTGAGAGATCTACCAAGAATTACAAAGCCTATCAATGCAGTTTGCTAGGAATGTTAGGTTGGGAAGGAAACAAGAAAGAGGTTCAATATCAAAGAATATTCTACCACAGGACCTTTGGAGTTGTTGCATATAGACCTATGTGGACCTACAAGAACAAGAATCTTTCAAGGTGACAGGCATTTCATGTTGTTAATTGATGATTACTCTAGAATGACTTGGGTAACCTTTCTTAAAGAAAAATCAAAAGCTCTAAACAAGTTTAAAGAATTTAAAGCTATGGTTGAGAATGAAATGAATATGAAAATCAAGTGCTTAAGGTCTGATAGAGGTGGAGAGTTCACCTACAATGAGTTTAACAATTTTGTGAAGATCATGGAATAAAGAGGCATTTGTTGGTTACACGGACTTAGTAGAATGGAGTTATGGAGAGAAAGATTATGACAGTTTAGGAAGCGACAAAGCTAATGATGAAGGAAGAAAATATACTAGATGTCTATTGGAGAGAAGCTATTCACACTGTAGTATAAATAATCAACAAAGTACAAGCAAGAGTAAAAAATTAAAAGGATCCCTATGAACTATGGTATGGAAGAACTCCTACTCTCAAATATTTCAAAGTGTTTGGAAGCAAATGTTATATTAGAAGTGATGAAAAAAACTTGGAAAGTTTGATGCAAGATTAGATGAAGGAATCTTCCTTGGATATTCTACAAGAAGAAAGGCTTACCGACACTACAACAAGAGGCCAGAGAAGATATTTGAAAGTGCAAGTGTCAAAGTAGATGAAGAACCACATAAAAGATCAATACTGGTAGAATTATATGAATCTGATAAGTATTCTTGCAGAGAAGAAGGAAAAGTAGAGGAAAAGGAAAAGGAGATGTAGGTTAAAGAGGAAAAATCTCCAGAAAGGATTCCTAAGACTCGTAAGCATGTGCAAAAGAATCATTTTTAAGATCATATAATTGGTGATAAGATTAGAGGCATGTTGACAAGAAAAAAAGCTGCTATAATAGAATAAATGTAAATTTATGTGTACTTTCCAAAGTAGAACCTAAGACAGTGATTGAAGCATGCAAGGATGAGAATTGGATCAAAGCTATGGAAGAAGGATTGATGCAGATTGAGAAGAATCAGACTTGGTGTAGTGTTGAAAAGTGCAACCCTTTACATTTTCACACTTGTTTGGGCCCTCCTAATTAAAATAAACTTAATAATGCCTTGATTTAGTGTTGTAAAATGTATCTCTTTACATTTTAACACTTATTTGGCCCCTCTTAATTAAATTGGACTTAATTGTGCTTTAATTTAGTGTTGTAAAGTATATCCCTTTACACTTTCACACTTATTTAGGCCTCCCTTAATTAGGGTTAGATGTTTGTAGGGTTAGATATTAGAGTAGGGATTTTGAGTGTGTTTGAAGAGTTGGCAAAGTACCTAGAGGCTGATGCAGTACATGTAGGGATCCATAATGAACTTGTTCAAAGATTTAGAGGAAGGATCTTAATAGACTTACACACAACTTGATCACTTAACTTACCAAGAAACACCATTTTTGATGTAGAGAGGGGTGGAAACCATTCAATACAACAAATCAATGAGAATCAATTAGATATTCAACTGAAAATCCCAACTTCTACCAAGCTTTCCCTTGTAGCATAGGTAACCCGGTTCAAGGGCCTTTTCACCAAGAATTTCAATAAAACTTGAAAAAATCAAGTATGATTAAGACACCCATTTGCAAGTTATAAAACATAGGTAAACCCTCGCAACAACTCCTTTGGACCAACATTGACTTCCAATAGACCCACCTTGGAAAAGGCTATTCAATTGGCCTAATTTACAAAGAGAGTACCTTTTAAACACTACATCTTCACTCAAAATCCTCAAACAATAGTAATTTATGTGTCAAAACCTCCAATTTATTGATTTGTTTCCAAGTCCAAGACCTCTAGACCCCTAATACACCAAACCCTCAATTTCAAGCAAAATACTTGGGGTTTTAATGAAACTCCTATCTCCCGGACCTGCCAGACCCACACAAAGCACCAAACACACTTACCAGACCTAGGACATGGTATATAATACATTACATGGACAGTCCTTCCCACATTTTGTAAAAACACCACTTGAAGCCCTAATTTTCACCATGAAAAGACCCTACTATAGTCCTAAAACATCATCCCAAACACCCAACCTTGACCCCACAACATTCTAAATAGGTTAGGCATGTATTTTAAAAGTTAGAGGACCCATTCCACAATTACAGTAGGCAGAAAAAAGTGTAATGGGTCGAATTACATAATGAAACCCCTCAATCCAAGAAACCCCTCAATCCAAGAACACTGTGAAAGTAGGTAGCACCAATAAAAACAATATAAATTTCGCTATACAAAAATTTAGAACCTCTAAATAGATGAAAATGAAAGCTAATTCATTAATACACAACATCCAACTAGTTTCATATCATCTTAGAGTCCGTATAGGCCGTACAACAACAAGAAAAGTGAGAGAAACCAATAAATTTCTAGAAAATAATGTTCTTCTTGATAAAAAATGGGGTAAAAATTAACCAACAACCTCTCCTTCGAGGTTATTAAACATATTTTGATTTCATTCCAACTCCCTCAAACTCTGCAACTTTTGCATCTTTTAGCAACTTTTCTGATCACATTTAGCCAAATTGCAAGCTATTACACAAGTGAACTCCCTTAGCTCCAAATACATTATAAAATGGTCTAATTGACCTTACTGAACACAATATACTCAACATTAACTAAAATCCTAGCATTTGATCATGCTCACTAAAGATGAGATTTTTGACAAAATTGAGCTTACAAGGTGCTCCTGCACCAGAGGCCTGGAACGTTGATTTTGAAGTTGTGTCTTTTGACTAGCATTATTGAACTTGAACTTTATAAAGGTTATGATGAACGATTCACAGATTAGAGTTTCTAGTAATATTGATTTTATTTCATTATGTTAGGAGTGACTATTGTATGAATACAATATTTTGAGCAATAGACTTACATATGGTGGGTTTTGTTAAAATCTTCCAGAGGTTTAGAATGGTAGTCTTCTTGAAAAGCATAGCTTGTTATTTATGGATGATCTTTGTTTTGTTTTAGATGTGAATTGGTCAGTTCAACATTGAATTGAGGTTTTTGAGATTGAAGATTGTTTGAAACTGATCTAATTATGATTTTTGAAGGTTTTGTCTCCCTGCTCTGCATCACAAACCTAGGGTATAAGTTGTTGCCACCTAAATGAAAACTAGAGACTCTTGTGTTTATTTTTCTCAAAACCAATTTTTTGATTGTCAACGAAGACATGGAGGATATGAATTCAAAGAAGGTTTTGTGATGCTATATCTTATAATTATTCACTATTTCTTTGGCAATGAGGTAACTTAGAAAGACAATAAGCATTCTCAATTGCACAAAATTTCCCATTTTTTATTTATTAGAAAGGTAAATGGTATGAATGAATGGAAAATTGCATTAACAACTATGTCAACTCACTTGAATTTATCTAAGCACATGTGATGAAGGTGAATTTTTTATGGAACAAAAAAATTAATGGACACTTGCATTAACATCGATGAAAGCTATTAGGTTTTCTAAATTAGATGAAAATAAAAGTTTTCCAAATTAGTTGAAAAAAGAATGAAATACAGTGAATTCCACTAGCCACATGCTGGAAATGGACTACTATAAGCAATGCAAATAGAATTTATAAGTAAATTTATGTTAAGTAAATGTCATGTTTTTAATTTTTTTGTTCTTCAAACTCATAAAAAATGAACTTTTTAATGCAAATCCCATCTAATTCAATGTTGAATTCTATGTTCAATTGTTATGATTAATAAAATCATTAAGGAAAATTAGTTTATATTGTCAAAAACAAACAAATATACTAAATATAAACATTTCAATATTACCAAATTGAATATATTACCTCAGATAATGTAAAATGATGTAGAAACTTCAAAATGTCTTCTTCTACGTTGTATACCATGCAAATTGGTGGTAAAAAGGTGATGGATCAAGCATAGATTGGTACAATATGAAGTCAACTGCATAAAAAAAGGCGTTTCTGACTCGGATAAAGCGCTTAACTAGACAAATACAGGAGAATGTGGGCCTGAATCATGGGGTCAATCCTTATTTTACCGTTTCAAGGTAAACCACATTTGGCACTCGACAAATATGTTGTTTTCAAAAGGAGAGACCTAAAGAGAGGGAGAGAGGTAGAGGGAGTGAGAGAGAGAGGGAGAGACATAGAGACAGAGAGAACAAGTGATAGAGAGGGAGGGAGAGGATGTGGGAGGGAGAAACCTAAGAGAGAGGGAGAAGGAGAGAGGGCGGGAGGGAGACACCCGAGAGAGAAGGAGAGGGAGACAAAGTGGGAGAGAGGGGGTGGGAAGGAGAGACATAAGAGAGTAGGAGAGAGAGGGAGTGAGAGATAGAGGGATGGGAGAGATACAAGGATTGAGAGAGAGAGAGACTTGAGAGATGGAGAGGGGGTGGGAGGGAGAGGGAGTACTTGGGGGAGAGGAAGTACTCGGGATAGAGGGATTCGAGAGAGATGGAGAGGGTGGGGGGAGATACCTGAGATAGAGGGCGAGAGAGAGTGTGGGAGGGGGTACCTGAGGGAGA